>SJOL01013076.1:136777-174776 GCA_004794785.1 Opisthorchis felineus | reverse complement strand
GGCCAACGGGAGAGTTTGGTGCATATTTTGCAGTCCTGCTGGATCACGCATGATGCCAGATGTGCTCGTCATAATCGGGTTGCAAGGGAACTCGCAAAACGTCTCCGTCGCCTGGGATACACCGTATTCGAGGAGTTGAGAGCCCCTACGTTGATGGCTCTCACCAAGCTTGACATGATCTCTTTTCGGGAGCACCGAGCAACTGTGTCAGCATAATCTCGGATGGGCGCGGCGTGACTGTGTGGAATGAGAAGAATCAGAAGTATGGTGCCGATGCATATTCCTTCGCCATTATCTCAGCCCTACGCGCAATTGGTTGTGATGTCGACTTTTTGGTCCGCCAACCGATGATCATCTCTTACCGTGGTATCTGATTTCCTCAATCCGCCAAGGCTGTTATTGGACTGGGACTTCCTAAGTTCACAGTCCGTGACTTGTGTTTGCCTGCCATTGTGGGCTCCCTGCGTACTTACGACACATTTACGCGTGGTACATGGCGTTGTGTGCACATTCTTGCCATTGAATCTCACACCAGACTCAGTATGACGGACATTTTGTGCCTGATGTGCGAGTCTTGCTGCTAGCGCTTACCGCGCCTTGAATAGGATTCAGCATTGTTTGTCCTTTCTTCGGCTGTTGATCTTTCCATACCATAATTCTTACATTCATCTTATCTGACTGGAACTGTTGGTGGCATGACTTCGAAAGAGAAGTTTCTCTCTTTTACCTCATATTCTTCTGTAACCCTTTCACATTCATCGCTTGCATTTACTTTTTATGTCTGTGAACATGCTCTTCAAAAATAAACGATAAAAAAACGGGTATTTGTTTGTGCTGCAGGTACTTCAATTGGGGAGAACATCCAGCACCACCGACTACGATGGCTCGGTCATGTGCTACGCATGCCGAAACAGCGTCTACCGAGACGCATGTTGTTCTCTGTGCCTCCTTCAGAATGGCGCAGACGAGAGGTGGACAACGTATGACGTGGCAGAAGGGTGTGAAAAGAGTACGAAGAATTTGGGTGCTGTTGGTGTTGGTCGCCTTCCAGGATGGGATCCACGTGACCCCGCCTGTGCTCGGCTGGAGTCATTGCAAGAAATAGAGGCTGATCGGTGTCAGTGGCGTACTTGCTGTCAGGTTCTCTCCAAATTGTCCAATTGAGCGCTCGGAGGTGTAGGCACCTCATAACGTTTGACATGGGCCAGCACCAGGTTCCCTTCCTCATCTACTCCTTTTCACTACTTTTCACTCTAGGGCTTTACATAAAACTAGATGAGCTTTATAGTTGTACAGCAGTGAAGCATGTGTGTCAACAGTGGTGTTGCTGTCGCTCATGATGATGATGATGATGATGATGATCATCATCATCATCATGATAAATAGAGCTTTTGTCCTGCAACTCAAGTCAATATGTGCAGAAAAACAGAATCATTGTGCGGCTATTTTATTCCTATTGGGAAACTCCAGAAAGCTTCGAACATGTGACCTCTAGGATAGTAGTGTGAACGCAACCTTTCCATCACGAGTGGCTGATCAGCAATGTGATTAACTCGCCTTTACACAAGACGTAACACCACTCACAGTTCAGTCTCGCAATCCAAATCGCACGGCTACTTACTGACTGAGTTCCACTTGTCTTGTAAAATCACTCCTACCTGGACTACTTTTACCTTGTCAGTAGTGCGAGTTAATCACAACGCTGATCAGCCGCCCGAGGCCGAACGGCTGAGCTCAGACTACCAGTTGGAGGTGGCAAGTTTGAAATTTTCTGGGGTTTCTTCAGCTGAGCACTGCTGATGATTTCCAATTAGGACGAAACAACTGTACAGTGACTGTCAGATTTTGAGCACAAATCGACTCCAATTACAGGTCGAAATCTCTATTGATCATTGTTTCTATTTAACAGGAATCTGAGCTGCATAAATCGGATGTTCGTTTTTGCTGCTCTGTGGGCATCAAAGATGAGGAGCTACGTGGATATTGTATATAAGCATCGAAAAAACAACACTTATATATTGTTTGAACATAGTTTACACGGACGCATGATGGCAGGTTGTTCCACTTGTAGTCGGACAGCCCCAAATTCAAGTTGTAGCCCGAGTTTGAGTACGGGAGAACACGAAATTGTCAACAGGCTTTGCTGAAGCTGATGGTAGGCGGTTTGATGGATGACAGTCTCCGACAGATAAATTCAATTTTCCCTAACTCGGACACGTTTCAGTTCATTGACCGACGGACTGACAGGAGCAAATATAGACAGTTAAAATGTACGTGCGGAACAGTTTTCTAGGAACTCTCAAACAATACGTTTTTCGTAAGAGAAAGTCTATTTGTCACCCTCTGACCCATCAAAATAGATTTTTCGCGAAATTTTGCGAAACTCCTTACAACACTAAAAACACGGGTCCCTAGTAAACAGATATGCCGGAGTCATTTCTCTGTACGGACTCACCGGGGATTCGCACAAAGCTCCAGGCAACATTGGGCTTTGGATTTTTCTAACAGTTCATCGTTTAAGTTGCTAACTTTTACTGAATTTGCGGTGCCGTATTTGTCATTTGGATGATCATGTTTTATTAGTTAGTACGGGTACATGGAAGCTAGATGGACTGATGCTCCAACCTAATGTACTGCGTCACTGTGGAGTTACACCTTCGTGTAGTTCACTTTTCAACATTTGGCATGAAAAGTACACAAAACCACTTGGATAATTCCAACCAGGCGGATTTCCAATTAGGTCTTCTCAAATTATCTACTCACTGAAGGGGCACCAAATTAGAGCAGTCCATGGCGGGTGGGACCGATTCCTACCTCCCTGGCCTGATCAGATTTTCAAACTGGAGAAGAGGAGCATATGTTCATAGCCGTAATCTGTGTTCCGGATAGTCACACAGATACCGCATGGAAACATCGGTGAGGTGAACATTATATGTGACGTCCAAGCAAAATTTTGAAAAGCAGATGTGTTCTTAGTTGCCTCAGTAACTCAACCACTACAGTTATACTGATTATTTCCACTAAACGCAGAATGAATATGTATTCACTTTGGGTGCACTCAGACTATCGCTTAAGTCACTCAAGATCAACATAAAAAGTGACGAAATAATTGTATAAACGTAACACACTACTCACAAGCTAGCTAGAAATTCTTCGGCAGTCCACGATCCGTTTCACCCTTCTTGCGGCTCATCAGGTAGGCGCAGTCCCCGAGGTTCTGTCAAGTTTATGTCCTACTTGAACGCAAATTAGACAGATTTCAATAAATACACTCATGTGCGTGTCAATTTGGTTTTGACGGGAGATCCACCTGGAACCCAGCTGACTGAGCCCCAGGAAGGGTGAAACCGGTCTGGCGCTGTCGAAGAGTTTTCAGCAACCTTATGAGTAGTGTATTACATCTGTACAGTGTATCGCGATCTCTCGAAATTCGTACCAAGTGAAACATGAGGCAGCCTGGCGCAGCAGAGTTAGCTGGGGGAGAACATCATAAACGAGAGATTCAGCGGGATTCCAGGCAAGTCTCCCGCCAAGACCAAATTTATATGCAAATGAGTGCATTTGACCAAATAATTGTTTCACCAGAAGTCATTTCGAAGCAAAACCTCACTTTTCATCTGATGACACTGATGACGGGCGAAATTTCTACTCAGAAGAAACTATTCAGTTGCAAAACGTCAAGAATCCGTGGACGATTTAGTTGGGAAGAGTGTAATTGTTGACAGTGTGGCCGTCCGACCGTGAGATGTGGTTGAACGATGAGTGCCACTGTATCCTATCAAAGTGAGAGTTAATCACACTGCTTGTCAGCCGCTCGTGACCAAACGGTCAAGTGTTCAACCCCTGGACGGAAGGTTGCGGGTTCGAAACTATCTTGAGTTTCGTGAGGTGCAGAATGTTGTTGATTCCCAATAAGGATGGAGCAGCTGTACAGTTCTCGGGTTTTCAGCATATATGCTACCTTTTACGGCTTCTGGAATACAGTATTAAGCATCCTCAAACACTGGGTAACCATAAAACTGCCTAGATAGTGTCTGGTGTGGAAGACATCTGTTAGGTGGTTAGCCTAATTAATAATTTATTACAGTCCAAAAGCGGACTCCGAAGAGTCAGGGCCTCAAACGGGTGAAACAAATGATTCGATTTCTAATACACTGAGATGTCAGACTCATCCAAAACGTGGCAGTTGGCATAAACGGTTTATCCCCTCACCCCTCAAAAAGTTGTCTAGGCCTGATAAACTCGAAAAGAAAATGTCATTTGGAACTGTGTGATCACCAACAGAAAGACTGTGTATTCATTTCATGTTTCCCGTAGAATGTGTCAAAGTGAAACCACCAGCTGTGGTCTGATGCTTACCATCAAGTGGCTGCCTTGTTCCAGCTTTTCACAAGTTAGGCACATAAACGCTCATCACACACGCCAAATGATGTTTAATTTGTTCGCATTTTTGTGCGTCTTCTAGCTGCATTGGTATGGCTGAAAGAGGAAGTTAATCTCGATGCAATACTATACCCGCACCACACGCCAAAACATGCCTACGTACCTAGCGAAATACACCCATTTGCATACCAAGTTGGCTTTGACGGGAGACTCACCAGCTGGATATATCGTTTATGATTTTCTCGAGCGGGGAGTTCCCAGCAATTTCATGAGTAGTGCATTGCGTCTTTACAATGCCTACGTACCGTTCACGACTGAGGCTAGATTGCCCGTTCCTGCGGGCTTCGATAGTATACCTGACCATCACGACAATGCAACTTAGTCAGATAAGACGACCCGTCACTTCAGGTTTACTGTATGATTAAATTATGGGCTCACTATTTATTGATCTAAACCCGGATTTCCGTAGAGTTTGTCACAGCCGCATAAGTGCACCCCTCCCACTTAGGATCATGTCGCAGCTTGACGTTGGAGAGATACAGTGCACATCAGAGTACAAGCACCAACATTGTAGTGTGCCAAAGCTGTGTTGAACCTGTTGCCTAAACGAACTGAACTAACTAAACACTGAATGTACTAGCTCCATATTTCTCATGCAGGGCAAATCTTCAGTAAGGGAGAGCCTCCGGAATACGATCTGGAAACGTGAGACTTCGGAATGACAAAGTCGACATGACGCACAGCCAGTCGAGCTTTTCAAGTTACATCCACACAACCTAGTTAGGGCAGGCTCAGGTCACATAATCCTTGATATCATCGATACATTATCGATTAATTCGATTTTTATGGTCGGCAAAGCTGAGGAATAGATTGTACGGTTTCAATTAAGTGTCAAGCTGGAACATGACCTCAACTGGCAAAGTTCAAGATGGTGGCACGAAGCGGAAATATACAGTAACTTGGGGTGGGATAATTGATCGGAGAATGGGACAGGACGGATTTGCGTGCTTCAAGGTGCCCTTCCTGACGGCAATGTAGCAGGCCTTTAACGAGACAGTGAAATACAAAAAGCAGGTATATGTTTTAACCCCGTAGAAACGTGTTACTCACTTTTACGTGAATGCGAAAGTCTGCGGTTCCATGAACATATTTAATAAAGGGTGCAGCTTCAGCGTTCGCTACTGTTTGTGGTCCTTGTAATCAGGTGAATCCCAACTAAGTCAGTTGAGATCTATTAATCTACTGGAGCCCCGAAATCTGTTTTCTCTCGAACTTTAGACATCAAACACCCGTACCACTTCGTATTCAAACGTCTTAAACTCTCGGATTCTTTCTGGAAAAGGAACTTACGTATAAATTATTGGTTGATTGATTCGTAACAAAACTGATGTTGTGAAAGTTTGTGTAAAACCTGGGAACAAACTGCAAACACACGAACACAAATGCACCGGAACGAATGAGCCATGAGGGAATTTGTCCGTTCGAATTGTCAGCACTGAATACAAATAAAGAATATGTGCATCACCCAAAACTCCAAAAACCAAAAGGGTGAACTGGCTAGCGAGTGGAATGACTGGCTCCACGAGGCTGCGCAAGAGTTCTTTGTCAGTTGACTCCACAACTCTGTCAATGGCGAAGTCTGCTACCGATTTTCCGAAGTTTAACTTCAGGTCAAAAAAATATAAGTGAGGTTTTGCCAAATACATTCATTTGCACACCAACCATTTTTGTTTTAAAAGACGCTCAACTGCATACCAGGTGAAGCTGCCGCCAGCCGTAATAATCTGGTTTGCGCAGATAAATCGAAACATAAGATGCACACACTTTGATGCGGTGTACATTGAAACCACAAGCTGTGTGGCCCCCAGTGGAGTAGAAAACGACCGTCCAAATCCGAACTGTGTCCCATGTACCCATGATGCACTGTTCATGCACAATTTGAGTGAGTAGTGCGGTACGATTTATGTACCAGCTTCATCGTTGTGTTGGAGTTCTTTCCTAGTGGGTTGATACCATTAATTTTTGTCCAAGGGAACGAAGTGGCCCTAATAAATCACTCGTTACAACACATACCGGCAAAAATTTACGAACGATGTGTTATAGAATTTGTTGTGATGGCAACTGTGCACAATCCCGTGGAATCACGAGACCACGGGAACGTCTACAATGAGTAGTATTATCCAATCTGATGACAGTTACACGTTTAATCAAGTCATAGCTCACAGCACTTAGATCCGAGTAAACACAACCACCCTAAACTTCTTGGCTTGACGCCAACACGCTGTTCACTGTTTGCCTGAGTGCAACTGCATTGAAAACCTACATAAACGCCCAAGCGCCAGCTGAATTTAGGGTGTGGCACTGGTGAACCATAAAAATACACGAGAGGGTTTGGTTCCATTGTGAGCAAGCATGTGCCCAATATTCATGTGTGTAGAATCTCTGAAGCAGAGGAGTTGGCCATTTTGCAATGGAGGCAATGCATCACTTTAATGCAGAGAACTGGCGTACCGGTCAAATTTTTAGGACCTTGGTTTCTGTGGAAATGACTTGCTGAGTGTGTACCCAGCACACCTGAGAGAAACAGGAAATCAAAGATAAACACTGTATCAGACTTTCGTCAAATGCGCAGCGCTGTTGATTCCAAACAGGGATGAAACAGCTTTACGCTGTACGCTTGGAGTCTCGGCATAGATTGGTTTCACTTACAGAATGAAATGTCAATTAAAGATTGTCGAAACTTCTAGCACTACCAACAGTCTGTAAGTAGCTCAGAGGAAGAAATAAATTTATCCGACGAGTGAAATTTCTATCTGTGAAGCCGTCACTTGAGGAGCCAGTCAGTTCCACATGACCACGTGATGTAGTTTCTGTTGTTGAAGGATGAGTGGCGAGCGGCAGATCAGCCGCTCGTGGTCAGACAGTTAATTGTTCAAACTGCCAGCGGGGAGGTCGTCATTTCGAAACTCCCTTGAGTTGCATGAAATTCGCATTGTGGATGAATTTCAATAAGGATGAAACAAATACTGCTTACTGGATTGCAGTCAGTACCTCAAAAAATGCGGAACAGATACAATTCATAGTCCCTTTGAGCTCTGAGAAAACCGTCACGTGAACAATCTGTTTTATGAACCGACCTTCTCACTGACCAATCAGAGTGTATACAGAATGCATCTGGCTGTGCAACATTGAATCGTTTTGGTGGAACGCTTACAAAGAATTTGAATCCCACAGTCCACAGATGAGTTTAATTACTAGAATATCGCTTCTTGTTTTTTGAGGAAAAACAAAACGAATTCGTTTTCGCTGATAAACTGAAGCATGCATTTTCTCGCCCTGACCACATGCTTACTAGGTCAACTGGGAATCCCCACATCACGCAGTCTGCATGATTCCCTCTCACAAAACACAGTTCGCTCCCACGACAACAAAACTTCCACATCGAATACTGCACTGCACAAGACCAATCGAAAACTGCCGCTCGTATTTGGTTCCAATCTGTTCCGGGCAACTTCGAAGGACCGCCGACCAGATCCAGGAGGTGCCTTCAGGCAACATTCTTTCCGACAGTCCTGTCGGTCACAGGATCCTAAACTGAAAGCAGACAAGTTTTCACTGAATCGCAGCGGATAAGCATTTCAAGCTGCATGTATTATACAGTTTTTTAACCTCAAATTTACCTTTGTAATAGTACACATTATCATACATATTGTTCCCGTGTTTTATGCATTCGATTTCGCGATTTTATATGTCCAGTAACTGGACAGCACTCTGCAGTGCTATCAGCAATTTTCAGTGGATCAGTTAGGATGATTCCGAATCAAATACACCAAATCCCAACAAAACCACTCATTGAAATAGCACCATTTACGCAATCGAGAAAAGCTAATTTTGAAACAGTCTAACGCAGTGTTTCTCGATCTACTTCACCCGTGCGTTGCTTATGCTGCCGTGAGAGGCCATTCCTTCCCCAGCGTGACTGACTTGGAAGAAAATATTCCAAAAAATGATTGATATTACTCAAAAGGAGCCAAGGTTGTCAATCTTCCCGTTCATAGTTAAAGTAGTCCAAGGAATCCGTAGGCCATGGAAGGCGTGGAAGCCATGCGCACCGGTGGCTGACACGGTTTGCAGCTGAACATAACGCCCCATCCAAGTTACGATTCCGTAGGTGATTGGCTGTTTTCTGTCACGTGGCTAAATCCGATCGATTTGATTGATCGAATTGTTTGATTTGCCTAATTCCTTGACTTTTTGGAGAATAACTTCAGCCACATAGTAAGGTGATTTAAACCATTCTTTAAGCGCGTCTTAGACTGTTTCATGGTCAACAGACACTGTGATTTCTGTAGTAACCGCGCTCACAGCATAGTAACTGGCAACCGACAACCTTCTTACCAAACTCTGTCTGTGGCCATATCAACTTTATGCATGTGTGCCCGTCATTCCCTGAGTCCCTCAACCTTCCGTTACCGAAACTACAAAAGCTCGAAGAACTGTACTTTGGCACACTGTTTATAGCCAAATACCTAACCGAGTGACCGAGAGAAGACTATCAGTCAACAATCTCAGTAGGAAGCCTGACGTAATAACAGGCCCGACGGGCAACCGAAAACAAGTAACCTGGCATCTACTTTTACGGAATAGGACGGACGTAAACCAGAAAATGACGCTCCATCTGTTCACCGTATAAATCAAGATCAAGACACGCAAAATTCTCATTTGAGAATTGGGCAGGCCGTAGATTGATCAAACTCTAGCCTACCACAAATCTTTCCGGATTTTGAGAGCGTCGAACTGCGCGAAACGAACCTTGTTAACCAATCACCTATCACCCTGGCTTTATTCACTGTTCAGTCATATTCTCTTCGGTTAGTCTAATTAGGAAGAGCAAACATGCTGACAAGGCTTGTCTTTGTGCGACCACCAGTAACTTATGAACTCTTAATCGGGCCACCTCGCGTACCTCTCACATCAAGTGAGAGCAGGTGCGGCTGTTCTAACCTATCTCGGCACCTTTAAACTGCCACTTCATTTCTCTGATATGCTCTATGTCGAACTCCACCGGGGCTCGTCTGGCATCAACAGATGACGGTGGTAGTGTATAAAATTGCCAACTCCTTGACTGAATGAAGATCACAGGGGTCGTTCAACGGAAGCTTCACGTTCTACTTTCCGAAATATATTCTAGGTCAGATGACACGACGAAAGCTTGCATAGATGCTGAAGGCAGATTTCTTTGACATGCTCCTTCATTCAGTATATTGCATTACAATAAATTTTTTTTAATTTATTGGAATAAATTAATAATCGGTCAAACTTCTGTTGCTATTTGGTTGGTTGCTTATTTACACCAACGGCTGTTGACTGTCGTTCAGATTTGACTAAAAGCACCTAAAGTTTCCAATGAAAGATTAAAACGATACATTTAAGTTAATTAATGAGTTTTTCTGCAGTGCAAACCATAAGTCCTCCCCTCTCCCTTGGAAATGCAAGGTTTTCTGACCCGTGCTTCATACAAGTGTTTGATGTTTTGAAGATAACTGTCTGCTAGTGCCACATATTTCTCTGTTGGTAGTTTGCTGTCGGGAAGGCCACCGGTATCGTTCGCTCGATTGATTGGCTTGGATAAGCCGCGCGCACATCGTCAAATGGGCATTCTGCCTGCTGAATCTCAACCTGCCAGTCCATCTCTCCTTCCTAAGATGAGGAAGCGGATGCACCGTGAGCCCTTGATTGTCTGGCTCAGCTGTATGGGTGTGCTGTCGTGACCGAGGAACAGGCAGTACATCCTCACACACTCGATAGAGCATCGACGTTTGTCGTTTTACATGTAATGAAATGTGCGCTTAACTCAAATTCCTATGAGACCACATTCTTGTGAAAACATGATGTGGGGTTTAGATGATTGGAGAACTGAGAGAATTTCCCGGATTTTGAAGATGCGATGGTTTCACAGGTGCGTAAATGAAGGCCAGATTCGAAGACAATACTGCCGTGTGACAATCATGCGTGCCCTATCGCTTCCGTGCAAGGTTGTGTGAGTTATATCATGTTTCACACCGGATCTTGGGACCAAGTTGTCATGTTTGAGAGCCGCCTTTAAAAGATGAGTCAGTTTGGACCAAATGGCAGATAAGACTGTCAGCCCGTTGACGCATGAGGGCTTCATGTGAACAATCACTGATTCAGTAGGGCAACTCTGTGTCTACACGTTGAAAGTTTGCTGCAGTATATGAACATTGTCAGAGTTAACCCGATGGTCCTCAGCTAGGGAGTGGAGCGGGATCGCTGAGTCACGCTCAGCTCGTTCAATGAGTTCGCGTTTCCTTTGGCGGCCCGACAGCGTTGTTTATGTTCTTTGAGTCGAACGACTAATTGTCCACTGGTTTTCTTAGTGTGAATTCAGTCAAAACTGGTCCACTCACTCTTGTAAATACAGGTAAAATTAACCGTTCACCCTTTCGGTTCCCAGCTGCAATGCCACCCGAAGGAAGCAAGGAGTCTTAGATACTGTGTAGCAGAGTGCAGTTGATGTGCCGAATCACGGACCTTGCGTTCAGTAAGTTCCTGCCTTAACCACGGAGCTATCTTGGGCTCAGTCTTGTAGATTTAGTCATTGGGATTCAACTGGTCTATTGTGCGAACCAGTTATCTCTGTAGTGTGTTGTCCATTTGGAAAGTGGTTTGGCCGCTGAAGCTTAGAATGTGTGCTACCGGTATGGAATCCGCATTGTGTCAATTGGTTCAAATCTCAATTTGGATGCTGTATCTGTGTTGGTTGGCTGAAGAGCAGGTTATCATCGTTTGTTTGAAGCGAGGATGAGTCCACAAGGTCGCCAAAGTAGCGAGGTACACGCAGTCGTCCCAAACGAGTAAGGTAACTCACCGGAAGCCAGCTGGATTGATTCGAGTAGCCGACAGCGTCTCGAATTTACCACCTATTAGCAGGGGCAAGTTGTTACTTCACTGTACTGGGAAACAACCCCCTCCCACCCCCCTCCCCGAATATCGTAAAAGCGTATGCAGCAGATGCGAGTCTTGTTTTTAACCTTTCTGAAACTGGGATACGGTAGTAAAGTTACGCCGTGGCTGGGGGTCAGGATCATCATCTGTACCACTCCGGACAATGCCATTGAAGGAGTATTTGTTTCATTTGTTGGGTTCCTCATATAGGTCGGTAAATGTATCGCGAGCCGTAGGTTTTCATCGATTCTGCTCAAAATAAATCATGTCTTACGTCTCAGAGTGAATTCGCCAACCTTCCTGAAATTCTCTGCGTGGCTTGCGAGGCGTCACGAATTAGATTAACATCCTCAAAATTACTCCAAGTGTCGAATTTTATCGCCTGAGACAGCTCCGTCTCCGCGCGCAAACGGATATATTTGACACACTCATAAAGACCTCCCCAGCTATAACGTACCGAAGGAACGGTGACATTGGACAGACTTGTCGGAGAGTACATGACTTTAGTCCTTGGACCTTTTCATGGTGCCTTGATGGTGTTAATGTATGCCTCAGCCGCTCCTACTCAGACAGGACCGAACAGCAGCTTTGTCCACCCCGAGTCAAAGACACTTCCAGGGTGGAATCCTGCTCGTTCTCCTCAGCGCTGCAACTTCTTATGTGGAGGTAACAGGCCGGAGAGTTAGAAGATAAAAGTTGGCATGATACGCATCAGGCTGGTTCCTCGATGATGATGATGATGATGATGATGATGATGATGATGACGATGATGATGATGATGATGATGATGATGATGATGATGCAGGCATAGCTTGTATCCTTTCCAAATACGAACGATAAGGCTGAGGAGTTCCTGGCCAAACTCCGTCATGTGGTGTACAGTATGGAAAGTTTCAAGTCAAAACACAGAGCAGTGGGATTTTCGGTGGAAGTTTCAGCTATCGTGGGCAACCGTTCTCAAGGATTCTTACAGTCTACAGCATACGAGCAGCGTTACTTGTCTCCGTCGTTGTGCTTTCTGATTGTTGTGTTCAAATTCGGATGATTGGAGATCTGACACAGTATGTTGTGAACACAAATATCCAGCACTGATGACGACCATTTCAAGTGAAATATGTGACACAACATAGAGGTTGGTCTCGAGCTCTTGGCAACCATCGTTCTTCATGACTTATTCTTCAAAATCACAGAAACCAGTGGCGTATCCGTTCTCAGGACAGATAAGAAACTACGCGTAAGTTCTGACAAAACTATATGAAACACAGCACCAGTATTCTAGTTTTTCTCTTGATCATGCACAAAGTGTTTTGTTGAACATGTGAAAGTGCAGATTTTGATTGGTCTACTACTTAGAAGGAGAACAGCTGTTCAGATGCGCGCACATACATATAGGAACGAGAGAAAAAGTACAGGCCTTGGTCTTCACATCAACATGCGGACTAAACGGATGAGGACGTTATCGGAAGTAGTCATGAGGCGAATGATACGGATAAGTTTATGTAGTTTATTGATTGTTAGCATCGTTCTTTGGAAATTCTATGTGGGATTACATGTGACAAATCTGAGTTCCATCCAACTCTTTCACCCAGAGCTCAGTTCTGGACAACTTGAGAACATAAGAAATTGTAGCCAATTGACACAGGCAGTTGCTGGTGAATATTTTCGGACGTCCGAAGAGGAACGAGCATTTCCCATTGCTTTCGCCATATCAACTTACTCTTCTTTTGACCGTCTGGCTCGGGTGTTACGACTCATCTTTCGTGAGCACAATATATATTGCATTCACGTGGACAAGAAGGCAGAGAGTTCGTTGAGAGAGAAAGTGAAACATTTGGCCCGATGTTACGGACCGAGTGTCATTGTGATACCTGATGAAATGAGTGTGGATGTGGTCCGGAGCTATTTTACCGTCCTGCAGAGCGTCCTGCTGTGCGCACAGCAGTTTCTTGATCAGGAAACAGTAAAATGGAAATATATGATCAATCTTAATGAAAAAGAGCTTCCGTTGCGCACAAACTGGGAGATGGTTCGGGCACTTAAAAATGTGAACGGATCAAATATTGTAGAAGGAATCGACGGACCACCGGTCTGGGGTCGGATACCATCGGGAAACCTTAGCTTTCAGGTCAGTCAAAACCCACTGATTTTATGGGAACAAAAATTTGTTGATAGTGTTTTGGGGAGATTTTAGTATTTTTGGATGTAGATTTCATCCTGTAAGTAAAGCTCACCTTTGAGGAAAAGCCGATAAGCACTGCACAGCTATTTCATCCTTTTTGGTATTCATCAGCAGTGCGCTTCTCACGCTCTTTGAACCCGTAGCTTTCTGGCCAGTGACTGATCGCTTAAAATTTTGGCCACATCCTGTTGAACAGCCGTGTGAGTAGCTCACACTTAGATGAGATATAGCGCTGGTTAAGAGTTCACATTATTACCGGGAGGTTGTGGGTAGAAAAATCCTTACTGGAGTTTCGTGAGATTCACACTGTTGATGATTATCACGAAACAGCAGCACAGTGCTTCTCAGCTTTTCAATATAGATTAGCCTCGATTAAAGGAGGGAATCTTCGCTGATTAAAAATTGTAGTTCCCTAATTCTCGGTTCGCCTACTCAAATAGTGTGACTCCAAACTGATCCTGTATATCACAAAACCTGGAATCCATTTTCGAGGGGGTCCTACAGATCGATTGCCATAGGTGAAAATATATCGCGCTCCGAAGTTGTGCGTTCCATGGTTCCCTCCCCATACACACGTACAATCTCCGAATGCAGGCTACATGATTGTTTGTCCATTCTCATATAACTGGCGAGGGCGTCTGTTACGGTCGTCTTCCTCTGACGTCATGATTCTGTTACCTCGAGGACTTAGCCCATTACTTGGCACAAAACTCTAGTTTGGACCTTAGTCTCTTCCTTTAGAGGATTTGCATTCTGAGAAGTCCCTTCATCAAACTGAGCGCAGGTCGTCAAAATTTATTGAGGCGCTCTGTTAGAGAGAGTGTGACATGCCTCTTCGATGCTTATCGAGTTTTCTTACCAATATATGGTTCTCAAACTATCTCAGTGCGACAGTAGGTTTCAGAGAGGATGAACGTTGCACGACAACCTGAGTACCACCGTTTTCGAAGAGTGAAACAGTGGATTCCTCTTCAGTCGTTGTCATGCAAGCCTCACTCCTCTTTGGGAATGGTATTCTAGGTATTACAGTACACTTCAACGCTACTCATATGGTTGATAAAAACTCTTTCTAAAGGAAATATCAAGCGACCTTTGTTAAGCAATTTAAGATGGGTTACAATAAAGGCAGAGGATAGCCCGAATCGCGACCGAATCTCCCCCGTCAATCACTTGGTGTTCAAGTGCGGAACAATAGTGATGAAAACTAGCATGAGGTGCAAAAGGGCGAAACCGAAAGTGAACTGTCCAAAATTCGGATGCGATGATCAATAACCTCAGTTTTGTTTGCGAAATCATGCAGAGTTTGAGGAAGACGTCAATAAGGCTTGACTGAAGTTTGAGCAGTTTGATTGTCTCCATGTTCGAATAATCGTTTGTGCGTGTGTGTTAATGCTTGCGTGAGTGCGTCCGTGTGTGCCTAATCTGGCAACCAAACCGAAGAATCCAATTATGAATCCCTGATGGTTAAAAATGATAAAACCTTTTGAACGGTTGTACCAAACCCGTTTTTCTTCAGTTTCATAAACAGCAGCTCGTGAGTAGTCAAACGTTATAGACATGTTCACCTCCGTACGACCTTCACACGACTGTTTCTAAGTATTCTTGAAATACAAACTAACAACTTCCATCACTTAACAAGATTGAGTTTGCGTTCGGCATATGGGTTCATCCTAGGCTTCATGCGAAACCCAGATGATGTTCTTTTCCAACTTTTGTTCGCAAATCAAAAGCACTGACTATAACCGCATCGTTTTATTCATCAAGCCCACCAGTAATCAGTTTAGATGCCTCACATTCGCTTACGTACTTCGGAAAATGCAGAGGTCCAGTATTGTCTGGGTGAAATCCTACATAACCTTCTCACTGCAGGGCCTTACTCAGGAATGTGAACCTACTGTGATGCTCAGGAACGATACGAACATGATGCAACGTGAAGATGCACCTTGTAGGATGAATCTACATACTGTTCTCGCATGCCCCACACGACCCATTAAGCCTATCCATATTTACTTGTCACAAGCGTCCATCAAGTACTTGATGGTGGTGTGTTGAGCATCACTTTGTTCGGTTATTTGAGTTCATACTAGATAGTTGCAAAACGTTCTGGGAATATGGGATACAAAGAGTCAAATGGCTTAGCGAAACTCGGTCTAAAGTAGAAATGTAACGTCTGCGGAACTCCCAGTTTAAAGCGCTGCTCTCCAAGTGCCTTTAGAAGCAAATATCTCGATTCTCAGCCTTGTATGATAGTGTGATAACCCTGCGGAATTCAGTGGTTTTGTTCGACTCCGACTGGGCGATGCTTCACACATTACGATAATCTGTGGGATAAAACGAGAAAGTTTCGGTCAACACACGTCGCTCAAGATTCATCAGGATCTGAGCTGCCAATTCTCCGAGAGTTCAAACGTGATTTTGGGTTCCATAATTTGCGCACTGAGGATATTCATCAGTTTACGCGTTGCGAGCTTCCGAACTTTCTAACTACTAGCTGGATAGAAAAGCTGAATTTATGAAGGAAATCCCGTGATGATTTATGCCTGCTGATGTTCGGTTGAACCTTTACAGTTTGAAGGCGCATTTTAAATCTATGCAACCTAACATTTTTAGGCGGCTTCTAGTAGCATGGGCTTTTTTCGGGACAGTGGATGCAGTAGACTGAATCGTTTGGAATCCATAGATGGTATCAGCCCAGTAACCTGATCATCTTGGTTCGCATTTCTTATAAATATTAAGAGGGTTAACGGTAGTTTACGAGTTCAGATGAATTGATCAAAGCACTGAAAATTCATCAGGATACTTTGCACAAGAGTTATTCTAAGAAAGGTATTTTTCGAACTGGTGGTGGTCGAGGAGCATTCCTAAGGGCTACTCACACACTGGGTTCGACGTGATTGCAATCGGTCACCTCTGTGGTCAAACCTGATTTTACGCTTTCCGGGCTACAGATGAACAAAAATGACGTAACTGACGTAATCATCGTATGCCCCACCGCTGAGGAACATTTCGATGAGGTGAGCTTTCATTTCGATTGAATGTCATTCCCTTCATCAGTAGGGTAGTACAAGTAGGATGTCAAATCGGCCGCATTCTACTTGTTGGTTCTTTCATCAAAGTGTACGACTACACAGAATAAAGCTTCCATCTATTCGTTCATCTGTAACACGCTTTCGGTGCCTAACTGCCATGCCACCCAAACGAAGCGCGAGGGCTGGGATATTGCCAGGTTGCCCAAGACTAGACAGAAGTAGTCGAGATGCACAGGTCGGTTTCGAACCACCGGTCAGTAAATTCGTGCTCTAACCACTGAGCCATCTCGCCTCTAGCTATTCATAAGGAGCCACATTATTTGGATAAGTGAAGAGCTGATTGGACTAATACGTCGTTCGAGGCGTCGGGCGTTCCGCTCACATCACGCAAGCGCGGACATGCTCACCGGTTCAGACGTAAAAATCCGGATGAGTGCAGCGTGCGTTGGTGGAGTAGTGGTAACACGTGCGCCTCGCATGTCAGATGTACGGAGTTGACACACCGGTAGGGCCATTGGATATGCACTGCTGATGAGCTCTAATAAGAGCGAAACTCGAGTCCGGTGCTTCCCCCTTTAGTGTGGACTCACCAGGACGATTGCGCTGGGACAGGAGGACGATTGTTCAAACGAGAGTCATGTGAGTATGTGTTTTACAAAATCCCGCCACCACCAACATCTAATACGTATTTGTTGTCCTACAGCTTTGTACACTGCTGTGCAAAATCTGGTCTTGTGATCAGCACATTTCTGTTTGCTTTATTGTGTCTAACTGTGATCAAATTTTCGTTACTTGCTTCTTATTGCAAACCCGAATTTTCGAATAAATCAAATGACAATCCGTATGTATGTCTGCACTCTACAGTTCACATTCGGCGACCTTATTGATCAGTTGATTTGACCGCTCTGTCGGGCGAAGTTACCGCGTACACGTGATATGGTGATACATTACCCTGTTGAAAATACAAGGTATTCCAACTTCCTTTCTAATTTAGGCTATTGCTTCTTGTCAACCTGGAGGTCCTTGCCACATTAGGGTCACACAAGGGACTCACCAATGCCACCTAGACCATTGGAAGCATTGTGGCAAATCAGCCACGAATTCCAGGTTCCTAAGTATGACGGAGAGCCCAGTCCGAAGCGCAGCCATCCCGTAGGCGCGAGGCCGTGATCGGGTCCGTCCTCAGGTATATCTTCTCGTTCACGCTAGTTGTACTAGTCATTTCAACATTTTATAATTGAGGGTGTGCGTACTCGGATACATTCTCCATCATGTGTGTTTATATGTGTGATCTGGAAGTATGAGTGAAATTAATGTGTGCAATCTAGTTGTGACCTTCCGCCGGACGGGTTCAGTTCCATGGCCGCAGAATGTATCTCCAAATACACTTTGGAGTTATTATTTTGAGTTCACCAACACGATTCATCGACTGGATAGCGTGGGTGAAGTTCAACTTCACTCGAGGAAATGAGTATCAGGGTTCATCTTCGTCGTCAGTAAGTTGTGCACGTTGATGCCGACCGGTGTTAAGTACAGCGAAGTCGTTCTGCGAATGGTCTGAGGTCTTGCTTTTCAGTATTCCATTCCCAGGCACTTTAACCCGGAATTCTCAGCTTTTAGTACGTTAAAGGCATCAGGATATCAGCCATAGTGTTAATGAATACTTCAGCGGTTAATTTTCATTGGCCCGCCTGAAATTTACTCTTCTAAACGAGTGAACAACTTTCGGCACAACCCAGTGTCGTCTTGTAGTTAGATTTGGATGAAATTTTTTCACGATTTATGGAAAAATAGAATTGATTCCTTGCGTTCTTTTAGAATCAGACGATCTTTAACGCATGACAACGGACAGGACTCCTAGAGGGATTTCAATTTCCGCTTAACGTTTTCGAAAGGTAGATGATGGAAGCTTGGTGGCTTTGTTAGGTTTACCTATTACAGTTCTTGTGTTTAATGGAAAATCGGATGATTCAGCCGCCAACTGTGTGCGTTGTTCGGAGAAAAATGTGATAGATGAATAGAACGTTCACGAGGGATCGCTTGGGACGTGGTGTTGAGCCAGATGACGAACGCGGATTTATGCAAGTTATGTAATTGCTTCGGCCAGGCAAAGATTGAACAAGAGTAGAGGCAGCCGTGTAGAGGAAGAATAAAGCCCCAAAGAGAGCGAACCCAGTCGTGGGCTGTCGAAGAGTTTTCAGCAAACTTATGAGTAGTGTATTACGACGAGAACCTAGAAATGCTGGAAACTTCAGTTTCTTCCGGTTGATTCGTCCTGCAGATCCTTGGAAGACGGTCGTCAGTAGAACCATCGCAAATCACGACACCTGACTGATATCTGGCAGAGAGAAAAATCTGTACCGTCGAAGGGTATGTTTCTAACAACACTTCAGTTGGCCAACCGCCAGCTCCCAACCGGGCTGTCAGCTCTCGACAGAAACATAGCTGTGAATATGAAACTCCTTCAGCTTCAGAAGCACCCAGTGTATATCCCTGCTCAAACTTCATTGAACTGCTTATCCGAATGACCTTCAATCCTCTGCGTCCAAAGACGACCGTGAATTCTCCAGCCATTGCCTGGCTAACCTATTTGTGTTTACCTAGGAGGAAGAGACTGTCCCGAAAGAACGTGGGTTGATCCATAATGGTGCCCGTCTTCAAAAAGGATTTTCGCAGCGAGTGTAGTGACTAGAAAGCTGTTAGTTTGGCTTTCTTTGTAACGATGCTTTAGATATGACTCATTTTCCGTTGTCTCAAGGAAGCGTGCGGAAGGTTGCTCCGTGGACATCAGGAGGGATTCCGACCGGATGGAAGCTGAATCGACACAATCTTCAAGCCACATCAGGCACCGTATGTACTGACTTCAAGGATGACCTCAACGTTGCGTTCAGCTCTGTCGATTGGTCAGTGCTTCTAACCATCCTTGCTCAGCAGAGCATGACTCTAGAAGATCGCGAATATAACTCATCCTTGTATTCCGGAGTTGTAAGGGTACAAGGTATCGTCCGAAAAGCTTCCCTACGAAAGGTAGTGACCCGCAAAGACGTCGAACTTCGTCATCGATGAAACAGTTTAGTGAACGCTGGTTGGTCCATGGCTTTAGGTTTGTTGTCATGGACATCGTCTTCCTCTCTGAGGACAAACCCAAAGCACAAGTACCGTTGAATAAACTGATCATCGAGTCAGGTTCCTTTTTCGTCCATTTCCTGTTTCGTTTTAGAGCTTTAAGTATAATTAAACGATATTCACATTTTATGGCAGTGAAGCATCAATGCCAACACAGATGTAGCTCTTTCATTCGTCTTTTCGTACACCCTGTGCTATTTCCAATGAACCGGACGACAGCAGAGGGTAAGGCTGAGACCAGAACGGCTCAGACGGAACTGCTTAAACATGTTTCTCTCAAAACACGGCGCACCCGGAGGATCTGGCGTTTTATTATTTCCAAATGGATTCGTGACACGGAATTTGTCGTGACGCATTCCAGAAATTGCTGCCTATGACATTTTTCTTTCCTTAAATTTCTGCCATGTTACACATTGGACGAACACGCTGATGGCACCTCATTCCTTGTCATTTTCACTGTTGTCCCGAAAAGACGAAGCTTAGCCGATAGAAGGTGGTTATTTTTCCCTCATTCGATGCAGTGGTTGGGGTCCCAGTCATCCAGTTTAGCTTCAAGCATACAGATGCATAGAGAGAAGAGGAGGTGACCGTTTGGAATGAAACGCTGTAGGTATTCTTGGTAATGAGTACTGAGAGTTGGGCGTTTCCAGGTTGTCTCGAAAACGTGGTATGGACTGCTTTTTCTACCCCTGTTTTCACGCATTGCACTGTATGGCAGACATTTTGCGCCAGCCCGGTGCACCAGCCTTGCAGATGCTTTCTGCACAATGAAGGTCACTGAGCATTGCGGTTCAGTTGCCACCCTCCAACCGTTGACAGTTTCTTTGTCAAATGATCTGATACTGCGAAAATGACGTCCCATGATTAGGTCATCTGCTCGCAGCAGATTAGCCGTAAAACTTTGTCTTACAGCGTCATTCTGTAATTTTCGCTGGCTGCCATTAGTTGTCTTTCAGTGTATTTAAACAAATGCCCGAGATTCTGTCGTGTGAACGACACTAAAACGCGTTGTTTTCCAAGTGCAGGATAAAAGTTCACCTGGCTATTCTAGTGTTACTCACTGCAGAGCACATTCCAGTTAGTCCATACTCTGCCACACACACACAGTGAAGGTGCACATCCGTCCGATTCAAATTACCTTGTTCATTTTCACGCGTTTTCTGTTGCAGGTTGAATGGATAAAAGGTAGCGTGTTAGTGGCGCTCCGCCGAGATTTTGTCAAGTTCATGCTTACGGATCCCAAGTCTCTGGAGATTTTGAGTGTAATGGAAGCTGAGAAACACTTGGGCAAAGTCCCAGAGGAGACTTTCTTCTCCACACTGGCTTACAACCCCCAGCTGGGGGCCCCTGGAGCATGTCTACTCATTCGTCCTCCTAACGTTTCCGACCCGCGTTCCTGGTTTCTCGCACGTTACGTGGATTGGGACACATACAATTGCCCCAGCAATCATATTATCCACGGCATTTGCATACTAGGCTGGAACGACCTGCCGATTCTGGTCAAACAACCTCATTTGTTGGCCAATAAATTCTATCCGGATTTCCAACCAGAAGCCTACGGCTTTATGGAAAATTGGTACGTATACAAAGTTCTGTTGGAACAAGCGCATCAACATCTGGATCCTAATTTCGATGAAACCATATACGCTAAACTGTACTGCTCAGAGAATCATATTTGACGGGCTGGTTCTATGGGTCTGGCAACCGGGCAGTTGAGTTTTTCAGCTTAGTTATAATTTTCTATAACTATGGTTAGTGGGTTCCGCTACATAATAATCTCAGATCTTCAGAATAATCACCCATTTGCGAAGGTTTGCACTGCAGATTTGCCCTATGCTCGCCTTCCATGACCCTCTATTTTCATCCACTGTCCGTTGCAAACTTTTTCATTTGTCAATGAGAAACACATTTTTTATATATGGAATACATGACAACTTTTCGCTATATCATGGTCTTCCAAATGTTTGAGTGTCCGAATTTCTAATCACAAATGGTCTTTTGTTCCGTGCACCAAAACCAAGTGTACGCCAGGGCGATGCGTCTCACTAAGAGCGAAGCCACCGTCTAGCGCATCTTTATGGCCGGGGACAATTTCAATCTCTTCACCTGATATGGCGAATGCTCTTTCGCAAGAAACCGAACGCCATCAACCCAAAAAAATGGGGAACTGGAAACTTGTTTGCCCTAAATGATTGTGCTGTTATTAAGGATTAAGGATAGTGCTGTACGAAAGAACACCAGGCCATCATGATAAATATTTAGAGGCTACTGTGATCAGCAAAATTCCCTAATTCTTTATCACTTTGGAAACGATTAATTGCCCCACTGGATTCATGACATAAGCCAGACGACGTTAGTGATTCGTCGCTGTCTAGTAAATAAATTCGCTACCACTTCAGCGGGGGAAAGCCATTACTCAAATCTCCGAAATCACTTCACCTGTTATAAAATAACGTACAGATGCATGGGAACTATTGAAAATCTCCTGTTCATATCCAAATCCAGCTGTTGTTCAGTTCCTAAGAGAGAAATATAGCGCCTCTCACCCTTCAGTCACGGAACTCACATCACTTTGTTACATGTTGACCGACTTATTAGATGATTACCTCTCAGGTAGAGGGTTCATTCATTGCGGAGTTATTCTTATTTCTGAGGCACTTGTAACTTCTTGGTAGTATAGAGAGATTCTGGAACATTCATTTGGGATTTTATCCCGTTAATTCAGTCAGTCCGTGCCGGAAGGATGAGAAGTACTACACAACAGCTTCACCTTTTTTGAGCTCAAAAGAGCTCAGTGGTTAAGGAAAGAACCTGCTGACCGAAAGGCTCGTGGTTCGAACGCAACTTCGGCATCTCGACTGTTCTTGCCTAAACTTGGGTGAACTGGCAGTACCTAAGAATTCGCACTTCCTTCAGGCGGCTAAACAGCCAATCACGGAGCGATTTATTTATTTACTTATTCATTTATTGGAGCATTTACTTGTATATTTATTTTAATCCTTATTGCTGATGAGTCCCAATGAGGATGAAATATCTGTTTCTAGGCTATCCATAACAGACCAAATTTGCGTACAGGAAGCAGGCTCCATGAAAGATCTCCAAATCACATCATGCTACCAAAAACTTACGCGTCATGAGATAAATCATCGTTTCAGCTCCACAGTTGTTTGTGGTGACTGTATTGGTCGGCAAGTGGGCCAGTTCTGATGGAAACTATACACGCACGGATGGTTGGCTAGATGAAAGTGAAACGATCCTTCAAAAAACTCAGCTGAAGCGGAGTTTGCAGGACAATAAGTGGACCTAAGTAAGCGATACCATACTGTGAATAATTTCTGGACAAATATCCTGGAAAAGTCGGCTGTATGAGGATTCAGACGGATGATGGATCTGTTCCGAAAAGCTCAATCAACCACAAACAAACTAGTAGCATGCGGCATCTTGTAAAAAAAATATAGGTTGTAACTAAAATACGATAGAGTGAAAAATTCCCCTTCTCAAATCTGCAGATTTCGATTCGCGAGAATTTAAAGAACGCTAACAATCATGAAAAGCCACGACTCCGTTTCATTTCTAGATTCGGTCTAGTCACCAGATCGGGGCTTTGATTAGTTAACTTTGCCGTTGGTGTAAACCCAAAGAAAAATGACCAGACCGTCAAATCAGAAGCTATTTCTCAGGCAACTTTTTGGAACAGAAGCGAACTCTTTCAGTTTCTATTGCGAGGTCGCCTGAGGACAGCAGGAAGCCAAATTTTGACTGAGATAACCGAGTAAATAAAGTCTACCTGAAGAGCGAGCTGAGGCACTCGACATTGAAACACATAGCAAGAGTAGTCCGAGCGCCATAAAACACCTTCAGGTACGTGTGATTGAGTTGTTAAATAAGGAGAATTATCCTCCAATCAGTTGAAAAAACGCTTGGAACCGATTGATTAGTCATCGTTTTCGGAAAAGTTTGGTAACAATCGGTAGAGTTACTGCTGGGCAACGTTTCGCTTTTGACACAAAAACATCGTCAGGCCAAGTGACTAGGTTACGAGGTCAGTCGAGATTTAAGGCGGAAGGAGAACCAATCAGCTAAGTCAAAGTAAATCTGTGTTAGGTGTCGGCCAAGGGATGTTGTGTGTTAGGGTGGGTCACCAAGTGTTAAGTTGATGGGGAAACCTAAGTGGATTTGTGTCCATCTTAGTGTCTAGAGCTTCTGGTTCACGTGATGATCCCTCTTCAACGTCGTTTGTACTTTTCGTCCATCTGTGTGCATGAGCTAGTGCTGCGATAGTTGTGCAAGCAAGAGGGATTCTGTGACCTTTGGTCGGATTGGAATTTCCACCCCCTGTTTTTGCTAACGATTCTACGCGCATTGACAACCACACAGTCACGTCTCAACTCGGTTTATCTAAAACCGCTCTCCATACGCTCGCCAGTTGCACACCCTCGATTGTGTTCACGCTATGATGCTTGGTAGCTTCCATCGCCGCGGCTATCAGCCGCTGCGGTGTGAATCGCAGTCCCCGTCTTAAAACTTCCACATTCTCCAGATCTATTCTATGTCCCGTGTCTAACGCATGTACCGCCATCGGTGAGTCTCTGATCAGCGGTTGGTATTCTTCCACATTTCTTGGTGGTTTGTTTATCCTCATTTTATGCTCACCAATTCCGGTGTGCAATTCCCTGGCAGTTTGTCTTATGTAAACCTTAGCACAGTCTTTGCAGTTAATTTTGTACGCACAGTCCCTAGTCCTTTCAACCCGGAGGGGATCTTTCAATTGCACCAAAACTGAGCGAAGCGTTTTCCCTTCTGGAAAGCTACTCTAAAGTTGGCCAAGTTCAGCATTCTTCGAATAACCTCCTATGTTCCTGCTTCATATGGAATGACTGCTGTGCCAATTCATTCCCTACTGGGTCTAGATTCCGGAGCCAATATCCTTCTTAATTGCCGCCTAGTCAAACTCAATGGGTATCCAATTTCTTCAAGTCTGTTGGCAATCTCGATTTGAGTTGCTGTTCGGTCGATCGCTTCTGTGCATAGCGCTCCGACTCGACTAAACATCGATGAGACAATGCTGGCGTATACGGACTCTGGGTGTGCTGATGAATAGTTTAAAACGGTTCCTGTGTCTGTAGGATTCTGGTAGATAATAGTTTATTTAATTTTCCACCACTCTTATGTGTTATACAGTCCGCAAAGGGTAATGTGCCCGAGGTGGACTCTATTTCCTTGCTAAGCTTGATGTGAGGATTTAAACTATTTAGATGGTCGTGGAAGCTGTTCACGTTATCACGTTTGATTACAATAAAGGTATCGTCAACCTAACGCCAAAAGACTTTCGGCGGACAATGATATCCGGTCAAGGCCATTTGTTCGAAGTCCTCCATAGAAATATTAGCTAAAACTGGAGATATTGGACATCCCATTGCAAGACCTTGTTCTTGTGAGTAAACGGTTGTGTCAAAAACAAACCGATCGAGAGTCAAACACACTCTTATGCCCTCAACTATTCCATCCACCGAGAGCTGTGTCCGTTCCCTGAGTGTCGTGTCTGCCACTAACAACCTCTTAGTTACCTCCAGAGCATCTGCCCTAGGCATGTTTGTGTACATTGAGATTACGTCGAAACTCACCAGGACTTCGGCCATCTCCAAAGGAAGTCCTGCAACCTTATTGGCAAAGTCGTACGAATTCCTAATGAAGGTGCCTGATTTTCTCGTGAGTGGTTTTAGTATGCCAGCCAAGAATATGACTAACTCATGTGGTGGCGAGCCTATACCATCCACTATTGACCCTATCGGGACACCTGGCTTGTGAATTTTCGGCATTCCGTAGAGTTTTGGTTGAATCGCACATTTTGGGTACGACCGATACCACTTACCTTGCCCTAAATGTTTTATTATGGATCTTTAATATCTACCAACTTCAACCTTACTCTTATTCATTATTGAAGTAATACTGCTACCGGTAATTTGTCGATAGGGTCCGTCGTTGCCTGACCTTTTGAAGATAGTCGCTCTAGTTCATTACTACTGTGGCTTTACCTTTATCGGCCTTCGTAGTCAAAATACAATCCACCTGTCTCAGTGCGTTCAACGCTCTCTGCTCTGATGGTGCAATATTTGGAGCTCCCGGCTGTTGGGATTTAAGGACCGTGACCAATTTTACTCGTAGTTTCTGGGCTTCCGCTGAAGGAAGCTTTTAAAATACCGATTGGACAACAGGAATCAGTTCCTCCACTCTTATTACTTTTTCGATCACAGCGAAGTTTAGTCCGCTTTCTAACAGACAGCGTTCGTCTTTACTCAGTGGTCTATCGGACAAGTTAACTACACTACAGTAATTGGTGGATGGTTTCGTTATTTCTGTGACCTTTCTAGAGCACTGAGTCATGGAAAGCAGTTGATCGAACTTACGTATCTGTCTATCCTTGCAGTGCCGGCACTGTGTAAGCTTCACTTCTGTGGATTTAGTGTTGAAAATCTGGAAGTCGGCGGGTGAGATTGCGGTCTGAAGATCGTGGTTGAGTCGACTGGCGTGGCGGCGTACATCGGTTAATCGATGAGTGGTTAGGTAGACCCTCTGTTTGAGGAATGACGGCCGCTGACAAAGCTATTTTGCAGAACCAAGAGACGTATCGGGTGGCTTCACGATCAGGGTTGTGGGAATAATATTGTGCTTTAAACATCTAATGTTGAAAACGCGATGCTTCTCCCATTTTCCCTCCAGTCGTAGCACTAGCTCATGCAAACAGATGGACGAAAAGTACAAACGAAGTTGAAGAGGGAACATCATGTGAACCAGAAGCTCTAGACACTAAGATGGACACAAATCCACTTAGGTTTCCCCATCAACTTAACACTTGATGACCCACCCTAACACACAACATCCCTTGGCCGACACCTAACACAGATTTACTTTGACTTAGCTGATTGGTTCTCCTTCCGCCTTAAATCTCGACTGACCTCGTAACCTAGTCACTTGGCCTGACGATGTTTTTGTGTCAAAAGCGAAACGTTGCCCAGCAGTAACTCTACCGATTGTTACCAAACTTTTCCGAAAACGATGACTACTCAATCGGTTCCAAGCGTTTTTTCAACTGATTGGAGGATAATTCTCCTTATTTAACAACTCAATCACACGTACCTGAAGGTGTTTTATGGCGTTCGGACTACTGTTGCTATGTGTTTCAATGTCGAGTGCCTCAGCTCGCTCTTCAGGTAGACTTTATTTACTCGGTTATCTCAGTCAAAATTCGGCTTCCTGCTGTTCTCAGGCGACCTCGCAATAGAAACTGAAAGAGTTCGCTTCTGTTCTGAAAAGTTGCCTGAGAAATAGCTTCTGATTTGACGGTCTGGTCATTTTTCTTTGGGTTTACACCAACGGCAAAGTTAACTAATCAAAGCCCCGATCTGGTGACTAGACCGAATCTAGAAATGAAACAGAGTCATGGCTTTTCATGATTGTTAGCGTTCTTTAAATTCTCGCCGTTATAGTCACTAGTTGTTGGTTTGGCCTTTCCCGCGGCAAGAAGATATGCTGATCTCGACGATATCCACTGTTCATTTTGTCGAGTCGAATGGCTTCGACAAGAGGCTTGGATGAGAGTATGGCTTCTTTCACTCGCTTCCATTTAACTTCCAAGCAATCTTCGTCTACCGTCTGACTAGCCCTTTCTAGTCCTAGTTGTACCGAGGTCAGGTCGATACACTTAAGCGACTGAGACTAGTCGAAGATGATGAATGAATCTGTTCTTTTTGGCAAACGTTAAGCTGACGGAAAGTGGAGCGATAACCGGGCTCGCACAATGGCATCATCAGAGTCAAGCTGCGTACCCCACAAGGAACGACAATCTTTAACGGCGGTTGTCTATCGGTAACTGATAGCCACATGGTCCAACTGAGTCCATGACTGTCTTGCGGATGTGGCCTCCAAGTAACTGGATGTGAGTGTTTGTGTCGGAAGTTCGTACTGGCCAGGAACAGACAACGATCGCACACAACTGAAGCAGTCGCTCCCCATTGTTCGTACGCTAAGCCTCGACTTCAAGTCGACCACCTAACTGTGCTTCATCCGGACCTAGTCGGCCAAATTGGGCATTCATATCACCCGCCAGGATTGCTATATCCGTTCTTCTTGCCGACCGAACAGTCGTTTGGTTTGATAGAACCCGTCCATCTCAGTCTCAGAACTGCTGTCTGTCGGGGCGTATGCTGATACGACAAATAAACACCGTTTACCGCATCCATTTGCAGTGATCTTAATTGTGCCAGACAACTGCACAGCGAAAGGACGACTGTTTACTGGGATCCAGTCATGTTGGGCGCATTTAGCCTTGGGCTGAGTGTAACCGTAACACGGAAGATGGCGCGAGTTATTGCGTCAGGCACACCGGATGCCCGAAGAGTGAAAAATGGAATATCTGAGCTCGTCCTAATCGGCTTGAGGTGCACGACTGAAGTGGGGTCTTGTATGCGTGTTTCGGAGACACAACATACATCGACAGCTAATTAAAGCAAGGTTTCAGCAAGAGATGCCTGTTGCCCAATTTGACGTAGAGCAACAGTTTATGCACAGAACATTGGCTAGGGTACTGGCAGATAGGTTGAGCGCACTGAATTGTTCCATGGGTGGGTAGGGAGTGTAGGAGAAGGCCGGTGAACGAAGAACTGCAAGGGCAAATGACACTTCCCGGTTACCCAAGCCGAAGGATTGGGTTTGGTTGAGATAACCCACCTTGAGCCTGTGACCCGAAACTCTTACTCGCAAGGCAGTGAGAGGATGTCGGATTCGTTAGGGGACTCCGACCCTAGCCTCTGACTCAAAAGTCTGAAATGTGAGGCGGAGGTTGTTATTGTTGTTATTGGGAGACCCTTCCTGGAGCCAATGATTCAATAGTCTGAACCGTGTGGCTGTAGGGGGCCGACCTGGCCCGAGAACGCAGGGAGTAAGACATTACTGTCTTACTCCTAGTATAGCTTCGCACAACAGCTGCCCTTTAAACTGCACCTGGCTGTATGGTTTTAAAAGTATCTCGACCCCATTGAATAATGCGCCGGCGGTCACGGTCAACCTTTGGGCGGTCGGAGAGTGCGGTTTTAGGGCCGACCTTTTCTAACCCGTCCTTCCTCGGGGGTAGACAGCATCGCTGCTTCCATAGATATGGACATGCTGGTCGCCTGGGGGAACGCCTTTCTGCATTCACATTTTTTCGCAGAGGACCGTACGACGTTTTCCCCAGGCCCGTCTCTAAGTCTATTTTGAGGTCCGCGGCATCACCGCTTTTTTTAAAGATATCTTTTCTCGTCGAGTTGGTCGGTTCCTTTTACAGTTGTTTGTTTTTCCAAGTTTGGAAACATCATAAGATGTCCTATAGCCTGGACCCGGATAAGGAGGGACTGAAATTTGGCGAATATTAATCTGCGGTTAGTTGTTCTCTAGTTCCAAAAGTCCTAAATCCTAATCCTGAGATCGATATTCGTGTCATTCGCTCTTATTCAGTGCACTCATATGATGCTTGCTAATCACTGGAGACAGAGCATGAAGTGTCCTCACTCTAGATTGCGTTTCCACAGCCAGACGGTTGTTTGGACGCTGCCCCGCCTTTGCTTGGACTGCTTCATCACGCTTCAGCAACTTCTAACCTCAGTTTGATGTTTGTCGGCATTTTGAATCCTGCAGTTTGGTTTGGCATCACGCAATTGCCAGACCCGTTGAAGCGTTTGGAGCGCGTCAGCCCAAGTGCGATACACTGTGCAGCCAACACTGTAGCAGTCAACCCCAGTCAGGAATTTTACTGATACGAGGGAATGAGGCGCGGAGAACCACGCTCCCCAATATTGGATTGTTGAACCCTTAACTAGGATACCAGTTTCACGATGCCTTCAATGACAACTAAGTTGGGTGTGCAGAAAGTCAAGCTCGCCTCAAAGACAAGCTTTTAGGTTGAGTTGGCATGAAAGTCGACGCCCAAAAGATGAAAGCGATAATGATTTGTGGGGACGAAAAACATCGAGTGACCGCGATCTCAATCAAATCATTTCGCTTCGGCGAGGAAATCGTCACTTTTCTGACTCCAACAGACGCCGCGGGATATTGAGGCGAGAGAAGGGAGTGGGCAACTACCGATGGTAGCTACTGGAACTACTCGATGAGTTGACGCATACTACATTGAAGCAGTCCCAAAGAATGGAGATCACAAGGAGCTACAGATACCGAGACTGATACATTCACTCATGCTTGACCAAGTTCACCACCACACCATCAAAAGGTCGGATAATGTCATCAAGTAATCTATTCGAAGCTGGCTACTTCTACCGAAGGACAGACCATTCAGCTACATCAATACCAGTAATCAACATGGGGTCTTGGTATTCCAGGTATGAGTTCAACCATTTCATTACAGCAGGAAGCACTCATGTGAAAGCCCCTGTTTCCCCACTGATGGTTACTGTATATTGTGTTTTATGATCCTGCATTTGGTAAGGTTGTCTGAGATCTCATCCTTCCGATCCGGGTCCAACGTACGTGCGTGAACACCAGGGAAAAACGGTTGCTGCTGCTGGGAGGTATTAGGAGAACCAGCTGGACTACACAACTGCCAATGGAATAACCGTTTTCGTTGAGACGGATTTAATTGGTTGTTCTTCACTTGCCTTTGACAGACGAGTCCTATTTTCAGTGTCACTATTTTGCCCGCCTAGAACCTTTCACGTCAGCTTTATAAACAGCCCGTCTTCGACTGCACATGACACGACTGTACGCGTCACTGTTCAATAAATCAGCTGATTCGCACGTTCATTGGCTTTCTGACTTGGCTAAGCGCATCAGGCTATCAAGCGGCTATCCAGACTCGGGTTCACGGTATTAAGAAAGCATGAAAAAACTGGTCCACAACAGGACGACAGTATGCTGTTTGCGAAAATTGATGGCTTTGCTTTTCTGGAATCGACGGCTTGTGTTTCCAGAGAGCATGTTGCCTCGAGTATTCGTCTGCAGTGTCCAACTCCGATGCAACATGTTTAGGGCGAGAGTTAGGAGCGCTCGGCTTGGTCATGATGACCAGATGATCCCTTGTCATGAAAATTGTTGTCAACCGGAAAGTTTCGTGCATGATGACACGTGATGCTCGACGTACTCGTCGTAATGGGGTTGCAAGTTAACTCGGAAAACGTCCCTGTCGGCTTGGATACTCCGTCCACTTCAACGTCATTCATTAAGTCTGACTTAGGCGCTATTCGGGGGCGTCGATCAGCCGTGGTAGACGTAAGGATGGCCGCGGAAGGGCGCGGAATACTTGCGTGAGATGAGAAAAAGCAGAAGTACGGTGCTGACGATTTTAACCTTGCTATCATCTCAACCCTACCTGTGATGCTGATTTGTTGGTTCACAAACAGACGATCATTTCATGTCGTAGAATCTGCTTCCACCAGTGCTCTAGGACTGTTGCTTGACCACGGCACCTAAGGTCACAACCAGGGACTTGTGATTGCTCAATATGTTGAACTATCCACGTACATTTATTGTGGCTGAGTGCTGATTCCTGCAAGTGATTTTCACACCTGGCTCTGTGTGATGGACACCGTGTGGCTGATATGTGAGTCTTTGCAGTGCTAGCGCTTACTGCGCCTTGGGCGTTTTTCGTCCATTCGTCGGTTTCCATGTGTTTCCATGCTAAATATTCTTACATACGTTGAAGTTCGTTACGCCTGACTGCAAAACTGTCGCTATCACGGATGCAGCGTTCCCATCTTTCTTCAAATGTTCTTCTGTATATCCTCCAGATCTACCGCTCGCATTTTTTAGTGTTTGTGATCATGCTGTTCAAAAATGGTCAAGTGCACAATGGTTCATTTTTCTCACCAGAAATTCCTTCACACCTGTTAAATCTTTAACCACGATTTACCGCATGCGTTGCCGAAACTCTGACCTAGAGGTAATGGGCCTCCCCTTCACGCAGTTGAAGTTAAAATTCCTTGACCTTGATGTATCAAACCAAATCAGAAAATTTTTTGAACATAGAACCAACTTTACCTTGTCGACAGCGTCCTGCTCTGTCAAAAAAACACACGTTCTTGTCGAACTTTTGCCGACAAATTTGTCATTTTGCAGAACAAGCAGATATCGATAGTGACATTCTCCTAAGACAACCTGACTAAACATTCGCCTGGTGAAGCCACGTGATGTAGTTACTTATTCATAAGGAGTCCCTAAAATTGATGGATGTAGGTTTGACCCGGTAAAATAGCAAATGATAAATCCTCATCATAATACGTTATCTTATTTGTGACTAAATCTCAGATTTTCCGGCAAATGTAGTGTGTGCAAACTTCATACAATTAAGTTTTTTATGCGATGTTGTTTGGTATCCTATAAAAATGGGTGCAAATAGGAAAACCCATGGGGACTCCATGGAACTGTCCGAGACTGCTATAAATCGATGATCCCACGGGGTGTCGCAATCCTCAGATTGGGAATTATTTTCGGAGTGCGACGCCAAGCATGGCGACAAAGCAGGCTGGTTCTCACTCTAACCCAACCTTAAGCTGGTGTCTATTCTTAGCTGATATCATTTTTGGCGATGGTTCTCACGATCCACACCATCCGATTCCTTTTTATGCACGGACTACGGTTACAAGTTCCGTTTCCAACAGGACACTACTCGATCGGTAAGTGACGAGTTGCTGGTTCAGGTCCCGTCCAATATCTTTGTCCTTTCGTTCGCATTGTGTGCGCTAGAGTCCATATTTAAGATTACACAAATCCTTACTTCCTCTATATTTAACTTGGAGCAAAATTTCCCCCAGCACCGGGGCTATTTATTAGTCATCGATCTACTTGACTCATACGCCAAATATTGTACTTACAGGTAATCAGAATTGCCGTCCGCCTTATTTCCCGTTTACCTACTTACATCGGAGAGTATTTCCATGTATTCTTGATGGATTATGGGCACAACAAATGTGAGTTCCAACTGAATGCTTTACAAACTTTTCAGCTTGTTTGTACTGCTTATATCAACATATTTTCAAGTCTGATTAGTTATTGCAGTTGCCTTTCCGTTTTATCATTAATTATTCAATTAATTAAATAATTAGCTATAATGGAAATAGTTAGGCTTGATTCTTGAAAAACGAAAATATATGAAAATATACTGCCATATACCAAACCTTGTACAAACTGAAACATGAGGCGACCTTCGTGCAGCACATTCAGTTGAAGAATATCATAAACGAAAGATTCAGTTGAGTCTCCCGTGAAAAGCAGATTGATATGCAAATGAGTGTATTTGTCGAAATCAGTCCAATTTGGGTTCAAGTAGAACATCAGGTTGACGGAAACTCGGGGACTGCGCCTACCTGATGAGCCCCAAGAAGGGCGAAACCGGTCGTGGGCTGTCGAAGAGTTTTCAGCAACCTTGTGAGTAGTTTCCTTCATGAAAATATACTGCGATATCTCGAATATCGTACCAACTGAAACATGAGGCGGCCTGTGTGCAGCACATTCAGTTGAAGAACATCATAAACGAGAGACTCACTTGAGTCTCCCGTGAAAACCAAATTGATTTGCAAATGAGTGTATTTGTCGAAATCAGTCCAATTTGGGTTCAAGTAGAACATAAGGTTGACGGAAACTCGGGGACTGCGCCTACCTGATGAGCCCCAAGAAGGGCGAAACCGGTCGTGGGCTGTCGAAGAGTTTTCAGCAACCTTGTGAGTAGTTTCCTTCATGAAAATATACTGCGATATCTCGAATATCGTACCAACTGAAACATGAGGCGGCCTGTGTGCAGCACATTCAGTTGAAGAACATCATAAACGAGAGACTCACTTGAGTCTCCCGTGAAAACCAAATTGATTTGCAAATGAGTGTATTTGTCGAAATCAGTCCAATTTGGGTTCAAGTAGAACATAAGGTTGACGGAAACTCGGGGACTGCGCCTACCTGATGAGCCCCAAGAAGGGCGAAACCGGTCGTGGGCTGTCGAAGAGTTTTCAGCAACCTTGTGAGTAGTTTCCTTCATGAAAATATACTGCGATATCTCGAATATCGTACCAACTGAAACATGAGGCGGCCTGTGTGCAGCACATTCAGTTGAAGAACATCATAAACGAGAGACTCACTTGAGTCTCCCGTGAAAACCAAATTGATTTGCAAATGAGTGTATTTGTCGAAATCAGTCCAATTTGGGTTCAAGTAGAACATAAGGTTGACGGAAACTCGGGGACTGCGCCTACCTGATGAGCCCCAAGAAGGGCGAAACCGGTCGTGGGCTGTCGAAGAGTTTTCAGCAACCTTGTGAGTAGTTTCCTTCATGAAAATATACTGCGATATCTCGAATATCGTACCANCGAATCTCTCGTTTATGATGTAATTCTCCAAATAGATTTGCTGCACCAGGCTGTCTCATGTTCTAGTTGCTACGATAATTGGCATATCGCAGTACCTTTTCTTGAATGAAACTGTTCACAAGGTTTCTGAATATTTTTTGACAATCGACGACCGGTTTCTGCCTTTCTACTTCTTTCAACCTTAATTTCCAATTTTAGTTACCTTTATTTGCGCCAAGTAATGCGTGCACTGGTAGAATTAAAGCCTGAATCTATGAAAATCCTCAGTCCATGTAACACTTGGCCTACACTAGCATGAACAACACAAACTAATCAAGCCAGGTGCATTCACAAATTGTCATGGAAGGTAGAAGAGCAAATTAGTGAACCTCAGAAAAAAATTGGTGATTGTGGCGAGACTGGTGTTGTGCAATGAAGCGAAACATGATAGATAGCTCTTGATGGCGTGACTCAGACAGTGGCTTTTACAGCCTGCTGCATTTGCAGGTGACTGTATACAACTGAGCCAGCAAGACTTTTCAACCAGTCTAAAGAAAGTATTGTTAATGCGCCGTAGTGCCCCGTGCTCCGAGAAAGATCTGTTGACATAAAATCGATTCTGTTGTTGTAAAATCCAATGAACCGGCGAAGTTTTCCAGACTTGTCTGTCACATTCGCTCCTCTCTCTCTCTCTCTCTCTGACTGCAGTAAGTCCAGGTTATTGATATTCACCAAAGACTGCCAAGGTGGTGAAATATGTCAGAGGAAAGTTCCGGTGGGACTCCGATAGTTAACAGTAATTCATGGAGTGATGGATAAGCTTTCATAAATCTCATGCCAGAGGCTATTGAAGAGAACTCGACCACAGCTGTACACTTTGTGATCATATCTGTATCTAGTTTGTGATTTGTTGCGTGGCATAAATGCTGCAGAGCTTGAGACTGCTTGAGACTGTCATATGCCCATCAGCTGACGATTTTCAGTGACCTTGATAGTTGTGACGTTTGATGTTTGTATTACAGCAAATTGTTGCGGCCCACTCTGCCAGAATAACAGTGGCTTGATAGTGATTGAGAATACATCCACTTCGTACACACGTAGCATCCGAGGGTTTTGCCGGATTGTCATTCGACTGGCTTCACATGATGGCTAGGACTTACAAAGCTGCCCAGATCACCCGATTTCGAGTCGATGCGGGCTTTCTTTCACTCTAGCAAGACCGTAGTTTGCAGCACTGGGTGCACAGAATATGCTTATCGTACTAAGAGACGAGGCATATGTCTTCTGCCTCCGGTAGTGTAAAAAATTAGGTTCGGTCTACTTCTTGACCATCGGTTTAGTACACTGTGCTCACGGCATCCTCCGTATTTTGAAATCAGGCCTTCAAACAATCCAACAAAAAACAGTGTTAAGGAGGATTCCAGTCATTTGAAATACCTTCAGACCCTTCAGGAAAGTACCCGCCAAAATAAATGGTTCTAGCTATTGAGGTACGGATGTGACATATGTAATAACTCGATTACTGGCTCTCTAGTACTGTGACGCCTACATCCTACGTGCGAGATGCAACTTCGACACCATCAAGCAGAATTCCGTGCATGTAAGGCCTGGGTTGTTCATATCTTTGGATTTCATCATGAACCCGAGCAGCGCCACACAATGTTCAAATCAAGAGTCCACATACAGTTGGACGAACTGAGATACAGTTGTAGCGCATTCGCCCTCGACATTTCTGGTTACACACCTGCCCAAAAGCTGTTCTGAAACTACTGTGATTCAACAAGGCTATCCCCATTTGGTCCAGATTACTCAGTTGCGTAATCATGGAGTGCACAGTTCAAACGAACAAAAATGAACGAAGGGATATGGGACGAGCAGGACAACCAGCGGATATTGTTTTACTATTCGGCTATCACTAGTCTATTTATTCTAGTCTAAATGGAATGTCAGAGGGTGATCCTCTCTTTCGGCAACCTCCAGAGTTTAAAGTTGTGATTCAGTATTTTCAGTCAATTCGCTCTTCGTTGAAGGTGTTTACCTTCATACTGAACGTGTCAGGTCAAGCTAACGAAAGGTATCGGATATCTTTAAGCAAGAACTTGACGGAATCTTGATTGGGGGTGGTCGAGAACAAGTTGCCATCAACCCAATTAGCCAAACGACAAGATGTGTAGCAGTACCTTCAATTCATCTCACTTAAAGTTACGGAACAATTGAAACAAGACGTCTACAGCCACATGTCATCGCATACTTACTCACCACTTATTCAGTTGGCAAACACCTAGTTTTCCATGTCACCCAGTTTAGCGATTTGAAATTTCCATAAGTAACTAAAGTGTATCAAGCACCATTGTGTCTCAAGCAATCTAGCCATGTTACAGAGTAATGTGAGTACAATGCAGTTCCGATTCCGTAGTAAAGTTACTAGACGATTCATAAACAACATACATCTGGCAGGATTTTTTAACCTGCATTGTTCCCAACGGAATGTCGAGGCATTCAGCCAATAATGACCGATTAGAACTGTGTTCATCTGGCAAGTGGTCAGGATATGGTGTGACTAGTTCATCAACTCCTCCCCCTAACTCACCCATCAGTTGGCTTTTCTGTGGGCACAGAAAATCTCGGAAGAAATTTCAGATGAGTAAGCACCATTAGGATCTGAAGATTCGGTTGCGGATTTAATTTTTAAGGTGAAAATAGCAAGTAATACAGAGCTATGAATTTTTCCAGAAGACTCACCTGGGACTCAGCTGAATCTTCCGTTGATGGTATTACGACAGTACGAAAATCAGTGTATTTCGCCAATTTCGTGCACTTTGGGTTCAAGTAGAACAAAAGTTGACGGAACCTCGGGGTCTACAGCTACCCGATAAGCCCCAAGAAGGGCAAAACTGCTCGTGGGCTGTCGAACAGTTTTCAGCTACCTTATGAGTAGTGTGGTACGTCTATACAGTGCTTTAGACCTTTGAAATCATGTACACTGTGAACTTGTGAGAACAGGAGTTTTAACCGTCGTAGTCAACAGCATGTCAATAATCTTCTGCATAGTGTGCGGCACACAAACTACCTCGCGATTCCTCTGCCAAGATGTTCAATAAAGTTTCATCTGGTTATCGTGCAAATGAATCCGAAAGTAAGCACTCTAGTCTGTGAGTGATTTTTTCGACTACGCACACCTGAAAATCTGAACTAGTGCTGTGCGGATCTTGAACGATTGTCATATATTGCTTGAAGCTGTCTCACACAAACTCTCAGAAGATGACCTTGGATTCTAAGCTCTACCGGCCGTCATGTTGTTTTGCTCACATGATGCACGCAGTGTCAACCTTCGTCACTCAGTCGTAAATCCGGACTCTTGCCCGGTCAGTCTTGGTTCCCGGTGGCTGGTAGGCAGAGTGCGCAATTGCACACTAGTGGGTCCGGCATTTTTGGTTCAGCCGAACAAGACTTCCCTAGACAATCGCTAGAATCGAAGGGCTCATAGGTCACGAGTGCAGTGTCTGATCGATCTCCCATTAGCTTTGTTTGCGTAATCGCCTCTCTGGTACGCAGGGAGGTAAAAACTGAAAAAGAAGGTTCGGGTTTCTAAACGGACGAGAAATGAAAAAATAACGCATTACTCCCTCTACATATATGAGACCCAAAAGTGAGAACTGCTTTGAAGTCAGTAGGTTTTGCGCGTCATCTTTTTCGGATGTTGAATTCTCCAGGCCAGGACAAAAATCCAAAGGTCTCACACAAAAGACACTCACCCGGCATGGAGTGGAACCATGGTGAGAAAGAAACTGAAAATCCAATAAAAGCCCAGCATTTGACGGCAAATGACCGAACTTAGCTCGCCCCATATATACTGTGACAGCATGTTGGTTGCGCCTTGCCTGGACACAAAATTCTTCCTCATACGTCAAAAATTTCAGTGTTGGGTGCAGTTCAGAGCAATCGAAAGACCAAATATTGTAAATCACAGTTTACAAACAATAAAAAATGGAATG
>SJOL01013076.1:107688-135472 GCA_004794785.1 Opisthorchis felineus | reverse complement strand
ATATATATATATATATTGTATAAAAGCCTGTGTGCGAATCATCATCATTTGAGATAACTCTTCACTATGGCCAGCAAAAGTTAGAGAGTGGTAGCAAACAGCCTATACATTTGTAACTTGGTTCGAGCGTCTTCAACATCGTCAGCTGAAAAACCTAATAAACCTGGAATAATGATTCTGAGTGTCACATCATTTCTACCGTATTTCGATTAATAATTTCTACCCATGCGTTTTTCGTTTTTTAATAAATCTCGTTTTTTGATCTGTAGATCAATAATTTCCGCATACTTCACAGCAGCGACGTAAGTGTATTTCTCAAACTTGCGCTGACGAATTAAGTCCAATGCACTCCTGTCGCAACCTGGCTATTAGATTCCTTCGTATTGCAAAGCCTAACTTCTTCACTCGAGACTCTATTTCGAGAGCATCAATCACAATTTCGACCTGACAGAGGGTGCATTGACCCTGACTATACATTACGCAAGTGCTTCAGCAGTGGCCACGTGTATCTCCAACTAACAATCGCGAACCTCTGTGGGCAGATGGTTCTTCTAAATATTCTTGACCACGGTCTTGATGTTCGTGAAAGTTCATCGCAGCTTGTACTTCCATAATTCCAGTCAGGTTATGGTTTCCATTAATCTAACCAAAAGCTTTCTCAAAATCAATGGAGTTCGTCAAAGCTATCTCATTTCTCGCTTTGTGCTCACTGTTTTCATGAATGATAGCATCTCCATGGTCCAAAGGAAGACAAATGAATGTGCAGTCCAGCCTCGCTCCAACCTTATTCTCAGTTTTCCAGAATAACTGGTGGCGAGGAGACACAACGTAATAGTGCTTGCGAAAGTTGACGGAGCTCAGCAGCGAACCTACCGTACAAAGTCAGGACCGTTTCAGTCCTTCATAAAAGGAGACATTTCCAACAACCAAATCAATCTTTTATCGGCTATGGTTTTGTAAACTGCTCTGACTTTAGCCTTTGTCTTTGCTTGAAGTCGGAAATAGGGTGAACTGTTCCATACCAACCCATCCAAAACCTCGGTCTTCCAAACTGTGACAATAAAACGAGGCGTTGGGCAAACAGATGGTATCGCTCAGTTGTGAATACGATCACCTGTTCAGGCGTGAAGTGCGTGTGCGCTGGTGGTACCACGCTCAGGTCATATGCCAGATGTCCGGCCTGGCCAACGACATGCACTAATGATGAGCTTCAATCAGAGCGAAACTCAAGTCAAATGCCTCCTTCCCTTGGTGTAGACACAAACGAATAATTGTACCAGGATAGATTTCTACAACGAGCGTCAGGTGAACACGAAGACTAGGGATATTTGTTGGGAAGTGTATACCTGTGCATGATTGAAATTAATCAGTATACTGCCAGAACTTTCTAGACTGACCCATATGCTAACATACCAGCAGCTGATGGTGGAATTTGGACTAGCAGCACAGTCGTGCAAGCTTGCACGACGTCACCTAACCCTAATACAATAGCCTGGCTAGCTCCCGAAATCAAGGTTAAGCAGAAACGTTTGGCTCACCGTGGATGAAACCTCTGCCAAGCGTGCGAATTTCTAAGAGTCTTGCTGACAAGAGATATTTCACTGTCATTTCTCAAATCACTCACACGTGCGATTACATCAGTCGTTGTCAGGTACTACACACGAGTGTCGTATCCTTTGTTTGTCAGTGTATTTTTACGGTCATGAAGGCGGCTGGTATGACAGTGAGGGGAGGTGAAGGGCGGTAAAGTGGTCAATATCACAAGCATTTGATCATTTCTGGCAGCTGAAGTTATATATTTTACTGCCATATTTGGTATCCGCTTACGAGATGTACTGATGTTGAGGTGGGTTTATCGGCACCCAATATCAATGCCTTTCATTCGGTGAAATGATTCCTTCAAAGGAAAACTTCACGAGTTCTGCAGGCCTCGGATTTAATGACACCAAACAATAGAATATTGCATATTAGTCCTGCTTCCCAGTGGCAAAAGGCCTCAAATTACTCTGCTGTTTTTCGTTCTCTTGTCCAGCAACTTCTCGGTCGTATTGGTCATGGTGGCAGGCGTCTAAGCAGACCTTTTCTGTGTGCAATGCAAAGTGCTTTTCGGATTTCCAAAGGAACATAAACGGCTGCACTTTGTGCGTATTCAAAAGCAGTCGTATCTGCCCGTCCGTCTGAGGAGATTTGGGAAACTGCGTTAATTTGGATTCCGTTGTATACATGCGGGTAATGTATGCTGAAAAGCCGATCGGCAGTGCACAGCTATTTCATTCTAACTGGCTTGACCTAAAGCTGTCACCCTCTCGTTTTGGTCGGGCTCCTGTGCTGCAATTATCCTGTGGGCTGTACTGGTAGGAATTCAGTTCCTAAAGGTTCAACCATGCCAGGACGGCCAGAGGGGAGCAGCCCGAGGAAGCACAGTGAGTTCTCGTACTACAAGTAATCATACTGCGAGGTAGTATGGGGGTAAAGTCATACTGTACTGTGCAATAGGAATGTGAAGGCAGTAAGGTGCTTCCCCCAGACGACCAGGATGTCCATATTCATCAAAGCAGCGATGCTGCCTTACCTTGAGGATGGACGGGTTAGAAAAGGTCGGCCCTAAAAACCACACACTCCGATCACCAACGGTTGACCGTGACCGCAGGCGCATTATTCAATGGGGTCGAATTGCTTTTAAAATCAAGGAGCCTGATGCTGCTCAAAAGGCACCTGCTGTGCGCAACTGCACTAGCAGTGAGACAGTAATGCATTGCTCCCTGCTTCCTAGGGCCAGGCCGCCTCCCTGCAACCAAATGGGTCAGACTATTGAGTCATTGGCTCCGGCAAGGGTCTCTCATAAAAACAAAACAACCGCCACCTCACATTTCAGACTTTTGAGTCAGAGGCTACGAACAGGGTCCTCGAACGAATCTGACATCCTCTCACTGTCTTGCGAGTTAGACTTTTGAGTCAGAGGCTCAAGGTGTGTTGTTTCAACCAAACCCAATTCTTCGGCTTGGGCAACCGGGAAGTGTCATTTGCCGTTGCAGTTCTTCGTTCACCGGCCTTCTCACGCACTTCCTCCCCTCCCATCGAATGAATGGAAGCGGGTGAAAGAAGCTATGCTCTCATCTTTTAGAGCTGTTTGTCCGGGCCATCAGATTCAACTAAATGAACACTAGATATCGTTTAGATCAGTATATCTTCTTGCCTCCAGAAAGGTCATACCAGCAAATAGCGACTACGATGGCGCACGCAGATCCCCCAAACACCGGATGATCAGGAGCTTGAAGAATGACAGAGAGCGCTGCTGGATTTCAAAGGCCCAAGAGATAGAGAAGGCTTTCGATGCAATCAACAGCCGCACCCTGTTTCAAATGATTCGATCAACCGGTCAAAAGATGGCAGGTGTCGGTGAAACGATATGCGAAAAAAGACGGAAAGGCAACTCACTCCCTCAACCGTCGTCTTGAGCGGTGGGCCAAGCACTTCAAAGGACAGTTCAGGTGGTCTCCCTCAACACCACTTCTGGAAGAACCAAGCAGGCACGAATGGAGAATTGACACCAGTCAGCTGTCAACGGCAGAAATCCAGTGTGAGATATCATTCCTCAAGCGCGACAAGACACCTGGCCTGAATGGTCCGCAGCCGGCGCTCGTCAAAGAAGGTGACGAGGTCCTGATGAACTCTCTGACGACCACAGTGCGGAAGGTTTGGAACGAAAGCAGAATACCAGTCAAATGAAGCTCCTCGACCGTCCTCTTAATTTTCAAAAAGGGCGCAAGGTCGTCATTGGAAAACCAATGTGGTATCAGCCTGATATCCGTCGCATCTAAGGTGCTCTGTGGCGTTATTCCGCGCAGGTTGATGGATTATCGGGAGAGACAGATTCGTGAGAATCAAGCTGGGTTTCGCCCTGGTCGATGATGCATCGACCATATCTTTTCCTTGAGGCGAATTCTCGGACAGCGCCACTCCTTCAGACGTCCCACGTTGGTCTTTTTTCTTGATTTGAAAGCTGCTTTTGATTCTGTCGATCGTCAGCAACTTTGGCAGTGTCTGGCGATCAAAGGTGTTCCTTCCAAATTTCTATCCCTTATGAGGGCATTGTATGCGAACTCCTATGGGCGCGTACGAGTATACGGGAAGCTCTCACCTGAGTTCACCACGTCCAGTGGGGTAAGACAAGGCTGTCATCTTTCCCATTTCCTTCTCAACTTTGATATTGATAGGCTGCTTGAAATTTATCTGCCTGCCTGTGAAACCTCGGGAGTCGAAATGCTCCCGGGACGTTCCCTCACAGACATTGGAGTATGCAGACGATCTTGCTCTCCTTGGTTCAGATCCTTCCCAAATGCAAACGATTTCAAATAACCTAAACAACTCTGCCGCACGGTTTTGGCATGCGCTTCATACCTGTAAGGTGTAAAGTGCCGGCATAAGACTGAATGGGATCAGACACAAACCTCATGCTTACAGACGGGCGGATCAACGTGGTAGATAAATTTGTTTCCTGGGCACTTGTGTAGGTTCAGATCAGATTACTTCTCGGATCGGGGAAGCCTGGCAGCTTTTGCCAACCTCTGACACCTATGGCGACGGCGTGACGTGAGTTTGTCCGTCAAGGGAAGAGTTTACAATGTAACAGTGCGATCCATACTGTTTTATGGATCAGAGACGTGGCCTCTACGTGCAGAGAAAATACGGTAGATGTCAGTGTTTGACCATCTGTGTCTGAGAATCATTGGTCGGGTCTGATGAGAACATCGGATTAGTAATGCTAAGGTACGCCAGTTGGTCCTAGGAAGATCGAACTTTCCCGCAATAGATGAATTACTCACGCTCCATAGGTTACGCTGGTTAGGACATGTACTCCGCATGCCAGAAGACCGTCTGCCTCACAGAGCTTTTTTTTCCAGCCCTGTGCTGAGTGGAAGCGACCGAGAGGTGGACAGTGTATGCCCTGGCAACGAGATAGGAAAAAAACTAACCAGTAAACTTAGTCGGGTCGACAACCGCCGCCTGCCTGACTGTGCACAGCGGGACTCACCTCGCCAATGGTTAATGACACTGGCAGAAATAACCCAATCGCGCATTCAGTGGCGCTCGTGCATCGCCTTCAATCCGTAGCTACCCAGTTCCCGAACTAACCAAACATGCCATCGCCTCCAAGGTTTGGCCGCATCTCCCACGCTCTGCCACTTTCTGGTGATCTAAACCGTAGTAGCTGGAACCAGTAGGCCTATGGTACACGGTTTATAGCTGACAAATTGATTGACTGAATGACCATCAGCAGTGTACATGGTGCTATATTGCAAGTGGAACATACCACTGCTCAGTCGCTCGTGGCCAAACATTTGAGTTCAAACTACTAGCCCGGTGACTGCTTGTTAGAAGCGACCTGGAGATGATTCCCATTAAAGATTTACAGTGTTTTTCGGTTTTTTTTTTGGCATAGACTGGTTTCACTTACGGAATGAAGTCTCAACCATCAATCTGTCACCTTCAGCCAGACTTTATTCATGCGTTATTCGGTTTCTTTGGAAAATAAGTCCTTGCATAACGCAATAGGAGCTTTGGTGTTGCCATTCCGTCAATCGAATTAAGTTTTGGAAGTCTGTTACGAAACAAAGGGAAGAAAAAACCAAGAGGAATCTTTTGGGCCGTTGAAGCATTCCAATCGTTCTGCCACTTTTTAACAAACCAGTCAATAAAATTGCTTCTCGTGCTTTCCAGTCAATTGGCATCTTCTTTAAAGTGATTGTAACTAGCGAATTCTTCTTAAGGCATCTAACCTTCTTGTCGGTCTATTCAGGCACATCATCTGATACGACTCCACGGTCGAATGTTTTATTATCCACTCTCTACTGCAAGGTGGCGAATCATTCAATGGCCTACACCTGCAGCCAATCGAGTTTTAGCTTTTCCTTCAAAGATGTGTGACAGCATCAAAACATTTACACAGAGGCCTACTGATGGCGAACCACCTTTGTGCTACTCAAGGTTTCTGAAAACTATTCGATAGCGCACGGCCGGTTTCTCCCTTCCTGAGTTTCATAAGGTAGGCGTACTCTCCGTATTCCCCTCATCTCTACGTTCTTTTTGAACCCAAGTTGCACGGAATTCGCGAAATACCCTCATTTGCATAAAAATGTGGTTTTCTCGGTAGGGGGGCTTCCCTAAAGTCGCGTTTATGATGTTCCTCCTCAACTAAATGTACTACACCAGACCGCGTCATTTTTCAATTAGTACGGCAAGCCGGTAACGCAATTTATTGTAGGGACGTAACACACTACTCATAAAGTCGCTGAAAACTACCTGACACCCTCGACTGGTTTCGTCCCCCCTATTCGGGCTCATCAGATAGGCACAGTCCCTGAGCCCTCATCCGTCAACTCTACCTTCTGTCAGAACCCAAATTGCACGAACTTTGCGAAATGCGCTCACCTGCACACCAATTTGTTTTTCGATTAAAACCCAACTTACTCAGTCTTATTGAGACCGTTCAGCCCAGGCACTTTTAAAATTCACAGCTGCCGTTCTTCTTCAAATGAGAAGCAAGACAGGACTTCTCTTGAATGAACCCACTTTTGAGTAGGCTTATTCATGAAAATTTACCGCGATATCTCGAATACTGTGCCAGATATTACATGAGGCGGTTTTTGTGCAGCACATTCAGTTGAAGAATATCATCAACGAGAGATCCAGTTAGGATTCATTTTAGTCTCCCCAAAAAATGAGCGTATATGCCGAAACTCTGGGATATTTACGTTTACTGGATCAGTGCAAAGCTCGATGAGTCACAATTATACTGGAGAAACATACAGTTGTCCTCCCAGGAACGCTACCTCCGAAGAAGAGCAAACCCCTCAGAAATCCATCCCAATGAGGGCTTTCCTTATTGTAATCTATCTTGCAAGGTAGTGATGGCGGCTTCATGGCCCATTTCGAAAACTTGAATGACCTGTCTGAAAAGCTACAGGTTTGAATATGGAGTAATGGAATGGTCAGAGAAAACCCCCACCCCGCTGCCAAAACCAAGTGCATGAACCGCAGGCACATGCGATGTGCAAATTAAGTATTGCATATCATTCGTAACTGCTACTGGCGCTACGAGCAAAGTAAAAAAGAGAACTTGAAAACCTCTTAAGCTATAGACCGGAAAATGTGCACTTTTTCCCAACATTCATTTGCTATATCACAGGTAAAGCGATATTCTTTTCATCCAGCGATTAAGAGGCGGCGTGGTAAACGCATGCCTCAGAAAACAACCACGTTCAGAGCCTTACGGTTGGGCTTATCGATTAATCAAACGTCTAGGCATTAAGTCTGTTGTATTGATTTATATCGATTCGAACTTGGGTACATGCATCCAGGCCCGTCGAAAGCACGCAATTCGTACGTAAACAAATTATCATAAAGGTGCTGAAAATTCTTCGACCTTATGAGTAGTGCATTACGAATATACATGTATCGCGATATCTCGAATATCGTGGCAACTGAAACATGAGGCGGCCTGGTGCAGCACATTCAGTTGCCTGGAAACATCACAAACGAGGGATTCAGCTGGGTTCCAGGTGAGTCTCTCGCAAAACCAAATTTGTTTGCAAATGAGTGTATTTCGTTAATCATAAAGGTGATTTATATATGGATATCTGCCCAACATACTACAACGAGTATTGTTTATCAGCCTGATGAGATAAAATGTCTTTGCTGTTGGCTAGCTGGGCTCCATGCACCCATAAAAACACTGCATTACAATAAATGTGTTGTTTTGCAGTCAATCTATTTCCTTTAACTCAATCGTCCGCATCAGAAAACCGCTAAAGCGAATTCCTTGCAGCTTGGATAATGGTTTGTGGCGATCATCATCACTAGAATGCCTTATTTCACCAAGGCAGTTGGAAGATTACATGCTAATCATGTCAGGACAAAAATCGATAAGAAAATCTCTTTCGTATATTGATGAAGCTGTCACATGCTACTGTGCCTGAAGTAAATGCAATTTTCACGGGTTACATGGGGGCTTTTGTCCTAACGGAGACTCATCAACTGGTTTCTTTGGTTTACACACCCACACGTTTTCCCACTGGATCAAGCGTCCGCCAGCTAGCGTGCACAAAGTGGGCCTCCTGGTCACACTGTTGAATTCAGTCTAATCAGCAGTTCATCGCACTGCTAATAATGATTAAGAGGAACGTTTTATCCGGACAGCTGTTGCTAATCTCGGGGAGCTCTAAGTTCCAACCTCACCAGCTGTGAGAGCTCACCGGCCGGCGTGGGAAACTGTCTGAAACTGCATAATAAAGGGCCTCACATCCGACCTCACCTCCGCGCACATTTACTGAATCCCCATAACGTACAAACCACTTGAGTGACTCGAAACCTGACTGCATCTTCAAAATGAAATCCGATTAAAATCCAGGTCACTGATCCACTGCGCAACAGAGCTTTCTGAACATTTCCACATTAATCAAAGGATTTGTGGAACAGATCGATAGCTACTTAAAAAATCAAAAACCCCATATCTGAACGTAATTTTGTTTAGATTCGTTCATTCAGCAGTAATAAGAAAGAAGAAAGCTTCCTGTCTTCACCATGTACCAAACTCTGCGAAGTTTGCAAGGCTGATATCCGGCAAATGTCCGTAAGAGGGAAAGCATTTCATCACTCTGTCAACCTATTTAATACTGCGTAATCTTGGAACCTTTCCACAATTGCAGACCGGATTAACTTGAATACTCAAAGTCTGAAACGTCATTGGCTGATGAATGACGGATTTGACTTGAGCGAGACTATAAATTCACTTATCCAACATTTCCACATCATTTCTTCAGTTGACTTCTGCGAGATGTTGAGTCTTAAGAATGACGTTCAGGCTGCAGATACGTAAACAATGACGTATTAGCAAAATGTGGCAAAATCCGAAGCCTGTCTCTGGTGATGACATGGCGGTTGAGCTGGCAACTAGCCTAGTCGGCATGACTCATAGTCATTTAGTCAAGTTTAGTCACTCTCCGTAATTTCTCAAATGCCAGCGATACACCCCAAGATAATCGATCAGAAGGTACCCACAAAGGCCAACATGACTGTCGTTAGACTAAGTTAATGCCCTCGCATCTTCAACGTTGTTAGCTGATAGCACCGGCTGTATGGTGGCTAAATAATCGCTGACGTCTGATCATGCATTTTCGCACTGTCATCTACCTTGTTACTGTTCACGTGACCCAGCACGGAGCTTATCCGAAAGTGTTTTACTAATAAAAGGTTCCGGGAGCCCGAGGTTATATTACCATGATCTAGATTTCTATCATCTGTGATTCTACTGAGTGGTGTTCATACTGGCCCCGTTGTCGGTTCCTGACTGGCTTGCTTCTATAAACCACAGATTGATTTCTCAGAGCTAACAAATACGTTTTTTATCACCTTGACGTAATCTACCTGGCTTGGCGAAATCGATCGTCATTTGTTCTTTTTTCTTTGCAAAATCGCTGCAAGGGAACAGTTGTAGCAGAATATTTTCACAGGCATCGCATGGAGCTCGCCGGTAGTCGCTTGTTGCGACTGGAACCTCGTTGTAAAGGTGTTCGTTTCCGTGAGGTCCCGCTGAGTTCGGTAAAGACACCTACCGTAAGAGGTGGCGAAGCTCAAATCCCTCAAAACAAGAACCAATAAATTAGAATTCGATTTTGTATACCAGTATCGGAAACGATTTCCGCTTTCTTCTATACACGTTACCAAATTTTGTAATATCTGTCTTTGAGGGGTAAACAATCATATTTAGTGGAGAAAACGTCATCGATTCTTTTTGAGGAGGGAAACTGCAGACATTTGGAAGAGAAAGAACTGCACTTATACAAGTTCACTTATTTATTTCAACAAAAGGAAAATCGATGGAGCTGCTTTGCTCATTTGGTGCACAGAGTGCGGAAAGTGACTCTTAGTGTCAACCCGTACGAGAGTTAGTTCACCAGGACTATCTGACTCAGTTTTTCGACGTTCTTACAGTAGGACTTCGGGCTGTGAGTAATGTTTCGGACTATTGATAGCCTGGAGGGTTGTTCTTTGAGCTTGGCAGTTAGCTTGAAAACCATAAGAGGTGCGCTGTTGTGCACGTAACGCTGCAATGGAGGAGCCTCCTGGATTGGCGATGAAACGGTTAGAAAGCGATCGTCAGGCTCGGCGAACAGGCCAACAATTAATGGACCAAAATGTGTCTAAAATCTGCAACGCAAATCAAATGCTCCCTCTCGTAAGTATGATTAACATAAAGTCGCTAGAATTTTGCTTGCAGATTTGTTGGTCTCCTGCAGTTGATTAAACAAAATAATGTACGGAACTCGTTCAAAGTGAATATCGCAAACCGATTTGACCATTCTTGGTCATCCTGACGATCTAATCGCATTTGTGTCTTGTATCACGTGACTTTTGTGGTGTTTGGTTGGCTATGTGGCCTGATCGACTTTGTTCGACGCACGAATTCGGTCAAAAACACAGGCTAAGTCGCGTGCACATGTACACACGCGTGCACTCAAACACTCAACCGAGGCTTCGATATGACAATACATGAGCCTGGTATCGTTCAATGTCGAAAAATCAACCTCCGAAACTATCGTAATGCGTAAATTCAAACTGCTAGCAGTGATTACAGTCTTTCTGTGCGTGGTTGCATTTACTCACTGGATCCACAATGGACGACAGAGCTATACAGAATCGAGCAAACATACTCAACCAAAACCATCTGCCTTGTTAGAAAACACCGTTGATTGTGGACCGCTTACACAGATACTTACTAATACGTGGTTATGGACCACGGAAGAAGAACGAGACTTCCCCTTAGCGTTTGCCATCTCTGCATACGAGTCTTTTGAGCGACTCGCACGACTGCTACGACTTATCTACCGGAGACATAATATCTATTGTATCCATGTGGATCGTAAGGCCACACCAGAGTTTAGGAAACGGGTAAAGCATTTGGCGAAATGTTACGGATCACATTTGATTACAATACCTGAAGAGCTGAGTGTGGATGTCAATTGGGGCTATTTTTCAGTACTCCAGACCACTCTCTTGTGTGCCGAACACCTTCTGAAGCAGCAGAGAGTTGACTGGCGTTACATGCTCAATCTGAATGAGAAGGAATTCCCCCTGCGTACCAACTGGGAGTTGGTTCGTGCGCTCAAGAATGTGAACGGATCGAATATAGTGGAAGGCATGAATGGAACTCTTTTCAGAGATCGCATACCGAAGAAAACTCTTTCGTTCGAGGTTAGTTTTACTGGTTGACAAATCTAGGCTTAATAATGTGCTTTTCAAGTTTATACTGCAACGCATAACGTTAGTGCTCGTCACTGGACTCACAAGTTACAGTAAAAAGAATGGATGATAAGGGAGTTCCGGATAGCACAGTATTTGAGCCCCATTGTCTGCTCGATGGCTCCTGCCTAGACTTGTTCTACCAGTCTTCGCACATCCAGTTGGTTTTAACAAGGGACCCAACTGAATCCAAGCTGAATCTCTCATGACAGTCTACAACTGATTATGTTTCATAAAGGCTCCCGCATGTTTCATCTTATATGCGATATCCGAGATATCGCAGTATATTTTCTTGAAGGGAACTACTCATAAAGTTGCCGAGTATATTCTTTCAATAGAATTTCAGTCTTCCATCCTACGTGAAGACGAATGAAAGTTCCTGGGCTGAAAAATTCCGTTTACTATCAGTTTTACTCGGTTGAAGCTGATACCTAAAAGCAGTAGTGTTCACATTTTCAAAACACGCGGACTGCATAAATGAAGTCCCCGGGTTCACGTGACCCTTGAGATGCCTGTTCTTTTCACCTCAACCCAGTTGACATCTCCTGCGTTACATTTTTCACGTTAATTACACGGCCACTCAACTTTTGTAAAATCAGTAAATTTTAGGTACGAATAATATTGTTATTTATGTGGACAGCCTATGTGTTAAGCGCAATAGATAAACATGACGTAGGAAACCAGCATTTATATGACCCCATTTCACCTCCATTTTTGTGCCAGCGTCCAGGAAGTCAAGTACTATTTGCATGGAACTTCTGAAAATTAAACTCCAAACAGATAGCGTCGAAAGTTAGATTTCTTTGTCAAACATCGTCTGACCTAGCGAACATATCCGAAATTCGATATTTCCATGCCAAGACGCTTTCAGTAGTTCAAAACTCATGAAGAGACAGACAGAAACATGTCAAACTATGTACTTTCTCTTGTCTCTTTGTGATGACACTTTGCTGAGAATTAGGCTAAACATACGCAAGGAATTGCGGTTTTTGTGAGAACAAGTAAATCGGTCATTTTCGGAAGTTGTTTCAAAGTTATTTCTGTCATTTCCGGGATAGGAAATAATTTTGCCAGCACCAAGTTCTTCGGGGTAAAAGTACATCAGCAAGTCCTGTCTGGCCAATTTGATCAGATCAGTTGCAAATCTTGAGCAAAGCTGATTCCAGAAGGATTCAAACCAGGCCTGTTTTCAAAGAGTTAGCCAATGATTGGTCACACACGGATCCATTTCTGTAAGACGTGGTATTTTTGTGAGTAAGCATCTGAAACCGGCATTTATTCATCGCTTGTCAATGCTAACCTCCCCCTATACGCACTGTCAACACCAAATTTTCCGCTCCTAATGCGCGAAAAATTGTTGGGAAAGAAAAGAGTCTATGTTGGGCCGTATTTCATCCACTCATTTCGTGAGAGAATTAAATGGGAAAAATTGTCCCGAAGACTCCCTGATGACAGTTTATGAATTTTCGAAGGCACCAAATTTAGCCCCAGTCACGGCAGCCAAAAAAGTGAAATACTTAACTATACAAACAAGCTCACTTTCCGATAAGTCCGACCTGCCATTGATTGGATTTTTCGAAATTTTGGAATAGCATTTCAATAGAGACCTGCAAATTTTCGAGACCCCCTTCAAGCAGCCAGTGAAATAGACTGAGATTTCTTTCCTTTCCTCTCCAGCTCTATAAAGTTTTGGCCCTCTTAAAAAAACCAGTGAAGCAGTTATTCTAACATACAAGTGTTTATCCAGAAGTTCATTCTTCAACAGCAGCAGAACGGTTTCTGCTAGAGAAAAACAACTCTGTTGCTCTAGACGTAACGCGCTACTCATAAGATTGCTGAAAGCGTTTCGACAGCCCATAACCGGTTCCACCATTCTCGAGGTCATCAGATGGGTGCATCCCCGAGTTTCCGTCAACCTTATGAAGTGGACCAACATAAACGACGGATTCATTTGGATTAAGTTCACTCTCTTGTTAAAATTAAATTCGTATGTTCACGTTCATCAACGCCGAGGAACGGGTTACTTTTAAACTCGTATTTCGCTTACATATGCACGTGGTCTATTCAGTATGAAATGCAGAAACAAACGTAAATACATTATTCGTTCTGTACTACTATTCGGTTAACCACTTATTGAGTTTATTGGTCAGGAAAACCGGATCACAAAGAGGGACAAACTGATCTCTTGGTTCTTCTGAGAGACGGGTTTCCTTATCATCGTACCAAAAACGTTTCTCGTTTAAAAAAATCGACCTCTTCAAATCACACTTTGGAGCGCCTGCGTACCACAAAAAACAAATCATCCCTTTAGGGCCCACATACGGACCGTAATTTAGTGAATATCATCACTTAGCTACAGTCAGAAAACAACACTGGACGGATGCGAAAGCCGTCCACCGTGGATAACCACCGTTCGCTGTATTTGGACTTCTCTCATGCCGCCGCACACAGACACATTTGAGATTACACAGCAGACTGCATCATACTGTACACTCCAGTCCACTCATACTTGTTCCAAGACAGGTAATTCATGTGCTTGAAATGCGGCACTCATCTGCGTGCACTTGAAGATACGCACAGGTCAGACAGAGGTGTCCGTCACATCTGACTTCACAAACCTTTAGTTGATGCGCCATTAGGGTAGGCCATGAGGTGAAGCAAGCTAACGACACAACTGGGGAGTGTTTGTACCATCGTTCCAGAACAAACCTTTCTGAAAAGATCACTTGTCGTTTTGTTCATCACAAAAGGCCTGAAAGTCTTAGAAGACGAAACAAAAAACCTTGATTTCGTCCTGGTTCTTCGGACGAAGTGTAATTAGACAGAGAGCATTGAAAACAGCCAATTAACATCCAATTATTTATCGGGTAATTCAACCTTCAACAACAGCAGAACGGATTCTGCTACAGAAAAGCAATCTTGTTGTTCTGAACGTAACGCACCACTCATAAAGTTGCTGCAAACTCTTCGACAGGCACAGTCCCCGAGTTTCCATCATCCATTTAACCGGGCAACAAGGTTATTTGGAAATGAAGCTGTGCACAATGAAGCTGTGTACACAATTCGTCTAGTTTTTTTAGAAAGCCAGTCCCGATACCTTTGCATGCTTCATTGGTTTTATTACCCGAGATTGTGTACGCCGTTTGCTCCGCTTTTTTGACATCGGTTTCCGCTTTATTCTTCTTGAATCGTAATTCGCCCGTCACTTGTTACACTGTCAACGTCGACGTTACAACGGTTGTGGTGGTTCCGATGGCGAATCCAAGGTTGTGTACTCTACGACGGAATTTCACATTCTGACAATCGTCGCATTACCGTCACCTGTTCGGTTTTTTTTCGCAGCAAGACAGTGCAAGCTCAGAACTACACGAAAAACGGTTCCGATGATCCAAGTGGGTCATTTTTTGTGTGTATCGGTTGTAGAGCACAAGATCACTTCTCATTGGAATAAAACAAAACAATCCAGAGGGGTGGAAATATTGTCTTGTGACAAAAACAACGGCAAAAATACCAAGTGGCAGATGATCAAACGCCTAATCCTTTCGCAAGAATGGACATCTGCGGGTTTAGAATGTGGACAAGGTGGCAGTAAGGTGTTTTACAAAAACCCATAGTTGTTAGCTTCGATCTCTGTGACGCTGAATTTCATTCGACATGATGTAAACTCCTGACTGACTGTTTGAATATCGAATGCAGACTACCGCTCAAATTCATGTGAGTAACAAATAGAACGAGGTAGTTAATTCCTAGTTATTTCCTTATCAGTGGGCAAATTGTGTTCATTTGAGATTTCATTCTGTAAGTCAAGCCAATCTAAGCTCCGAATCTGAGAAGCAGCCGTGCAGCTCATTCATCCATATTGGAAATCAACGCGCAACTCACAAGTCTCAAGTAGGGAGTCTTGAAGCCGTGACTTCCCGTCCGGACTTAACGGTTTGGCCACGAACACCTGGTCAGCACTGCGATTAGCTCTCACTTAGACAGGATATAGCGTCAGTCATCGCTCGATCACAGAAACCAAATCACGTGGGACGATTTGTCATCAGGACGAAAACGTAATTAAAAATTACCAAATCTCCTAACACCACCATCAAGTAAATTCCATCCAGTTTCCGAGATTATTTCGAAGCGGAAGAACTAAATGAGTCATCATGAGTTTCAGAGAGGGAAATAGGTTATTTTGTGGTTGTTTCGGGGATACGACTGACGCTCTTGGAACGTTTCTACACAGTCATTGATGACCTATTCGGAAACTGAATGTACAATTCAGGAAATCACCAAATTTTATACCAGGAGAGTGCTTTTTTGCTGGGTTATGACGGAAGCTGGAATGCGCATGACGAATTTTCCTGCTCAGGCGACTGTAAGTTCGCGTGTATCGCACTCCCTCCATTGGCTGAGGTATCGGACCAATGTTGACCACGTGCATATATTTCACCGAAATCTCGACGTATTTGCACAGACGTTCTGTGCTTTGCTGTGCTGTGCGCCGCTATTCCCTCACGCCTTCCTGCGCTAACAGGTCGGGCTGTATTGTCCACCAATTGGTCCGGCCCAAGGTCAGCTATGAAGCATGCAAGCAAGCCGTAGGACAATTTTCACACCAACCACAGCACATATGACAGTATGTTGACCGGTTTTCGGTTAGCCACGTCGGTAGTGAGTATCCCGTCAAAACCAAATTCGTGCAAACGAGAAGATTTGTCGAAATCTGCCGTCAAAATTAAGATTCAAGTAGAGCATAAGACTGACAGAAACTCGGGGACCGCGCCTACCTGATGAGCCCGCAAATGGGCGAAACTAGTAGACAGAAACCGCTACCTACCGCTCGGGCTTGATCACAAATTGTAGCGAACAGGTTCGACCTTAAATTTTTCGTTTCAGCTACTACATCGTCAAGGTCATTCGTTGTGTAATACTGGCATATCGCAGCTTAAAGAATGAGGTTTCAAGTGCAAATACATGAAGCATATAATCAATCCGTCTTTCAAGTCTAGGCAGGTTTTCTGCGCACTCCTAGTTGATTTTTGAATGGCCAAACTTGACCCAGTGAGCTGGTCCTGGAAGAATTACCAAAAGATGTTTTTGGTGGAAAAACTGGGCATTGGAAATGGTACCTTGAAGCCCTAAACACAAGAGGACATAGACTATTCTTGGGGTGGTTTTTAGGATACTACTGCGATAGTTTGTAAGTATCACCCACTAATCGATGTCCGATTCCGAAGAAGATACTACTCGAACTCAGGAAAATTTGGTGACCAATGAAGATTCCGAGAAAAAAAACACCACCGAAAACCCACAAATAAAACAATTAATAGCCATCAGGCTCGTCAAGCAGCCAAGATGATTACTCTGAAGTTACAACCACGATGTTGTAAAAGTTCGACCACTGAGTTGGCTGACGCGGGCTAGTCAACGAACGGATATGAACACACAGCAACACACACACACACCAGGTTTCAACTGGTTGGGTCCCATAAACGAATAGGAGCCGGATGTAAAGCGGATGATACTATCCACTATAATTTTTTTTATTATAAATTTGCAAATCAGACGGTTGTCCATAACCCCGGTGTTCAGCATACACTGACATGGTCTCATTTGCTTCCTTACTTTCCTGAAAATATGTCCCCAAGAAGTCGTTTCATATTGAAGGCTATTCACTAAGAAGACCGCTGTGCGATTTTCCTGTGGAAACGACACTCACGTGACCAACTAGAATCACTCTTTTGCTCAGGGACTTCCCTCTAAGGAGGAAAGTGTCCATTCGGCCACGGGGGAATGGGACTAGTGCGTGGCCTGGCTAAATTCGAATGTTTGTACTACTCACAGAGTTCTACTGTGCTTGTTACGATTTTGTTCACTTTGCGTCGGTTAATTATCCATCATAAATCTCCATGGTTGATTTTTCTCAGAGGTTTAGCCATCATTTGCATGGTGAGTCAGTGAATATTCACCAGGTTAGTGGGGCCATTTCACCAGCTTTCTCTGGAGAGTCACAGAACTTGAATGAAGCAACTAAACAGGCTTGCTTGAGGAGCATAAAATTTGCTAGTTACCTCTGTTGTATTAAAGACCGCTCCTTAAGCCGTGCTCATTGAACCGCTATAAGAATCCAGTAAATAGCTGTGGATGTCCTAAATCAACTCAGAGACACTGGTTTGCGGCGTCTCACTGGTGTTTCATATTTGTTCTACTCTCGTCAGCTGAACGACAGTGAATGCACGTCAGAAGCCGATCATTTCAATGTTTAGTCCACTTCAGTGGATCAGGCAATTGGATTAACTCAGGTTTTCAAACACCTACGGACACAGTAACAAGCCGATTTAATTGAATGAAACAATTTACGAGGTTTTCAATCAATTGGAAAAAGTTTGGAACCGATTGAGAAGTCATCGTTTCAGAAGCTTTCGGTAAACAATCGGTAGTTTTTTACTGGGCAACGTTTCACTTTTGACAAAAAAGCTTCAACAGGCCAAGTGAGCAGGTCACCAAGTTGGCCAGGTTTTAAGGCAGACTGAGAACCAATCAGTGAGACGCCTTCAGATTAGCACACTAGGTCAGTGTTGAGTGTCAATTAACGCCTCTTGTGCGTGATCGCCAAAATCTTTCGTTGATGGGTTGCGGGAGTTTCAAGTTAGTTCCGATCGGGTTTGGTTCCTTAATCTTCCAATTCAAGGTGCTTCAATTGATGATTCACCGCAGGTGCCACTGGTAGATTTCATTGGTCTTCATGGGCTTGTGCATGTTACGATAATTTAGTTGGGGACCAATGAAGGTAATTGAAGCTGTGGAAAAATCCCTGACAGGCCATGACTGATTTCGCTTTCTTGGGGCTCTTCAACTGGGCGCAGTTCCCGAGTTTCCTATTCGTCAACTTTGTTCTCTAATTGCACCCTAATTGTACGAAATTCGCAAGCAAACTGCACTAATTTGCAGACTGGTTTGGCTTTCACCTACCTGATAAGATCCAAGAAAATCGAAACCGATGGTGGGCTGTCGAAGAGTTTTCAGCAACCTTGAGAGTAGTTTCCTTTATGAAATTAGGCTGCGATATCTCGAATAACGTACCAACTGAAACATGAGGTGGCCTTTGTGCAGCACATTCAGTTGAAGAATATCATAAACGAGGGACTCATTTGAGTCCCCCATCAAAACTAGATTGGTATGCAAATGAGTGTCTTTCGCTAAGTCCGTGTAATTTGGGTTCAAGTAGAACGTAAGGTTGATGGAAACTCGGGGACTGCGCCTACCTGATGAGCCACAAGAAGGGCGAAACCGGTCATGGGATGTCGAAGAATTTTCAGCAACATTGTGAGTAGTGTGTGACGTCTATTCAATGTGTCGCAATATCTTGAATATCGTACCATCTGAAACTTGAGGTGGTCTGGTGCTTCTCATTCAGTTGCAGAATATCATACACAAGAGGTTCAGGTGAGTCTCTCGCCGAAATCAGCTTGGTGTGCAAAATGAATGCATTTTGCGAAGCCTAGTTACCGTTTCGGTCAACTTGAACTTGAACGTGTGCACGCGCACGAATGTGATATCGACAAGTCATTCACTGTCATGCGTCAAACTTTTAGTAATTTCGGAATGCCAGCTGGAAAGTATTCCATTTTCCTGTCAATTAGTCCAAATTGCTCCCCACTAAAGTCAACTTCCGTCTGAAATTGACTGCTTCTTTCTTGATTAAACAGGATACCAAGCATAGGTTTGGCAACCATCTCTTCATGGATGTCCATCCATTAGTTCAGTTGAACACCCATGAGGCTGCAGAAGAGATTGTAAACTACAAGAGGAAGAGAGAGGTTGAATTTTCTTGTCGCTCGATTCTGCAGCCTGCTTGTTGGAATTGAATCACCTGGTGGCAAAAAAAAAACATCATTTTATTCAAATGAACACTCTCATCTTTCACTGACATGTTCTTCAACGAAGTTCAAGATGGCACTTCATTTACGACAGCTTTTGGTGACCTAACCTCTGATCTCCAGTTTGGTGATATCTTTCTTGGGATTCCGTGCTGCTGCATCAAAGGGTCGTTACGATTGGAACACAACGACCGTACTCACGACTAAATTTCTGACACCTGTGATGACATGCACACTGAATCCGCTCATATTTCAGAATTAGACGAATCAATATCTCTTCCTGGCCGTGAAAGTGGACCGGAAAGTGGTCAAGTCCAGTTTTGTTATGATAAAAGTAAGAGAATATAGATGAAGAAGCATTTGAGCGTAGTCCCTCTCTGGCGTAACCAGCCGCGGCCATTTGTAGTTCCTGATCAGCCATGTCAACCCAAAAAACAGGACACTTCTTATTCTAACAGAACTAGAGACGTCTTTGTTTATTGCTTGGGAACATTCCATAAAGGAACGTGCATTACATCAGAACCTAACCAGCCGTATCTATCTTGTAGAGGGTGAGAGATAGATTTGGAGAAGCTCTTCGAAATTATGCCGACTCTGCGACGATAATATGGCTGGGATATCTATTCGGATATGTGGTGGTCCGCTTCATTTACCCCATTTCCAGCAAAAAACAGCACCTAGAACCGACTCCATGAAGAGTTGGACCGACCTGAGTCCTACATAGTTTACTTTGAGTCGTCTGGTGAACTCACTTGCGTGCTTTTCCTGACCGACGAACTTCCGTAACGATTTAAATTGACACGTTAAACTTCATGTTATGTTGCACGTTCACTTACATGTGATCAATGAATTCTGTTCGTTTTTTTCCGTCTAGTTAACCATAACAACAAAGTTACTTTGGTTCGAAGCGTGTCACAATTGCAGTATCGCTAAGGTGAGCATCGAGACGCAGATCGATTACTGTCCAACTATGCACGTGAATCTGTATTGTCACATGTCGTGTAGGAAATTGCATTAGGTCAAACAACAACTGCAGCAACGACAATCGATCGCTTGACTTTCATGAAAGATTCGGCTGAGTTGCTCACAGAATGCAACCTCTTGAGTAGTGTGTTGCTTTTCGACAATCTCTTGGGAGATTCGAACTGGCGACTTCCTCTCGATCACACCTAAACAAACAGCTATGTGTGAGTTGGTTGAATGCGGTGACGCAGAGTTAACCTAATTTTCGGCGAGTCCATTGGTCGGTAATTCCTTTAGCTTGCGGTTTTGCGTGCATGGGGGATCCATCCCCCTTTGTAACATGTACCGGTCCATCAGCGACATAGTCCGATCCAGGCTCACAACTTTTAAGTGGAAGGCTTAACTTTATCATCATCGGCAGTGGAACATCAGCACTCTCTGAGAACTATGCTAAAGATGTCAATGCTCACCTTCTGCCGAGGGACTGTAGAAACGAACCAGTGACCAAAGGAAAGCCACGGCACACTTGCCTTCCATACCAGTTTTGGCGAACCAGTCCTCCAGTGAGTTCCTGGAGGACATGTGTTTGCGCCACCGAGTCAAAGATCTTTCTTGAACAGGCAATATCGATGCCTTAGCAATACCCCGCGGAACACTTGTGCATCAACGCTGCCATTTGACAGGAACTGAACGAAGTGAACCTTCCGGTAAATCTTACATGATGAAAGCCACAAACTGAGGTACTGAGAGTTTCGTGGCATTAGACACAATGTGCTATAATAGAGCGTGTAAAATGCTGTACCTTCGAACAAGACACTTCCAGTAGAGTGATAATCTCAGAGACACGGACGTTTCCCTCAATTCGGCTTCTTTTCGAGGGAACAAACGCCTCACGATTGAAGGAAAATAGCATTTGTATGAGACTACTTCGAGTCACCAACACCTTTTGCAACCGAGTGTTGCACTGAAGTAGAGGAACATCTTTCTTCCCCAACTGTACGATTTCCACCCTCAAGAAGAAACCCCACAGAAGAACTGCCCTATGCCATTGTATCAGATTTATCAGTTGACATCCGCTTCAAACAGTTTTTCCCTGAGCACAGATGCCACACCCACCCAACACGTTGATGAACTCTCTAACCGAAGTCGACTTGACTCAACCGTAAAGTTAACCTTGGGTAAACATTAAGCTCCATTTGTTGTGACATTTCACAACTAAAACACCGACTGAGGTTAACGCGGCTGAAGGATCGGATATAATCACGATGTTTTTTGTTATATTAGAAAACATCTTCGTGATATCTTAGGGCCTGTAGTGGTTCTTATTCCCAACTCAACTGAAAATGCGACCAAGTCCTAACAACTGAAATGACGAAGCTTACTGTGTAACTCACATCTACTCAAGGCTCTCCAGCATCTGGAGCATTCAGACGGAAAGAAAAATTCTCCCCCGTCCTCACAAAGGCCATTGAAAAATACGTAGGTGTAAGTGAAATATCGTTGCCCTAATGCAGAAAACGCCCGACTTCACTCTCAATAATCACCCTGCCGCGATGAAACACCGCAGTTAGCTTTCGTTGGCACCGTAGCTAGCGGTCCTGCTATTTACCCACTGAATCTTCTACAGAACCGTAGCTCAGTAATCCTAACGGTAACAGTCAATCCGCAAACTAAAAGGCTTTACAGCGCGGTACTATCCATGTTTTGTTACACCCTACTGTTGAGCGCTGACGTAGTTGCCTGAGGATGATCATGGGGTTGGCGGGAGGAAACAGATCATTGGCGGGATATCTTGTATTCTACCGTTTGGATGAGTCATCTTAATCGGAACTGCTACTCAAGTTACACACTAAGCATAACTTTAAAAATGTGCCGTGCCATCCTGAAACTAACGGAAGCGCTCTCTCAGTTGCTGTTCTCAAAGGGCTGATGTACAACAGGCTTGCTCCCTTGGTTGAAAGCATTTAGTTGCCAAACCAGATGAAACAGTTGATGCGCTTTTGGTGGACTAAATCCCCTGGCGGCGTAGCGTCTGCAATCTGCCCACTAAGGCGGGGGTGGTAGCCACAAACCAGCCAAACCACGCAAAGCCCGCCCCCTACTTCGTGACTCCAACCTAAATTAAAGTGTTCGGCCAGAAGGTCCGGTCGATAAGTTTACTGACCGAACGGTCCGTAGTTCGAAGCCAACCCCGGCATCTCGACCGCTCCTGTCTAGGCCTGGACAATTTGGCAGCATTGCTGGCCTCGTCCGTCCTTCGGAGTGCACGACAGCTAAGCACCGAGTAAATGTTGTAGCTGAATTCTTCTTATTTAATATAGAGTAGTAGGCTGAGAAAATTTAGAATGAAAATCGTTAATTTGGAAACCTTAAATCAGGGGGATAGTGATGATGGTCGGGCAGCCCATTTGTTTCTCACTGTCTATACGAATCTTCAGGGTAAGAATATTGGGGAACTTCAGAAAGTTTAACAGATTTAACAGATTCGACTAGTGGGCTAAACCGAGCAGGCTGTAAAACTCCTAGTTGCTACAATCCAGAGTGAGTTCGGAGGCCTCAGCGTGAGCTTTGTTCCTAAACACCAAGTGGCCATCAGTTAAGTTGAAAAGAGGGAAAATGCGTAGCTGATTGCTGGTAATGTGTTGGAATACTGGTAGCTCGGGTGCATTAATTGGTAAGTGATCCGCTCCCATTAAGGCTCACCAAATCCGGCTACTAAACGGGCCCAAAATAATGGGATCCCTACTGAGAGAAGACCTGCAAATCAACCAACCAAGCTCATGAATATAAACCACCAGTTGGGTAGGGTGCAATCAGCAAACTGCTAAAAATAGAAGGTGCATCACCAACCAGTCAAACAGCAAAGAGATCGACCATGACGCAGTACAGATTACGGACGGATCAACCAAAAGAGAGATTAATGGATGACAATTTCAGCAGTAGTGTGGCCGTAGAATGCAAGAAATACAAACCACAACGCAACAAAGATTATGGTAGAACCAATCAGAATCCTAGTGCGATCAACGGCAAATCAAGTTACAGCTGAATGCTGCTCTTTGTAAATTAGATAAACGTAGGCATGAAGGGAAGGACTACCCACCCAACAACGCACTGAAGATATGTCCTCAAATGGTGACGAAACGTTTGCAAATCAACTGCCAATCTTGGCGAACAGATCAACGACCACCTGATGAATTACCAAGTAGCTGATTGCCTTTACAAAAACGACTCTTCGATTTTCAGTTGTAAATCTCCAGGCGGACACTTGGCTCGACATGGATGTAGGATTTCCCGCAGAACTCTTACCGTAAAATATTGCAATGTGTCTATTTCTCGGGCATCATATATAGCCAGTTCTTTGCAGAAGATGCTTCACTGATTTATACTGTAACATGCCGCACCTATAAATGTGAGATAACTGAGCACCGAATTTAGGCCTTTTAAACACGTATATTTTGCATTGTTTTACGGATTCATGCGGACTTCTCTCATACGTTAATGCAAGTACATATTTCTTCCCTCTTTGGTTGCGTTTACCAAATGAGCAACAAACTTGTACGTATATTGTTCTTTCCAAAGCTGTCAGTGCCAGCTGTCGTCACATGAGCAAAACAAGGTCCTAAATTGTGGGACTTTGTACAATGGAGCTAAACGTTTAAGACAAATGTAGTCAAATAATGTCCTGTATATAGGATGTACTGCTCTGCACTTGCCTGTCACCGAAGGTTTTACCATGCTGTATCTGTGATGCAGCTGGAATCGATTTCTCACGGCTGCCATAATTCAAACCACGGTGCATCATATTCCGCCATAATTGGCTGTATAAATGTGCCCCTGGCGTGGCTGACAAGAGTTGTGTGCCAGCACACACTTTGTGTCCTGTGTTCGTGTCCCGCCCTATCTTATCTGGAAGTCATGCAGACCGGCGATCTTCTAACTTCCCTCTGCTTTTTGTCTCGAATTTTATTCCCTTCAGCTTAAGCGGACCAAACTGCTGTCATGCTGTCTCAAATTGTAATTTTGGAAAATGGCATGTTGCACTAACTTGTCTGCCTAGGGCCACAGTGATTTGATGCAGAAGACAATCGTTGAGACGGATACCAGAGTACTTTGCTTTGCCGTACAAATCTCGTTCTCCTATAACCAATAAGTAACCACAGGGCCTTTGAGTTGAACTTACTAAGCTGAAGGTATTTCGCGTTGTTAACTCTTTTTATGGTATTCGTACTGCCCTGAAACTAGTTTTTGGAAAAAAACAAGGTTGCACACGGCCGTGCTCTTTGATATTCCGCGTGGTGAATAACATTTATCCACGTTGTAACTGACGCCAACAACGTACGTTGATGACTGACACATCCAATTTCAGTATATTTCGTTTGAAAGCTTGCGGATGTCAATAAGTCTCTTAGGGTCCAGTCAGGCGTACTCTAATCTGGGATGTCGGGCTTGAGCGTTGGGGAATTCACTTACGGCGACTGGTAAAATCGCAAATCTTAAGCTGACCTTGTCGCTTTAGCTGGCCGATATATGACCTTGAAATGGAGTTGATTCCAACGGTGCCTTCAATCAGGATGGGTGTTTTTCTTGCACCATCAGACGTCAGTCTCCCTCATTCTACTAATCCCCTTTCTCTCTGTGTTCTCTCATGTCCATTGCTATTTTTGTCCACCGTCCTGAAACAAAACGGGCGAACAGTAGCAAACTCAATTCGTTGACATCCTAATCAATCTGTTTCATCCCTTCATGAAGCAAGATGCCATCTGTTTCGACGTATTCTGGCCGGTTGGATAACAGACGTTTAATATCAGCCAGATATTTAAATGTATATCTTGAAAATGGTGTCAAGGTGTGTTGTCAAGGTATAGGAGCATTCGCCTTTTTGCGTAACCACCCTGCTTACGTTTAGTAACGAACTCCGGAGCAAAAGTGTATCTATCCAAGCGGATTATAAATGCCTGTATGCACATTAAAAATGTGTTATGCCAGCGCCTTTGAAAAACCCTAGGGAGTTATGCTTGGCTGAACTAGTGTCACCAAACCTGGTAGTGTTGACCTCGAAATTCCAAGCGGTATTTCATTGTACGGTGACCCGACTCATCCTGGACGCGTGAAGCTATCCGAATGGTTGACTCAAGCTTACCGCTCCTCCGATCTCTTGCCACAAAACCCAAAGATCCACTGGCTTGCTAATGCATAGCCGACAGGCCACATACTTAAAAACGCCTGCAGAAAGAGTTCCATTGTGCTTACAACCGTAATCGTTTACGTGTGTCCACTATCGGTTGAGAAGAACGCCATCACTCGTAGACTCTATTTTAGACGGTCAGAATTCCAGCCGGGTCATGCAGTCGACGCAAATAGCAACTTGATGGAATTGGGAAGGTAAGCGTCCGTATTCGTGCTTGTTTGCCTCTCGTTTGTGCGCACAAAATGCGCGGGCTGTAAGTGACTGATATGTACCAATATACTGAGGTCAAATGGCGTGAGATCTACATTGAAGTTCCGAATTGGCAACTCGTTTCCCTCCTTTTTCCTGCTCTTGGATTATTTGTGCCACATTCCCCCATCTGTTTACAGTACATGGTGTTTTGCGGCCTTTACGTACACACGGTCGAGTGCACCCATACACCGGATGTACACACAAAGGCACGTATGCACCATCACGCCAAGTCTATCAACTGACTCAGTTCAGTCGTCCGTCGTTACTCTCTGCTTTGAGCAGTTCCTTCCTACTGCACAGATGTGTGCCCTTGGACTGAGTGGACTAGATTCGGTCATGGCAGATGGATCTTCTGGAAAGTCGGACTGTGCCGATCAGCTTGTGAGAAACAGGTGTACAAGTGGAGCACGTGGAGCACGTGGAGCACGTGGAGCACTTGCTACCAGACTGTAATCGTTCTTTGTTACTTTGGTAAATTTAAAACCCGGAAATTTGATGTTAGGTTCTCTACAGGAGGTGGTAACGAAAGTCATCGAATACGTTGGAGTGGATAGAAGAAGCCGGCCGGTGAAAACCTGTTTGGGTCAATGTTTGGAACCAACTTCATAATTTTGATAGGACTGATGGTTTTTCGTTAATATGTCACTTTTTACGCAGGGACTTCTTCAGGCCCAGTGAGAAGACTCCCAGACAGAGAAACAACTAGCAAGCTCTCTTTCAACTAACTCAGTAAATTAGTGTTAAACATCGCTCCAAGTAGTTTGTTGGACACTGTGTGCAGCCATGTCCCGCGGATGATGTATTGGAGGAAGGGGGCTGAAATTGTACTTTACCGGGACAATCACACGAGGTGGTTTTTCAGAAGGGTTCGGCAAAATATCGGTGGGTTTATGGCTGGGAAACGTTTCCATTCGGATGATGTATAGTGGGGTTGATATTTTACCTTATCATTATGATCTCACAGTGCGGTGTTTCGACCAGACGTGAAATATACTTCTTGGTAAAACAGCCTCCATTGATTAAAAAATGCCCTTCCAGCTGACTGAAAGACATTTGGAACCGACTGATCACTTGTGTAAGTTTCCAATTTGCCGAGTTTTTAAACCAACGCAGAACCAATCACTTCCGGCCCTTTCCGGTTAGTTGAGATGTTTTGTCGATTAGTCTGGAGAGCGAAACCCTACGGCCGTTGTATTAAGTGATAGGCGAGATTTCAAAGCACTCTGGGTCATTGATCATCCGGCTCAGGTTGATTCCCCTTCTGTGTCAATAGCAGATTTTTTAGTCTCTCTAGAACAATTCGGTTAGGGGATGGAATTTGCGTGCTCCTTTGGCAGACTTGATTTTCGCACTTCACATCTAAGCTATTTTCGGCAATGACTCCTGATTAGCGTACACGTCCGTGTCTTTTACAACAAAAGCATGGTGTTTCTTCCAACGGTTTTCTGTTAAAGGGGTGGGTGGGATGATATCCATTAGTTTTGGTGCGGAATTCCACCCCTTAAACCAGCTAACCAACTAAAGTCTGTAGGTTAGATTTTGGTACTTTAAATTTGGCTTGCCTTGGAATATTTTGCAGGCGCATGAATTACGTTGTCTTGCTTTTGCGTCCGGAAGGCAAAACTCACACTGATTAAACATCCTTGGACAGCTGGGACTCTCGCTTTGTGAGACAGGCGGAGGGTAACAAGATATATCTTACTCGTGATTGGTGCGTAGTGCGTATTTTCAATAGTACTTTTAGTGGACTTTGTGAATTTACAAAAAAAATTATTGTGAAACCACACCAACACACAGCGTAGGCCGCGAAATTTTTAACCCCCGAGAGTTGAGTCCACCAGTATCATTTCTTTATGAAAAAATCCATCGACAATTTGAAGCGCACTACGGACCGACAATCGATAACCCTTTAGTGGAAGATACTACCAAGAAAAAACTCGATGCTTAGATTCAAACTCATTTTATTGCCAGTCTAAAAGCATTCTTGAAATTGATGCATACAAACAGAAGAGGATATTCCACAAAACTAAGTGATGTGTGGTCAAATCTCAAAAATGGCCCGATACGATTTATTTCATTTCGTTCGTTCGTTGAATGCTGCGTGGTCCTGTGAATGGGCAAATGTAACTGGGAGCAAGTCTGACAGATCATGTAACTTTCGCTTTTTCCCCGGTTGGACTTACTCCACCGGTTGTGTCCATGTAAACGTATA
>SJOL01013076.1:76230-89340 GCA_004794785.1 Opisthorchis felineus | reverse complement strand
TAGATGTCTTTGCGGGTAAGCGACCCCACCACCCTGATCTAACTTGAATGTACTCAACTAGCCAATGGATCCAGCCTGTCCGTTGATCATCACAATTCTGAGTTTAGTATTCAGCTGTTTGTTCTGGTAACATGAATTGACCAATCACGACGTTAAAGCCTCCGAATCGATAACAATCTTGAATCTTTAGAGAGTGATATTTCACCATACTGTATCTGTTACGGTGCAAATGAATAGGTACTTTCTGTTCAACGGCTCGCCTCATTGTTAGGCGTACAAAGTACGCATGGAATCACCCCTTGGTTTCATTTCAGCTGACTCTTTCATGTAGCAATTGGTAAATACATTTAAAGAAAGGATTTTAGTGCTGAAACCTTCTAATCTATACGCAGATCAAACGCTGTGGTTTTCTATGGAAATTCTGGAGGTCTTTGATGGTGCACAACCGGTCGTTACTTTCGTCTGTGAAATTAAGAAGAAAACCTACATTCTTAGAGTTTTGTCGGTATGACTCAGCTTCCGGAATGGAGTTTCTTTTCTGTGAACGCTTTCTACTAAGATTGTGGGAGGGTGTAGGCACCTCGAGGTGCCTAAAGCTTTCAAACGGCTGGTGATTCTGCAGAAGTGAAACATCGGTGGTCAAAACTGGTGGTCTGCTGTTGAAGATGAAGGGTCACTGGGACAAAATCATGTTGAAATATCGCCAACTGTCACGGAGTTGGTCGTAAATTTGTCGCTCCCATATAGTGAGGTGATTTTGTATCTCACACAAGCGAGTACCCGAAAAATAAGTTTCTTTAGCATGCATGAAACTTTGATTATTCTCAAATCTTTCCAACAATAAGCCAGTATCTGTGGATATCATGACCGGAGTTTTGCTCATCAGTAAATACCCTGATTACATAAGATGTGGTGTAATCTAATCAGGTGCACCCATTCTGTATTGTGTTCGGCCAAGAACTACTTAACACGGCGTGTATCAAACTCAGAATTTCAAAGAACACTTCACAGGACCAGAAATGGTTACCCACGATTGGTGGAATTGAATTTGTGACCTTGAGACGTTACTGCTTAGCACAGCATTGGGTCAGCCAAGTAGTCACGAGAGCACTTCTCACTCTCTCAGCATAAAATATAGCATTTTGGAAGTTTGGTTCCAGTATAATCTATTCTTTTCTTTAATTAAGTGAACGAGTGCCTTAGGTATCGTCTGTGAAAAATCTGAGTGTCCTGCGCTATATTAAGTCTAAAATTAAGAAAAACCAGTGGTTTTATTGGCATTTCGCGCCATATGAGCTATGCAGATCTTACGAAAAATCTTATGCAAAATACATTCAGCTTAGTAGCAAGAAAAACTCGATATCGGTTTCACTAGTCAGCAACGGAATCCGACCAAGTACCGGTGATTCAGAATGCAGTTGCTAATTTTCAGAGGTGCAAATGAATGCTGCTTTGGAGTTTAGAATTGAGCCCTGCATAACGTAACTGAGTATCTTTCCTTATCACTGCCAAGACGATAGGTCTGAACATCAGAAATGGTTGAAGCATCTATGTGAAGAGGTGCGATTGGCTCAGCAAGTGGAAAAATGGCGCGATCAAAGATCTAGTTTGGGATTTGACGGTTTGAACACCTTCCCTCTCGTATACAACGCTCTGCAAATAACATGAATCAGCCAGTGTAACCAACCTCAAACGTCAGCCTCTTTAGTGGTAGGCGATCTTTGAAACGAGTCCCATTGAAACCTTCCACAAGGTTCGAACCTTTCAAGTTCTTCAGTGCTCGGACCAGCTCCCAGTTAGTACGCAGTGGAAGTTCCTTCTCATTCAGATTGAGCAAGTAGCGCCAGTCAACTTTTCGCTGCTTCAGAAGAAGTTCTGCACACAACAGCGTGGGTTGGAGAACAGAAAAATAGCCCCACTTGACATCCACACTGAGTTCGTCCGGTACCAGAATTACCTGTGACCCATAACACTCCGCCAAATATTTTATCCTTCTTTTAACCTCCACTGTAGCCTTGCGGTCCACATGGATGCAATAGGTGTTATGTTTCCGGTAGATAAGGCGTACTGATCGCGCAAGTCGTTCGAACGAAGCATAAGCTGATATAGCAAATGCGATAGGAAAGTCCAGTTCCTCTTGTGACGTCCAAATGGGAACATTCTCAACCATTTGCGCGAGTTGTCTACAATTGTATGTGTTTCCCAAGTTGCTCGAATATAGCTGTGGAGGGTTGAGCTGTGTGCGGAAATGACTACATATGTTCGTCGGTTGTCCTGATTTGCCTCCATAAGCAGCCCGAAGATAAATGCCAGTTATAGAGAAGATGGTCACAAGAACTACAATCAGAATAGATTTATACATCACGTCTGTTTTCGACGGTTAGAATGCGGAATAATCATCACATGCGAATTACACATTATTTGAGTTAAATTTTTGGCTCTCTGTGTGTGTGGATGGTGTGGTTTTTGTGCCTGATTGACCTATCGAACCAAAGCTAACTGGTCCACACAAAAAGCCCACCAGGTGCAAAGTTCACACACCACACCAAGTGGGGACTTCTAAACGAACTGAGGTTCGGTGAAATGCACAGTTGCGTTGAATGAAATGCAGCCGTCATTGACAAAATTAGACTACAATACGCGCTTGGAGAGTGTTTATCTCCCTGATAATTCACTATTCAAAAGTTCTCGTGAGTTTGGATCGTTGTACTACGTTATGCAATACAAATGAGCAAACACCACGCAACCCCAAGATTCCGGGTTGCCTTCAAAGCAGGATGCTATAGGAGCACACTTAGATTGCGTTGGAGCGGTAACTCCTAGGATTTACAACATAAGCTAAATGGCTGTAAATCTGGAGTAGACTCCAGTGGGCTAGCGTTTCAGGGAAGCGAAGCAAAAATTCAGGTCCAGGTACTTCACGCTGCAATAAGGATGGCACCTTAAAAGATCGACGGTTCAGAAAAAAGAACGGTTTGCTCACCCAAGGGGCAATGTAAGTTCCAGGGCATGATTACGCTCTTTAAGGGATGAATTTTTGGCAGGAAACATTTTGAAAGAAAGTGGTGTCACTTCTTATATATCTCCCGTAGACTGAGTAATCGGCGGAATGACTCGATGACCTTGTTCATCAACTGCGTCCCGGCAGCCAGTACTAAACCTTATTTGCGTCGCGTTAAAAAGAACGGCTGTGGTGGTTATTGGCCCTAAGGAGACTCTAATGAACAATATAAACCATTAATGTAAGTCATATATAATGTCACAAGAAGAACAATCCAAGGAAATCTTGATTCACTTTTCACAAGAGGAAATTCCGCAGGTCCGTATTCCATACAACCACCACACCAAGAAGAGAAGGTTCGACTTTCCTGGTGTTTCAACCTCCCGTAGACGCACTATTAATCCACTGATGTGAATGGGTAGGTCCACGGCTAAAAGTTTTGTTCACGTTGGAAATTAGTGGTAGCCAATGTCATTCAACCGCCAGTCACTGCAACATCCACTCAGCGAAAAGGCGCAGAGCCTAATGGAGCCCAGGAAGCCGGTGCTTTTGTGTGTAGTTCATTAAAACAACCTTTGCACGATAACGTGACGAGAAGAAAGATGATATCGCGCAGCTGTTAACAAGTGTTACACGCTCATCATCCCGTGCATCGATGACTGCTCGTGCAGCCGTTTATAGTCAACCTTGGTGGAAGTAAATGTATGAGCATACTAGGTCACGTGACTTCGTCGTTTAAACCAACAGTTAAACCTTCCACTTTTGTTTCCGTGTTTCCTAGCAGCGAAATATCACTAGTTTACCTCTGTCGTTAGGGCGTTTATATGTGACCTCTTTGGAAAGGTCTTGCTCGTCAGTTGTTGTTTAACTGCATCTTCATGACTTTGTGTGCAATCATACAACGTTACGCAGTGAAGCCTGCCTGAGAGCCTCGATAACAAAGAGTTTACAGCTGATGAGGGACAACACTCACTGCGAGAGTCTTCTCCATGGATGTGAAAAGTGACCATCGCAATAGTAGCTTTTATTGATCATAGAAACTATTCGACATAGGCGCGAGCATGGTCAGGTGCACCAACAAGTGCACTACGTCATACCGGTTACGACGCGCAGTTTAAGAAAGTCATTTTTATTCGGTCTTGCACTGTCTGCTTAGCATGAGTTTGATGATGCATCAGTTGGTGTGCCCCATGACGTTGCACTGACCAGGTGAAACATCTGGTGTAAGCTAATCACGCCAATGTATTATTGAGGACTGGACCGTTCAACTTGCGAGACAAGGAACACTTGAGCAGCCAACAGCGCAACAGTAGAAGACGAAGTGAGCGTTTTATTACAGAATATGACGATTTATATGAATGAAGCTGAAGGAGAAGTGAGGGACTATTTGTGTCAACTAAGCTGAGGCGATTTTACGATGAAGAGGTTATCCCCTGGTGAACCGACCATGATCCCCGCCTGCACAAAGTTTTCTGATGCAGCTGTTCTAAAAACGCATTATGGGAATCTGTTAGTCAATAAGGTCGACAAAAAGGGTGGTCTATATTTCATGGAACTTTACTTGCCTTAAGGCGAGGGTTGAAACTTGATAAAGAAACTCCAGACAGCCTTGAACCCCGTGACATGCGCAATGCTGACTATTCCCAGTAAGGATGAAACAGCCATACCGGGCTTCTGAGTTTTTTGCATACATCAGCAGCATGGAATATCCACTGAAGAAGCACTGGGGTTCGTGGGTGTTTTGCAAACCTTGGTTATCGCTTTGATCCCGGTGGGTCAGCGCACAAATCCAAAGTGGTGGCAAACTGTTATAAATTCTCATGGGTCGCACATACCATGCCCGAGTACTGGCCGTTTTTGTATGGGCACGAGACCTGATTTCTTTGGATAGGCGATCCGAGTATTGATGTCTCAGAGGTGCTGCTCCCTTTAGATAACGTTAATCAATACGTAGTTTAGCGATTAGATTGGTTTGTGCTATGCAGTCGCACAGCAGCAACTTCAATCGCACAAACAGCTGCGGTGGCTGTATCATGTACGCCAAGCACGACGACTCATCATACTCTGAGAGTAGTGTTGTCCTCCGTGCCTCTTTCTTTGTGAAAAACTATGCCGGATGTATGTGGGACGTAGCAGAAGGAAGCGAACCGGACTGTAAGATATTTGGGGGTTGCTGGTGACTTCTGCCTTTCAGAATGTAGTCGAAGGAGGCAGATGAACCTTCAGTAAGGCTTCAAGCGTACGGTAGATTGGTATTCCTTGCATCGAGGAAATCAAAAGCCCATAAATCTTTGGTGAAAACTTTTGCCAGGGCCAGAATATGACGTGTGTCATACAACTTGTGACTCAATGTAAAATAATGTGTGAGGTGGATGAAGAATATAGCCAGTTTAAAAAAGTTGAAACCATATGCGGAGCGATCAAAAATAAGAAACAGTCAATAACAATTAAAATCTGTCAGTAAAAGGCAACAGTGGCTGCTTAAAACGGAACCGTGTAGGTCAAGCATACTACTGCACACCACCACCGTTTGATGGTGTTCTTTAAAAAAAGAGAAGAAGCGAGAAGAGAGAAGGTAAAAATGCCCTTTCTTGAACATGTTCTGGTTATACGCAGGACTCTGTAGGTTAACATACTACATCTTTCGCAGCAAACGAAAGGCAAGGCGGAAGATCACAGTTCAGTTTCAGCCTGGCAGCTCAGTAACCTGCCCAGTCCACCCTCATAAGTGGGTGCTTTCGCTTCATCCAAGGGAACATAAACCTGCACTCTAATCTTCCTTTCTAGGGAGGGGTTTGCAACTGAAGGGGCTTAGAATTTGCTTGGCATTTCAAACACACAACACACACTAGGTAGGCTGCAATTTAGAGCTATATGATTTGTTCCAAGGGGATATGTTGGCAAGCATTGCACAGTGGCTTTACTCGTACCCGGCTGGGTTGTTGGTCCGTATAACCGTTCGACTGGCAACGAAATTTGTAAAGCATAGCCTAAGGGCGGTGTCTTATCCGCATTTTAATCGCCATTCAGTGTCAGTGTGTAGGACTTCCCTAAGGAGACTTCTCCACTAAGGCTTCAGCACCGGGTCTATGATTCATTTGCAGCACGCGCCACAGTTTGCTTGGCTCAGTCTCAGGGGATATAAGGCAAAAATATGTTGCTTGCTGGCCCTGAACAAATAGAGGTGAACATCTAATACCCCATATATATATATATATATATATATATATATAGGTAAGCGGATTAAGTTCTGGAGAATGTCAGGTATGGTGTGACGGCACGGCAATGATACAACTTTCCTGGCCCGAATCGCCTGGTCCTTCCGCCGTTCGTGTTTTGATGCTGATAACAACGTTTACGTAATGCTGCGTGGCAGATGACTTGTCACATTAGTTTTTGCGAAATCAGAGTACAACACTGCTGGATAGGTTGTCGATAACGCAAAGAGAGTGTGGGTAATGCATATCATGGTCGGAGATCTAAGAACAAATATTTTTGGGATCACCCTGGGAACCTGGAGCGGGGCAATGGGAAGAAAATATGACATCTTCTGGTCGTAAGTAACCTCCCGCACGAAAGTCTGATGAACCCAACAACCACCGCCCAGAGATATGCACCTCTTGTGTAAGAACTCTTTAAACGGGCTTTGGAACTGGAATGAACCCGGGAATATTGAATCTATGTGCAAGTTTCCACAGGAGTCTAAGGGTCTTCGTGGCTTCCAGTTGTAGGATTTAGGAAGTTTTTTGACCTGGGGACCAGAAGAAGCGGATGTTGAGGAAGTTTAAAGGTAGTTATTATGCAAAATATCTATCCGTCTATATAGGCTAGCAAAGCCGAAACAGGACCAGATCATAGGTCAACCTCTGTATGGACTTGATGGTGCCCTATAAGTCTTAGATTAAAGGTTAAAGCAGGAGAGAAACGCGCACACTTCTCACCCTGCCAAAATCGAACATTTTGGCAGAAGTTGTAAAAAAAAGCCAGGTTAAATGCATGGAACATTTTGGGGGTCCACCGAAACTTGAGTTCAAAGCAGATACTAGACGAAATTTCTGCTTAAGCCCGTGGATGGTTGTCTCAGCTTTCATAGGATTTATTTATCTGCTGAGCCCAAACAGGGCGAAACCGGTCGTCGATGCTCTCCGTGAACGGTTAACTGGATTGCACTTGTGGTTCAGTTAATTTCACCAACACAAGTGTACGAAATATTATTAAGAATGCAGTACTTGTGAGTTTAGCGACCAATGTTTAAATGAATCACTTTTAAGCTCCGGAATGTTTGGCTGAAATTTTGATAACTTGAAGCAACTTCTTAATCGCTGGGGCATGCGATTCGAGCAAAAGCCGGCATTTTGAATGGTTAGTCGTGCACAAGCTATGGGATCCTTGGCGGCACAATACTCTTAGCTGCAAAACCTTTGCGGGTGGAATAAAACATTTTACGCCCAACTGTTGCATTTTGTTGCATATGTGCTCAGACCAAAAACCACCCTAATCTACATTCATAGTTTCGCAGCCCAGCAAATTTCATTGTCCACTGAAGCCATCCTACCCCTGGCGGAAAAATCCTGGTGGAATACTTTCCTAGCATCACTGGGACACCGGGATGCCAAGATGGGGCTCAAAAGTTTGGACTGGTATTCTGAACTCAACTGCCTGTCTGTTTTGGTCCATCAGGGACATGTCATAGCTTTCGAAAATTCAATTCCATTGTGCGAATACTAAGCACCCACAAGCTGGGGGGCGCGCGGATTCGGATTGAATTAGCGCTCGGCTTTCGCAGAACGGAACTGAATTCTCGAAAACTACGAGGTTCTCAAGGTTACTGCTTCATGGCGAAGAATGTCTATGTCTAATGAGATGCAACTTATCTGCACGGATGATTTGTTTAGGCAAGCAAATCTTCAAGGTCATCAATCACCACCGATTGGGAAAACGGTACCTGATGTAATACGGTATCATGAATTGCGGTAAAACGTGAATCACTTAGAATGAACAAAAGTTGCGTGTAATTATGCAGCTGAAATAGTTCGTATAGCTTGCTAGAGCCCACAATGCTCTCCTGGATGCTAGATATATATAAGCATGTCACACCTGTGATTACATGTTACCTTATGTCTACTGCTTGACTGAACGAATACCGAATCCTGTGTTCCGGGACCTCGAGAATGGCTATCCCGAGCAATCATCGCGGTAGACACACTTGTTACATTCAGATAACCAAAGGCTTGGAGATGATGACCTATTCCCGTAGATAAAGTTTTGTAGTAAATTTCAGCAAAGTTTGCCGTTGAAAATGGCGAAATATGCTACATTTGCCAAAACCGGCTCCATGGAGTTGCCATATAGATTGCGGCTAGTGATGTACATGGTGGGCAGCTCATCGTAATGCCTACCATTGAGTCCCAACCTAAGTGAAGGAGGCTATTAGCGGTTGCACTTAGCTGACACACACGACTAACCTGCAGCTAGGGATCCACGATGCCTAATCAACTAGCTATAACCAATCTACGTTGATTGAGGCGGACGGCTGAACGAATCGAGCTGACGCACACGACTAACACAAGTTAGCCAACATAGGTAAACTTCACCTTAGTTGCAACACAGTGGTATTGCAGCTTTGAAGGTCGCTACCCCAAGTACCTCAGAACGAGGGAAGGAGCATGAGCGGCCATTCAACAGACAACGTTCTAGAAAGTTGCCGTCGCCTTCCAGGATTTCATTTCTGCCAAGGAGGTACGACGTATGCAACTCATACTCCCGCATGAGCCTTTCAGCGTCCTGGACACCTTCTGTATGGCGTGTTTAAGTATGACTGAGTGCTGAACCCTCTTTTTTGGGCGACCGCTTTGCTAATTCCCCCACTTCACCATTCCCACTTGCGCCTTTTGTGACCCTGGCCATGAGCCGAACAGTCCAAGGCCACGAGGCCTCGGCGGTGGTTTTAGGTTTAGTTCAATTTAACTGGCTGGATGACGCCAACTCTGCTGCTTCACCAGGTCTGATGTTCTGGTACCTCACTTTCCACAGCTTACACTTTTCTTGTCATGTGTCAGGCATAAAGCCTCTTGCTTTTCCCTCCGTTGTTTTGTTTTTGACTGCCACCTTCAAATCCTACCGATCTGATCTCGATCGATGTTCTCTCCAAAAAAGCATAGCAACTGTGCCTCCCTGCTCGTGCCAGTTTAGTGATGACCACGTCTACATCGGATAATGCCCCCGCTAATGATGCTGTCCCTCTTCCCAAAAGCCCCTGTACCTACAATCCCCACCAGTCATACTTTTATTAGGACTGCAACCTTATGATCATGCCTGACGGCATGCCACCCACAAGTTGGGAATAAGCATTATTATTATTGGTCACGTTTCCAAAATGGGCCGTCCGAGATTGTGTGTGCACTGCCCTTTGTCGGTAGTGCCAACCACTGGGCCCCGAGATAAGAGACGAATCGTGGGCCGGTGCGGCGCAGCCACTGCAGGTCTTGTCGGAATCTGTCAGTATGATGATAGACAAAAAACCTACTGTATGGCGTTACCTGGGCTAGCCATACGGTGAAATATGTGTCGGCTGTTTGTAGAGTTTCTATGAACAGAATACAAGGATGGTATGTGATACGTACTTGCTTCCTGATAGGTTTTCGTATGAGAAAATAGCACAGCATGACGTCGCGGATGACCACTACACCTACCGCCCCCAACTATGCGGCATATTTTTCCCATGACGAACGTCTCCCCTTAATGCTATTCGCCCACCATCTCCCTAAACAAGGCAAACAGTTTGCACATGGAGGCAAACTGTTCGCCTTCCACATGGTCACACGTAGCCGGATGTCCGGTACCCACGCCATCTGCGAACAGGAAGGCCAGATAGTAGTTGCTTCAAAACGGCTAACCTAAACTTGTTTGTTGCATGTGTTCCACCAACATTTATAACATCGGGGAAGCGTCAAAAGAGCGCTATCTGCTGCCATCTCGTGAAGCATATGTGACCTTCCCTTGACTGCGGCACAATCACACCTCTGAACTCGCAAAGCTTTGCCGGGAAGAAAGGTATATCATCTGCCGACATAAGACCCAGCTACCCTTCGCCTAATCAAAAGCGACGGTCGGCATTTCCGGCAGTGTTTGTACATGTCCTGGTTGGTAAGGATCATGTCGAATTCATCGGCCAAAAATGCCTCACTTCACACGACGGCGTTCCATACATCAGCAGAGCCCTGCAGGTGCCCAATTCCTCTTCAGTTAGCCGTCGATTTACCGGAAGTCGATCGTACTAAAAACTGCATTTGAAGTACACCCTCTCTTAAAGCAAAACAGCGTTGGTGCTTTGCTCACCCGCCGCACGCACAAACACCACATAATTATCCTTCAGATATCCGTTTAAGTGCCGTCCTTAAATGCCGTGAAAGGTGAGAACCGGACAGCCGCCGAGTTCTCGAAAAACACATTCGAAGCATTATCTGAGACCGTAGCAGTGTGAGTTAAAAATCAAATGAGCGCCAATAGCTTATAGAGGGGGTTAGTTAAAACAAATTCCCACGAAATTGAGGCAGATTAAGGTGACTTTTGGCTGGAGCACACACACAACATGGTGAACTATTGTTACACAAAAATCTCATTCGAACCATAAAGGTTTTGCAGAAAAAAGCATCTGCCGGCTAAGGAGCGGCTTCAATAAAGAACCATATGAGTGCTTAATGCGCGTGAATTAAGGTAGATGGAGGGTTTAAACAAGTGAAAAAATAATCCAAAACATTTTTGAGTATTTCTTCCAGAAAATCTTATTGTACCTTATGTGAGATATATAAAATTTGACGTTTATCAAGCGCATTAGTTTGCTGAACATTGCGAGAATTGTCCATATACCCTAAAGCGCTCCTCATCGTCCCCTTTCGTCACTCAACTTTTTTATGGCTACTTATAATATTTCCTTTGGCATATGGTTAGAGAAAATCGGCGTTTGGTTTTCAGATGTGCGGAAATAAAGTCGAAAGCATGTCCAAAACTTTTCGCGCGTGGACCTTTCAACTGCCTTTATCTTAGCCAATCATGTTTTGCCACGTGGGTGACTGTCAGCGAACCGATTAGTGTCTTAAGAATAAACGTGTCTTATAGGTGATGTCATTACTAAGAAGTAACATCGGTGTTACTTCTGGTAAAATACCTCATGAGACGGTTTTACGAGTCTTCGTAGGGACAGACGAGAGGATCAAAGCTGGAAAGAAAAAATAACTGGTCTATTATTAGTCATTTGTGCACTAGGCAGGGGACTTGGGAACGAAGCTGGGCGCAGAAGTCCGACTCAAGCCTCGGGCTAGCAAACTGGCCGCCCACAAGGCACAAGCTTAGCTCACTCCACCACTCTGTTACAGAGTCAAGGTTAGAAGGACTAGAAGAAGAAACTGTTCCAGGCATTGAGACAAACCAAAATATACTTGGGGAATCAGTTTGCTGTTTTTTAGCTATCGTTAGTAAGTCGGAAGGAAGAAAAGTCGTGTAGGACTAAAGTGCGAACTGAGCCAAAAGAAAAGTTTTTGAATATCATTTTTGGTCCTTGTTAGCATCTTTCCCAGCAAGCCAACTGATAAAAGCCGGCTTCTTCTTAGTCAACAATCCGTTGGTAGTTACTAAATCCAAACTAGCGTTACCCGAAATGTCGTTTGTTTTCATTTGTTCAAATAATGGTCCCCAAAATTTATAGATGCCTGACAGGATTGATGTGTTTTACTACGATGTTAGCAGCGTATTGTCATTTTTGCACGGTTGTTTACTTGTAAATGTATTAGCTCATGTTTAATTGAGCCTCTTGCAGTACTCACTCGCTATGTATAATCGTTTTGGAAACTACACGGTTGCGCTTGTCTGCAGGGTGAGATAATACATTAGGTCAGGTGAGCATTCTCCTTGCCATGTATTGTTTGGTTTCCAGTGTAGATTAAACCACTTGTGCGTGCAATGTTCGTTTTTGGTCCAAGTGTAACCTGTGGCCGCTTGAAGAAATTTTGGTTCGTTCGTCTAATCACCGCCACATCCCGCTTGAACTTTGGTTCTTCATATTCCAGGATACTCAAACTTGGGCAGTTTGATGCCGTGCAATCCGAAGAGCGATATTTCAAGTTCATATTGTTTTCGTCTAAAATGTGAAATTAAAGGTGGTGATGGTGATGCGTGCAGTTTTATAACGTTTTGTACTTGAAAGGTGCACACTCAGAGAGGAACTTGCGGCCCACATTTTGGCAGTGTCTCGTTCTTGTGGAATTGCTGACCGGACGGCAGGACGGCGATTAGTAGAAAAACTTCCAAACGCAACCGCAGGGGGTATCAGCTTTATTTCGGAAAAACGCACACAAAACCAGTTGGCCGAGTTCTATTTTGGTGGTGACTAGAAACGGATCACTCTTATGCCCTGTACGATGTATTAGCATACGTGATTGAGTGAGACAAAAGGTGGTTACATCATCCTGGTAAAGCACGCAGTCATCTTGCAAAATTGATACAACTCCCACATGTGACCAGCACCACACGTCACAGAATACAAAAGGTCAAATAATTTAACCACGGACCTAAGATTTGGTTATAATTTTGTATGTTTTTAACTCTAAGCAGAAAATTCAAAAACTGACTGGTTTACTTCGCGTCATCCAAACACTTACTGCAACAGCTTGGTGTAAATCTCAAGTTGCTTGTTATTAGGTGCCCCATGACATGGTACTCCGTCGTGCAGACCCTTTGAAATCGAGTGATCATGTTGCACCCTTGGTGATGTAAAGACAATCTGGTTTTTACAGGTACAAACGTAAAATATAACTATGGTTTCAGTGGAACAAGAACTGTAAGGGTGTCCGTGACAAGTTTTAACTTACTACTGAAGGCTTTTACCGTAGCCAAGACTGGGCCGAGCCCCGCACCTAGTACGCCGATATGCTCGATAGTCGTAGTGAAGCACACAGTTTTTTGGCTAAGTCGAACTGAGATGAGACATGCAGACAGATGGTGCCTCGTGCAATGTTTGAATGGTGCGGAATAACATCCCACGACCGCTGAAATTAAGTTACAGTCAACCGCATTCATTGTCATGATGAACTGAAATGCTCAAACTGATTGTG
>SJOL01013076.1:26587-58153 GCA_004794785.1 Opisthorchis felineus | reverse complement strand
GTAGGCCTTTTGAATGCTGACAGCCCGCTCCAAGATCCTCTGTACGGCAGATGCGGAGGAAAGTGTGACTAGAAGCCCAAGTGTTTGCTTGCTTCCCTTCTGGTGTAGCCGATCTGCGTGAAGCGATTCGTGGTCGGACTTTCTGAGGACACTATCAAGGAGCGACTGTGCCTTCTTCTTTGGCGTGGTTTTTCTGGAGAATGACCCTCAGATGGTCAGCCTGTTCTCCCTTACGCGCCTGTTCACTACAGAGGCCGTGACGGTCTTTATTGCCGCATCAGATGGCTGGATGACCTTCACAGCTGGCGGACCCGGGATTGATGGAGCAAGGTACTCGTTCAGCAAGGAAATTCTTTATGAACTTTCGTCCAGGTTGCTGTGTTCTTCGTTTCTACATCCTCCAGAGCTTTAGAGGAAAGCGCCGGTATCGCATCGAGTATCCCGATTAAAGCGGAACATTAACACTGGTGTTTTCAAGTTAGCAGTGGGGATTTGTTTTTGCTTTTGATGGCTCTCTTCTTAGTTGCGAAATGCATTGCACCCTTAAGGTAGAAGCAGCTGACGCAGACGAGCGGGTCAGGAGAGTTGGCTATTTGGCTTACCTGGTCGTCTTGTAGACCGTGCATTTAAAATGCCACCAGGCCTTGCAGGTGTGGCATCGCATACCACTTCTTACATTCAACAGACACCTATTCGCCCACATCTGTTGTGGTCCATCGATGGCTGCAGAGAGCAGCCTGTACTGATTTGGGTCATGCTTTAGTCTGGGTGCAAAATAGGAACTGGGCGCAGAATAACATGGGCTATCACGTAAATGTTATGTTAGAGTGAAAAAGTTCAACCAATGACACGTGTGAACTCTGTAAATAGATCGAACAGTGAAATAATTCTTTCACAAATTGGCACGACGGAAAAACGAAACCAATTTTGAACGTACCGCGCAGGAAGTATGAAAATTATGGCGCGACCACAAACAGTCGTTATTGTCTCTCCTGGATTATCTATTCACAAGCGTTCTACAAACCAGCAAGCTCGTAGGCCCCAAGCATACTTTGGATTAGTGCTGGTCACTGGTTATACTCAGCTAAGTCTGAGGACGTTGTTCCGACCTGGGGTTTGCTTGACCCTGGTTGGTGTTTATCGGGATTCTCTTATTCCCACTCCATGTTAACTTACTTCTATTTCACTTTTATTCATTCGGAGCTGTTGTTGCTTGTGCAAGGTTCACCTGATTTATACTCCAGTTTCCTTCCTCATGCTCATTGTTTATACGACAACAATCGGCCGTAGGGTGCGCGTATGGTGTTGGCCGGCTGAGGCGTGTGAAGAAATTCTGGTGTCTGTTGATGAACGCCTGAGCGTGTCGCTTGGTCTTTATGTATTCCTTTGAGCACGTAGACGATTCTACGTATGGAATTGACGAAGACAACATGAACGCTACGGTAACCGGAGATGGATAACGCCCTCCCTTATCACCCTGGAAGTTGGCCAGACTGGACGCAATCCTGTTCGACAAAAGAAGGTCCGCTTTTATCTTGGAGCCGTTAATTTCGCCTAAAGTTCTGAAAAAAAATTGAAAGCTAAATGATACAACGCAAACTCCATTTGCATTTAGTGGCATCAGTGAGGTCAAACAGTGTAAGTTGGGTAAGATAAACTGGATGAAATGGAACCACCAGGAGGAATAAGGCCAATACTTAAGCAATGAGAGGCCAAGGGAACATCAAAACACCCCACTCCATATATAGGATGGATGTTGGCTTGTTTTCAGGTTGACTTAGAGGCGACTGACTTATGTATCGAAGGGGATGTCACACTTTGACACAAAGTCCGAGGTGAATTCTTCGAAGATTTGGCAATGCACAACTTAGAGTCTGAGGCTGCGCTCGGGTCGAAGAAAGACTACCTGCTAGATAACAAGGCTCTGAAAGATGGCTGTCGACATCGTCGGTCCAGTGTAGTTTAGACTACGGAATGTGTTTTGCAAGTTCCCCGTGGCATAATCTTATGTGGACTTGAGTTGGTAGTTAGATTGTCTTGTTCGAATTGTTCGTGGAGCTGAATGAGTCTGTGGGGTATGCCGGCCTTGACCGCGTTTGTTTCCAAAGGATTGAAGGCAATCTCAATTTAGCAGCAAGATTTGTCGAGAAGTTTTACCTTGATTTTCCACTTGTGGGACTTTTTGTCAACACGCACACCCACTGCATAGTCAAATAGTGATCATAATGAAGGCGACTTCGGGTTCGGAGGTGTTCCATATGGGTCCCACTTTTGCTTTCAGGCCGCGTGCTTACCATGACTCATATCTGCTTTACTGCTCTGACGAATGTGTCGCCCAAAGCAATGTTTTGTTTCCGTGAAGATGAACGTCTAACTTCTTGCTCCCGGCCAGGACATTGCGCGTGGATGGCGCGGCCGCAGCTAAATAACGTTGTTCACCCTTTCTTTTGTGTCTGTTCTCGGCAAAGCCAGGGGAATACCATCACTTTCCGCCTTCACTGTTTCCCCTGAAACGTTTCGGCCCAAAGCTACACTCTCTTGGTCGCATGCAATTTAAGTTCTTGTTTTTTTATCAAAACGAATATTGCGCAGGTTTGTCTGTCTAAAAAATTCCACCGTTAACTGTTACAATCTCGTGGTTTTCGCTGACCAATAAATGCAAAGTAAAACTGATTTTTCCGGAACTATAAGGTCTTTGAAGTAGAGTTTTACGCGAATTCAGTCTGGTATGACTGCATGATACAGTGGTATGTCCCACTGACGTTTGTTTCATTGGGCGAAGTTTCAAGGCCACTAACCAAAGCCAATTCGAATGTGACTACTAGATATCAACAAGGCAAGAGACCACAACGTTGCAGAGTTTAGCGATCCATGATATTCTTAAGTTTGGTGCGAGGAGTTGCATAATTTTCAGTAAGAATACCACGCAGGCGGATAGCTACTTACAGTTTGGACCCACTCAACTCGCCTGATGTAACAAATTAGATTGGTTTATTAAAAAGAATTTCGGCACGGTACCGTTGTTTGCGGTAGTCACCATGATTTGTTATGCTATTTCAATGTAACTTCATGCGCTGCACAATGTTGCCACCTCCATGGCATCCATGAATAATCCCCACACTATAGTACAAGCAAATACTGACAAGTTGCACGTCTAGTGCAAACACTCTGGTGGTCGGCTATTCCTCGGTGAAAAGAATGAGATCAATGCACCCGATTTTGTCCAAAAGAACAACAGGATTGCCAGAAATTATGACTAATAGGGCTGCGCATCAGGCTACTCAGCAGCGGAACAATTACACGGTGAAACAGTGCCGGACGAGTGCGCCGACACGTCTGACTCACGTCCGATTTAATCATGTGCCGGGGAAAGGTCAGAAAGGGGCAGATGGATTTCACGCCCGCCCGATGGCCAAGACAACATGTGAACTCCGTACACAAGTGCACAGATGGCCATCTATGACTAACCGAGACAAAGAAACAACCGCTTGAGAACCGGTGTGGGCGTGCCGGAGACACACTGGTTGGTTGAGAGCAGACCGACCATCAAATACGGTCCCAGGTGAATCATATAAATATAACGCTGTAAGTGCATTAATACACAGTTTTTCTGGCCGTCTTCTTGTCTTCTGAACGTAACCTGGTAGCATCAGGGAAGGTGAAGAGATGCAACAATGACCGATGACGATCCCACACCGTCAGAACCGTATGAATTTCCTCTTAACATGACTGCTTTTCTTGATTGCCAGGCTCACGTCTGTGCGCGCAGCTGATCAAGGTTTTCTGAGGTTGGTCTGATCTGAAATTACCCAACTCGGTGACCTGCCTGGTATGAGTGAATTTTGTGGAATGTACTTCTGAACAAGACGGCTTTCGAATCATGGTAGCACACAAGCCCAACTTCCAGGTCATGGTAGCAGCACGGTCGGAGACCTGGCCCTTAAAATAGCCTGAGAGGCATTCATTAATTTAGAAATCAAACGGAGTCGTCGTCGCCTCATGATTCGACTGCAAGACGTAGAACATGTGTACACGCAATCAGGTTTCAACTTGCCAGCGCCAGTCGGGTTCTATCTGGTATGCGTTTGATGTGGGTGAGAACCTCGTTGGCGGGGCATGTTGTCATGCGTTCAGTCACACGAAGAATATAACTATCGCCTCCAGAATTTCTCGCCGGTTAGAGCGGTGGGTGATGTCCACTTGAAACTCGTGTATGAGGAACTTGTTATGCTGGGAGGCCTTCTGAATGGCGTGTTCCAGGCTACCGGCTACCAGACTACCCTTTTCAAAAACCCGTTCGTGTTTTCAAGATGAACACTAATCACGTTTTCAAAGTAAATCAACTATTGCTACGAATGAATGACCTGCATGCGAGTAGTTTAGAGTCAAAGGTGTGGCGTTTTGTATCCTTTTTTGCTTTCATTATAACATTACGTATTTAGTTAATTGCATAAACGTTTTTTGTTTGAATACGAAAAACTACTAAAACGCGCATTTGTACAAAATTACATACAGTACAGGCGTGGTCACGTGCTCCGTCTGTCTCTACTGATTTCGCTCGCGCTTACAGCGGCCATTCGCGAGTTTCATGTGCTGACTCTGGCATCAAAACATTTCAGAATATCTTCGGAGTTTATCATATGCGAAAGCTGTTCAAAACAAGACCCTTGGACATCCATAATTGGATTATTATTTATTCACTGCCCTGGACCAACGACGAACTATCTTAAGGAGAACAATTCTTAGTGGCTCTATTTCTATTTGACCCACTTTATTACTGTGCACTCAATCTAGTGTTATTTTTATTTCGTTGCCACACACTCCTAGTAAAGTAGCTTCTTGGATAGCCGGACCACTACAATGGAAACTTAGATATGAGGACAATCCAAAGTACGCCCTCCACAACATTTCTAAATCATGGTGAGATCTATATGGTTATTATCAGGTCATTAGTTACTTGTTTGCCCCTGCTATCAAAGTTGGCCGTGTGGTGTAATGTATGTCGGCTGCGGTTAAAAATAGTCTGTAGGAAATTTATTAACACGTTTGTGGAACGAACGTCCTTCGTAATGAATTGACGTGCACAGGCCAGCATCATCTCTCGGAGAAATAAAGCACTGGCAGCCCAAATCAACGTACACACTTTATTCATCACGAAAGAGTTGACGCAGTACTGTTCGTCCATGATGTCCTTGAATCAGCCTAACAGTCTGCGCAGAGGTTCAAAATGCCCGCCCCTTGAGCGTATTAAGCAAGTTGCTGTGTGCTGCAGCCTTATTTGTCACTGGCGAGTCCACACTAAAGGGGCAAAGCGCTGGATTGGAGTTTCGCTCCTTTTAGAGCTCATCAGCATAGCATATCCAGCAGCCGTTTTGGGGTTTGAACTCCAGATATCTGGCATACGAAGCAAGCGTGGTACCACTACTCTACCAGCACACGTTGGGCGCATCTGAATTTTCACGTCTGAACAGGCAAACTTTTTCACACTTGGGCAATGGGTGACCCAGCAATTTGCCTGGTTGTGACGATCGATTGATCCGCCTGTTAGGACATATGGCGAGGTTTACGAGCTGAATAAACGCAACCAGGGAGATCGCATCTGCAGGAGGGACCCACGAATCCCAGAGCAGCCATCGGATTGGGTAGTAAACAATGGAACGGAGGACGCATGAGTGGAGTACAACCGTCCAAAGAACATTTCGGATGATGTCGGGCTCCTAATATAAAGTTAGATATTCCGGGTGCCACGCCGAAAGGAAGACAGCAGGAACCACGAACATGCCCAGTTAAGGTGATCAGCAATCTCAAGAAGTGCCCAATTTTCTATAAAATCTTGGGAGCAATTTCGTCATAGCTTGCTGTTTTTGGTAAACACGACAATAAGCCAGTACTAATACTAGCTTATAAACCACTAAAAATCGTGGTTGTTTGATTCTCAAGATTGGTCTAAGCTCCAAGAAGGCAAGCCCAGGTCACTCAAAAATCCACTAGGTTCCGAAAGCACATCGAGGGTTTTACGAGTCATGTGGCAAATCACCTATAAACAATAGATGAGGTGCGCGGAAATAACAGTGTTGAGCTACACGGTCCACAAGCATGGAAACGCAGGAAGTGGCTGCTGTGGTGCACTATCCATGTTAACGAGGTGCCGGATCAACTGAACCCCAAAAGTTCAGCAGGACAGAGCAAACTGTGAACTACTTTTGTGCTTCATGGCAATAACTTCCAGAACCATGTGAGCGCAGCATGCAGATCCCCGGTTAATATATATCTTAGCATGTAGAAACCGCAGCTGGGTGGTAACCAGAGGATGCAGGCTTTTCGCAGACTAAGCATTCAACCCACGACTTGTTCTCACAAGTGCTCCGGGTCCTGTTGTGGGTAGTAAGCAGTAGTCGTTACGACACGTCTGCGAGCCAACTGGATACACTCTTTGGCAAGGCTCAACTGTGCTGGGTCTTCCGTTCACACTTCTGTTGCACCCGGAAGCTGTGATAACGGTGCAGAAACCAGTGCGAGTGACCACAGCACGGTGGTTGCAAGGCCTGGCAGCATGGTAAATCATACACCGCTTGCTTCGTCCCTGGCGTTCTGGAGGATGGGTTTTCATATTATGGAGGCTGTTGCAAGCCGAATAGATAGGATGGTGGAGCCACTGCGGACCACTGAAGATATATGCAGGTAAATCCAAGAGAAGCCGGTAGGGACAAGTGAAGTGTGTGCTGAAACTGGCGTAGAGTTTAGGCCTCACAGGCACTCTCGGACCCCACACACATACCATATATCAAACAGAGGAAGCACGGACCAAAAGCCTGGTTGTACTCCAAAGGAGGCTGGCGTCCCAATGGCTATGGTGAATACACCGCATCCGGGGAAACATGCAGGTGAACGATGGCTGACAGGTGCCCAATACCTGTGCCAGTTGGGAAGCGTGTGCTGAAAAGAATCGATGGATGCGTCAGTCGACTAAAAGGGACTCCAAAGAAGAGGGTGTCATCTTTGACTGGGAAAATGCCAGCTTGCGTAGAGCCTACACCGCTGTGGTGCACCTTACGCATGCCAAAGTCCGGACGTATATGAATTTCCTAGCGGCTGGAGCCCCGTCACAGCATCAGTTAAATGATGTTAACTGCGGTCCCGTGGAAATGAAATAGTCACTGCTGACTGGTGACAGCAATAGAACACTGGAATCCTTGACGCGCGGGAGGTTTTACCCCTTCAACACAACAGTTCCACTAAATATATACAACTGACCGCTAAAAACAAGAGATGCTCCCAAGGACTGGGGTATGGGAATAAACAGACCGCTTCCAGGTCATATTCGTAGGGATCTTAGTGAATACAGGTCCGTTCGCGCAGCGTCGATGGTCCCCACTGGAAACTTGACAGAATGGTCGATCACATGTCGCAAAGGCTTCTGGAGCTCCTTAGCTTCTCAGCATGAGCTGGGGCTTAGGAGACCTGCACGTCAAAGCCGCTTATGGCTCCAGAAACTTGTTGCGAAATGGGGCAAGAAGACGCATACGAAGCTTATTGACTTTAGCGGTTTTCTTGACCGGGTATGGCCCACCACATTCCCACATTTATTGCCCCAGGTAGGAATTTTTTATATCTGTAGGAGCGGATGGAAGCCTGAATTTGGCACCTGAGGTGGAAAGCGTGAGGAAATGAGACCACCTCATAACACAATGATGTCATTGGTAGGGTACCACAGGGCTACTTTGAAACCCAAGCTGCTTGTACTGTGCGTCTCCACTCAAGCTACCTGTTATTGACTGATCATGTAAGCCTTCAAAGAGCGATGCCACTGGAGGCGAGTTGGAAACTACGGCGCGAGTTCAGCATGTTCACCGACTGTTGTAGGGCCGTTGAACAGGTGACTAACGCGAAGAATCCAGGCCTATGCTAGTCGGACGCTCACGCGGAAATGAGAGCGACCCCATACGAGGCGAGATTATCAATAGTGAAACTACAAATGCCGGGTACTTGAATGGTAGCCCGAATAAAGGGACGATCCTACGAGCAACGGAGAGGAGTGGTCAACCTTTATACACTTTAATATAAGCACCATAAGCCCACAATGATACTCTTGTTCAACGGTCGTAAAATGAGAGATAACAGGGGCCGGTACATTCGTTCCCAAATACAAAAATCACAAGCAATTGTCATTTCAAGAGGGTAAGGTTTTAAGTTAGAAGTTCAGAATACCGTATTTGGGGACTCGCTGGATTATGTGCACTTGCCACCTGTATCTCGTTCAGCAGCCACAAGTGACCTGCAATAGTCCCGTAAAAATATAGTCTGATTAGCTACAAATCCTTTTAGCCATTCCTGTCTCAACTCCATTATTCCTTCCACCGCTCCGTTAAATGTCTGTCTCTAATTGCTCTATTACAGCTAGCAAAATATTGCACTTCTAATGCAGTCCAGGCCGATGAGATATACCGTATAAGAACAGGATGATCTCTCAGGTATGGACACCTCACATTCCTGTGGTGGTGTGATCGGACTTTTGTTTTAATCAATCAGTTAAATGAACTAATAACGGTTGCATTTTGTATATATGTGGCGCTTATTTTCTGGTTAGCCTTAATTCTGTGGAAGAATGGAGGATGAAGCTAACTGTGTGTTTTGGAGATACTAAAGTTGTTGTGCCATGTGGATCAGGAGAATTAACTATTCGAGACTTAGCGTTCAGTGCACTAAAAAGAGTACGTCACACGTTGCCAAAAGTAAGTTTGAAATATTTAGGCTAGTTGTTCCGCAGTCTGAAGTGTATCTGGTAGTCTCAAGTCCGTAAAATGTCATTCAAGATGCTATGTATCCCCAGCAACTAGTATGGAACGGTGTATTTAAAATGGTTACTTGGTTCTATCATCTCCGAGGTGTTGTAGGAATTGGTGTATATCTTGGCACCGCCACTGGTCCGCCCCCACGACAATTGCACACCATCAGAGGACTTTTACCAGACTGGAGCACGGAGGCGTATGGCAGTTGTACTGGGCTACAACAGCGGATTACTGAAAGATTACTGGCCGGCCTATTCGTCCAGCCTCGATGGCCCATAGGATCTTGGGAAGAACAGTAAAACAAGCGTGACTTTCCGTTACTACTTCTGCGATGTGGAGGCTAATATAACTAATCCGTTAATGTGTGCTGTGCACTGACATTGGGGAATTGTCAAACGTGAACCCAGTATCCGTTCGTCATGCCAAGTTGCGCATTAGTTGTTGAGTCTATCTGTAACAAAATCGGAAGCCAAATAAAAGTTAGTTTCGCTAACAACACAAACCGGTTTCCTATACCAACTAGCGCCACAGATGAGCAGTGTCCAAGTCGGAACCGATAACGTCCAACACAAGGCTGGAGTCCCTCGAAGTGATTGCTGGCGGGTAAATAGGTTTTCCCCAATGAGCCTGATGAAGGAGATTTCACACAATTTGCTGCAACAAACCTTAATTCAGCATTCTCCGGTGTACGTTCCCAGCGGCATGCTACCTTAAATAGGGACGTCAGATCTTCCGCTTTAAACTAACCGCTTGATGCAGCATTAATAGAAGCTGAGGTACACCATGAAAAAGGACCAGAGTTCTTGCAAGACAAACAGTCTTGTTCTGTGAATCGATCGGATGATAATACAACTGTTCAGAGGGGAAAACTTAATCCCTAACTGAGCATTCCATTTTCCGGCCTAAAGGTAGTAGGTCTGAACAGAGCGAAGAAGACTGACAAAGACGAAGGACTTTATAAGTGTGTGAAGATTCCAAAAACATGATTGTCAGAACCTTTCAGAAATTAGCCTACTTCGTTTAAAGACCAAACCATTGAGTAATATGCCACTGGTCATGACAAGTAGAAAGTCCACCAGGGAGGGTACATACGGATAACAGAAGGAATCTCAATAACGTCGTCTTACAGTTTCAGAAAACGCACTCAAGGTAATATGGTTCCACGCAAACATAATGATTCATGGAATTATGGGAGTATAGTGATTTCTTAAAAGAGCGTGCACCGTTTGTATCGCCTGGCCTCCACCATCCTTTGACATACTTGTTCACAGGGAGCACATGCTTTTGCTCTACATTTGAGGAATTCAACCCAACATGCACAGTGCAAATGAACGCAAGAAATAAAACAAAGTGGCGTTGAGTTCTTGAAGGATAACGCGACATTACCGCAACGGAGTTAAAATTTGTCAAAATGTTTCGTGTCCACGGTTTATTTGCCGGTAGTCTACGAAAAGTCTCAAGTAAATTGATAAGTAAAAATTACTAGATGCGATTGGTTTCAGCTGTCATTTTTACAGAATGTTACCCCTGGTTTTGGTTTATGTTGACCTCAGTTGTTTTAAAACCTCCCGGTGTCTATGTTTAAAAGCATACTCCTTGTTTTTGATAATGATGCACATCTGAATTCACAAATGCCGATACCTTAGAGCCAATAGTTTGCTCAATGTTTCTGAATACTAACTTTCTAAGCATTCCATTTAAAGTGAGCTGCTCCTCGGGATCCACTTCAACAGTCGGTGTTTGAAGTATGGTCAAAGTTTCATTTTACGTCTGGCAGTACTCAAAAGCCAGCAATCTTCAGCATCAGTCAGCAGTGATCAGTTCTCTTGACCGATGCGTACACAGACGGAGTGTGTTACTATTTTCTGAATTTGGAGTACCCGTACTTTGTTAGCGTCATGCTATGCAATAAAATTAAGCTGGGTTTGATGAATGTCATCACCCTTAATCTGCAGCACTCATTGTCCTAAGTGGAAGACTGCAATTGCTGCAATGTGTAAACTCAGCTGCGTAATAAGGTAAATGCCACAATCGTACATTACTTACGAAGTATCATAAACAAACCCATTCCGTTTCCGCCGAATGAAATATAGCAGGCGTTCCACTACCAGGGTAATCGGGCCGCTTTCTTCTTGAAAGCGTCCCCTTTGAGGGGTGTTTTGCCTCCCGTGCTGCAAATACATTTGGAACCCGATGGGTCTGCTATCGAAAGGACTTTGTGTTTGGTAAATATTCCCATGCACAACCTCGCTGTACGAAAATAAAAAGGGCCTACTTAAGGGCATTTGTGTTATGCAGACACTGTTGCCTGTCACTGTTCAGCAGGTTTTAGTATTGATCATGTTCCAGCGCAAAACATCCTGGACCAATGTTTAAAAAAAAGTGCCGGCCACATTTACGGGACCGTTTTCTAGCAACTAGTGAACAGCTGTATGTCAAAAGTATTATCTCATAGAATAGATGGACGTTTTGGCTGCTAAATTAGCAAAATTATGGCACAAGCCTGAGTACTGCCCACAATCCGGAGCACGAAAGGGAACTATTTGTCAGACTGTTATCAAGACTAGGGGGAAGCTAAACACAAAATACAATGCGCCATCTGTATTTAAAAAAAACCCAGTTTGATCTCCAAATTATTTTTACCTGGCATTTGTTTCACCCCTAGGGTGAATAAATCGAAAACATGCAGCCACCAGTTGCATGTTTAAGGCTAATTCATAAGTCCTAGCCATGTATTAGCGCTGGAATTTGTCCTGATTTTATCTGAATAGGTCTAAATGAAGGGGAATAGACTAGCCAAAAGTTTGCCACGAAGTAGTTCAACAAACAAGCAGCTTAACAAAAGTGATTGGAAGTTCAATAAGGCTTGTTGTTTTCGTACATCATAACACGCGTCAGTGTGAAAATAATTTGGTCGTAATCTTACAAATTATAGTTAGTGGCTGCTATTTGGAAATGGTTAGTGATATGGGCACACCGCTGACCTACACACGCGGAGGATAGGAATATACAGTTACCAGGCTACATATCTATAAAAGTATCTGCACTCGGAAAGGTCTCAACAAAGCTTGAATGAGATGCCAAAATACCTCCCAGGAGAATCTTCTGGGGCTCTAGGACTTTGCGGGCCTTTTTACAGCCGACTAAGAACAAACAGCCACAAACAACTGACTCTCTTAAATCTCACTCTTAGGAAATGGTTGGGCGATATGAACAGTCTAGATACGCATGAGATGAAATCGAGTGTACAGGTCTCACCCTGGATGCCAAGTTAGAAACGTGCGAATCATTCGTGACCCACTAAATTTTTGTGTGAACTGATAAAGCTTGATTTTTTTCTCCAAAAGAGAGTATTGTGAACTGTGGAACAAACCGGATGAACTTTAAAAAAATGTGGGCTGCACAACAGTCAGTATGAATACACCTGCTAATCGATATGCGTGCTGCAAAAGAGTAGGTCTTTGAGATCGTCCACTTTGGCGCCGAAATGGAGTAATTAGGGCCAACAATTGCATAGGCAGGATGCATGTGCATAAAATCAGTGCCCATTGCTTTACCAAAAGGTCACACAATTCGCTTTGGCTTAATACGCGCACCGTTTTGCTATGGGAGCCGCTGTGCGCTCAAACGTTATCTCTAAACAAGCCCAGTCTGAGTCAGGTTTGCTGAAAGTAGTAAGTGATTTAAGAGGAAGGCTTGTATATTCTACCATAAAGAAAAAAGCGTACGATAACTTATAAAATTGTATGTCGCAAAGAGCAAAGATTTTCACTACAAAAAATGTTGGCCTGCATCCAGCGGGTAAACATGTTAGGAGTTGGAGAAAATGAACCAAACTGGTACCGCAGGAAAGAATAACGAAGCAAGGGATCAATGTGGCTGTCTTCTGAAACACTGGAATCACCTGCAAAATTGATTGTTCACTCAGTCTCCGGACCTGGCCTTGCCACCTTCAAATCCTGAAAGATACAGTGGGGAAACTCTTCTCCCGCTTTCTTTCTATCTGCAAGCCATTCAGTCTTAAACCAGTTATTTTGTGCTTCTTGAAGGGCTTATTTGGAATAGACTAACTTTCTGCCTATAACCAACTAACACCGGCTAACCGAATGCTCATATACCCCAAGTATTTTGTAGTTCATGAATAAAATAATTAGAATTTGAATAACAAAGGAGTAGCTGATTTTTTTCTCAAAGTATAGCTGGCCTCTGATGCAGTATAATAAAGGATTATATTAATGGAACTAAGCGGCTTATTGAAATCCTGCAACGAACCAAAAACTATTGTGCGACCGCTCAACATACGGTGGTTTGTGCTTGAACAAGATGGGAAAATCTGCATCTGATCTTGCCGCTTGTAGAGTTCCATGATGATCAATACACATTTTACCGTCTTCTTTGTTCCATATCAACGACTTCATATGTGGGCCTTGCTGTTATCACCACACTTTTGCCGAGGATGTTGCGGTGATGATGCACCCTATAAGCGGGCACTTTGGGAGAACTCGAAAAGCCAGAGAAAATAGGTTATAGAATAAAAGGTGGAACTGCATATAGAAAAGTCCCAATTTCTTGGGAACGATGAGGACAAAACGGTCCCATTTACTTTAAAGTATTTCGTGTTTTTATGTCCAGATAAGAGTGCATCAGGGTAGGAAATCTTAAGAGGAGTAAATACTGATTCTAATCTCGCGCGAAAGTTTTTGAAACCGCAATTAAATGTCAATGAAGCTTCACAAAACTGAGGCATACAGTAATCAGCCAACATTGTGCATTGCTTCGTTTTGACTACGCGATCCGGCCCGGATGTTCCAGGAAGGAAGTAAACCTCACCCTAAACGCTTTCACTTGATACAAGCACAAACAACCAACCAGCCTAAAGCCGTTAAAAATAGTTGAAGTGAAAAGCCAATGATGACAAAGCCGAAGGCGAAATCTTAGAACATATGGCCTCAAAAACTACAAGCAGACTTTAAATGTAACATGAGCCCACTGTCCTGTTTTACAGAAGCAAGAACCAACCAAGTATTTTGAATTGGACATGCCCGAATTGAATAAAACCGGCACCCGCTGGGTATCTTGATGCCTGTTCTCATGTTAATATATTTTGTCGCGGGTTCTTAGATGTATTCCATAGTAAATGTGAAGGTACTGATTCGGGTTACCCATGCCATGCAAAAAACATTAGAGTAAATCGACTTACCTGGCTAGTTGAGCCAGACCGAATTTCGAAATACACGAACGAGATGCAGCATTCGAGGTCATTTTTGAGCATATCCGAGATTCCGATATTGTTACTACCGCGGACCAGCTGTCGAAACTAGTGAGAAAATGACCACAAGTTCCTGTCGTGTGAAAGTTGTTTGAAGGGATAATCGGGTGTGTAATCTTTCACATAAACATCGAAGAAAAGCACTAGTGTTCTCCCCGGATCTTGCTGTTACTGATGATGATGATGATGATGTTAGAAAGGTTCTGCATGCTGCGGTTTTGGACCACAGAATGTCTTAAAACTATTCGGTGTTGGAGGCAGTGAGCTTTATGTGTTGGAGACGCGGCGATCTCTCCAGATTATCGAGTTATCTGCGACTGCGCCACGGCTTTCCACTGTTTCCTCTTTGGTTGGTCAGTTACATTTTATCGTTGCTGGCAAATGAGTAGCTACGGTAATCACACTAAAAACAGACGGCGTATGCCAGAATCGCACAAGTTTACAGCCGGTACATGCAGCAGCCTTCCCGCGGTCCTTTACGCTCACCTTTACAAGCTTTGACGTTGTTAACGGAGGATGCCATCTACCTCCGTATAGCTTTGATCGATCGGATTTTTCAGACACACGAGAATATCACAATATGTTCTGCAGTCGGCATCTTCCGGACACTTCACTTTTCTGTATACTGTGTACTTTTTCGCTATACTATAACCAACAATCAAACCTGCACCGTTCAGTAAAAGTGAATCAACATGAACTACTGTATTTCCTCTAATTTTGTCGTCAACATCCCTGTTGTTCGGTTGTTGTACGACAGTATGTATAAGTGACTTCCAGCCTGGTAAATTTTTAGCAAGCAGCATTAGAAGTGTTTTTCAATTACACGACAAGGGGATATTTCGGGTTGCCTCCTTCAGCCCGACCTGGTCTGGTGTTTGAAAAACTGTGCCAATTAACCCATTGTACTCACACCTTTTCAAATTTTAATATCCGCAACCCTGCAGGCAGATTTGGACAACAATTGGCATTAAAAAAACTGAAAGGAAAAGCCTGGGTTGTGGTATTCGATGTACGCAAAGCCTACATTTGAGCATGGTATGTATTAATCCAATGATTTGCATTAATTGTGTGTAAACCCTGAACGGAGGGAACCAGGCAGTTGAATTTTGATACATTCATCCGATGAGTCACACTCAGGGTGAATTGCGCAATGGGTTACTTCTGTAGGACCGATCTCTTGTGTTTTACAGGCGGGGGTTCCAAGCGCGACTCTTGAAACTTTACAAATCGTGAAAACTTTGGAGTAACCATCTAGCTATTCACCTGTTTCCCAAAAAAATGGAGTTGCTCTTATTAGTTTTGATGAAGAACTAGTCAGAATCGTGCACGATTGCCCGGTTTACAAAAGAAACATTAGGCTTATTTAGCCTTGCAGTCTAAAATCGTGCGAAATTGAAAAGTAATAACGGCAGAACAGCGGTTATATCGTGTATGCGAAATCGATCCGCGTGGTTGTTTGAAGGTTGAAAATCATGGTTTCTTTTCTGAATGTCGTTGTGTTAGTTTGATTGGCACTTAATTGAGAAGTGTGGCTGAGCGGCTTGCTAAGAAACAAATTCATGTAAGACCTGATTGAAGTTTATGATGAGCCTGATTCTTAGCTTCTTTTCGCAATGAAATCTCCCAGCTTTACGCTCCTCAGTGCTCGATACTTTTACTAAAAGCTTATTGTTTTATTGATTTTGCTCATTTTCACCTCATTCCGAACCGCCGACTTTGGCATACTCGTCGGAACACACTACTCGTAAACCTTATTAACTGTGTATTCCGTCGAGATAATGCACCGGGATATCTCAGATATCGCCTCAACTGAAACATGAGATGGCCTTGTGCAACGCATTCGTTTGGAGAATATCATCAACCAGCTATTCAGTTGGGTCTATCATTAAAATCAAATTACCCTTTAGCAAAACTGTGTTTTATGTTTGGCACACTCTTGTCCCTAATTTTTCCGGAAATCATCTCGACAAGAAAACCGGCAAATTCGGTCCTGTCAGGAAGGCGGTCACACTTTAGAGAGAACAGCAACGTTCTTTGTAGTTTAACTTACAGTAATACTGTCGCAATAAGGGAAGTGTCGTTGCAAAGGAGGACTTTCTGTGTGTTAGTTTAGAGTGTTCATCCTAGCACAGGACACTAAGAATGTCGCGGGGAAAACCGAGCCCTCCACAGCTTGACATGAATTGCTCACTCGGTCTTTCACCTTCCAGTGCAAGTTATTCTATCTACCCATCGTTTTATTTGGATTCACGTTTCTGTATAGACAGAAATTAAACGACTAAAGATCGTGTGAATCTGCCGACGTATCTAGCTTAGTCTTTGCCCAGCTGGGTTGAGGGTGAATAAAAATCACTGACGCAGTACGCTAGAACTACGTCGACTACTGGTGTCCTCTTCACCCAACAGTCGCAATCGTTTATGGTCTATGGCATATTCATTCCTTCATTTGGGATCCACGATTCTTCCCGAGTTTCTGTGTTGGCTATGTAAAGTATATCTGAACAAACGCGTACCTTATTGAGTAAAAAAATACTCGTCCAACTGTAACACACTTTCGGTTCTTGGTTGCCATGCCGCCCGATATAAGCGCGAGGGCCGAGATATTTACAGGCCTCCCAAGCCTAGACAGGAGCAGCCGAGGGGCCGGGGTTAGTCTCCAACCGCAGACCTTCCGGTCAGAAATTTCTGGCCTTAACCTCTGAGCTCTCTTGAGCTCCAGCACCATTTGCAGTTGAATTCGGGCCGAGTTGGCTCTCATGTGCGGTCTTTCACTCAGCGGGGAATTCACTGTGGTTTTCCAGGAATTGTCATACCCATTGGATCTGAACAAACTATCACGAGCAATAGACGTTTGCATTTACATATTTTGCCACGCGACATCAGAAATTCAGCATCATGCTGTCCTCTTCAATGCGTGTTGTTCAAGTTGATTTACGCGAATGATTAATTGGGTTCGCCGTGCCTAACTTGATGGGCGGAATGGAAGACAGCCGAAAATTGTCTGCAAGGTGAGACACGCGCACGGCAATTTACGAGATTCAACATCCCCTGCTTTTCTCCGTAAACGTTTATCCTTTGCAACTTTTTTCGTCTATTTCCATTTTACCCATTGCGCGGAGAAATCTTTTTATCAGGCTATGATCTTGAGCAATCGTATGTTACATTTCGAAAGGACATATGCTCACTTTTTTCGGAATTTCGGAATTTAGAGTCTTTTTGCAATTTAGCGTCGTTCTCAGTTGTGTGACTTTAGTTTCTTGTTGTCTGTCGATAGGCGCAGATGGAGAGCTGTTGTGTGTGTGTGTGTGTGTGTGTGTGCAGAGAGTGCATGTTTCAGGGCCGCTCAGAAGATATGTTATAACGCTCGATGCGGCAAGCAAGTTGCTGGTGGCCTTCGTTTTGAAACTATGCTGACATGCTAGCAACCAAGTACATTCCAAGATACTATGAGAGGACTCGAAGAGAAAGATATGGTAGCATCCGTGTGGGCCGTTAAATATATCTGGGACAGCTAAGGATTACAGACGATGAAGACGGTCACTAATTGGGTTATTTATTTATTCGCTAAGCAACCTACGTTAACTCACGGTTTTTCTTCAACGCCATCCATTTTGTATTGATTATTAGTGTCCGTGACATTACCGGTTGCTTTGGGGTTTTCATTGGAACGCTTCATCTGGACACATCAGCTGTTAATCAGCAGATCTACAACGGTTCACTTGTTCAGATGTCATGAATATTGATCCAGATGGTCGTTGGTTTATTCGCTGAGCTGGGCAATTTGATTGCAAACGTTTCATCACCAATCGAGGTGACATCGTCAGTGCTTTGTTAGGGAGTGTAAATGAGCTAGCGATGGGTCGGTGGTTGTGCGTTGAGTAGTGTTGTATGTGCGTTAATATACGTGCTGCTAGCCGGGGATGACTTTCGATCATGATTATTTGTTTGGCTGAGCGGTTCCATTGGCTGCTCTGTTATCCTATGTCCTGGATAATCGATGACCACATGACATTTGAGCTTGGCTTCTCCTGCCCTCGTACTCTGGTCGATGCTGGAGTGACCTCTTTACTTGACCTCTCTATGTTCCGGCTTGTGACCACTGTTGATCCGACTCCAAGCTGTTTCTTGTTTCTTGGCTTGTGACGCCGACATTCGGCTGTCCTTGAGTATTCCGGCTGAGGTGTTCGTCCTTTGCATGTAGTGGTGCGTAAATTAAATCCAGTTCAATTCATTAGTTGATTGATTCCGTCGTGGAGTACCATGTCTCCAAAGATTCTTTTCCTCTGTCTCGTCTCTTTATGCTAAAAGTTTTGCGTCTTCCTTACTGAATTTGTGGCCTTCTTGGTCCTCATGTATGGATATCAAGGATAGGAAGTCATGTCTCCTGAGGACCGCGTTGTGTTCCTTTGTTCGTGTGCAACAGCAAGAACAAGCAACCAGATGGGTATTTCTACCTTACATCAAGAATATATCTGGACTCACAACCAGATTATTGGCTAAAAAATGAATCCTCGTAGCCCGCAAACCAAATGCCTTTTTAAGAAAACTGACCGCAAGACCGAAGGACAAGCAAGACAAAACCTCGATTGGTGATGAAATGTTTGCAATCAAATTGCTCAGCTCAGCGAACAAGCCAACGACCATCTATGCTACCTGAGCTACCAACATTTTTCTCTATTGGTTATCCAGATATTGTGCAGAATGAGTCCTTTTACCGTAAAAATTCATTTCGAACCTCATTTGTTGGTTCTAACAAGTCGGCCCAGTAAGCTGAGGGAAAAGTCCGCAATTTCAGATGCACGGGTAAAGGTAAAAGGTCGAAATCAACTACAGGACAAGATCTCAATTGAAAATTGCCAAATCTACTCACACTTATCAATTAATAAGCAGCTCAGAGGAAGAATAATTCAAAAGACGAGTAGACCTTCAGTCTGGGAAGTTGCCACTAGAGAAACCAATCAATACGTGACCACGTGATCTAGTTCCCACGATTGAACGATGAAGAGCAATAGGTGCATTCTAAGAGAGAGCTAGTCAGGCTGCTGTTTAGTGACCCGTGTCCGAAAGGTTAAGTGTTCACCCACTGGCCGGAAAGTACAGGGTTCGAAACTTCCTATTGGAGTTTCGTGGGGTGTGCACTGCTGATGATTCCCGATAAGGGTTAAACAGCTCCACAGGGTTCCTCGGCTTTCCAGTATGAATTTGCCTTACTTAACAAGCGAATCTCAAAGAAATGTTATTGAATCTCCTCACACCACCATCAAAGCCAAACCGTTGCCGCATACTTTATTTGTAGAATGGCTTACCAACGAATACTTTCAACGCTGCACTGAAAAATCCAAAGTATTACCGGAATTCTTTGTCTTTTGTCATTGATAAAACAAGTTTACAGCGTCTCATGAGTAGGGTAATGGAGGTAGCCATTGAGGTCGAATCCAGGTCATTTCACTGCAAAGTGACGTTATTGTCGAAGAATTTTCGGCATCCTTGTAAGTAATGTGTCACGTTGTTGTCCCACTTGATATAAATCAAAGTGAATAGTCGGCCTGGCGCGCTGTAAACAGAAGTTTCACTTCATTTTCTATGTTGGTATTCTGGTGTAGCACACATGCCGAACATTGTTCGGTGTATGACTCCAGCTGAATTGTTAGGACTATCCATAACATCCCCTAAGGAGGACATGCTAGCTGGACAGGGCTCTGACAGGTTGATAGTAGATAGTAGAAATGGTTGGCTGTGGAATCTTACAGGGTTGCTGAAAACTCCCCAACAACCGGTTTTACCCGTCTAGAGGCATTCCCCCAGTTTGTGTCAACCATGTGCTCTACTTGGAAGCGAAACTGCACACAGTTGGTGAGGTACACACATTTGCAGATGAAGATGGTGAAGGTAGGAGGCTCAACTGAATTCCCCAGTGTTTTTGCTACATATTCACTTGAAAGATCTCATAAGCGAGCTGTTTTGCTGGGATCCAGCTGAGTCTGCCGTTACCACCAACGTCACTTGCAAATGAGGGTACTTCTCCAAGTTGCTACTATTTTCATCCTGACTGGGTCTCATAAAGTGAATTCTATGAATTTTTCTGACTGTTGGTTATTAGTCAGCTTCTTGAACGATTTCGGAGTATGAACCCTTGTTCAGTTCATATACGCTTTGCTCGTAATTGAGGTCCTTGACCACCTAGGTCAAGGATGTGAACTTTGAACTCGAACACCAGGCGATCGAGTCCCGCTACATTCTCCTGGTACGTCTAAACAGGGACAAAGTGTATAGCTGATTACTGCTCCCGCGGCGAACATTTCCGTTAGTTTCCGTCCTGTCATCGTAAGAACTAACTTTAGTTCTTCAGTCTAGCCCGGTGAACAAGGCTTTCGCTAGGCAGTCCAGAGACCGGAATTTGGATTTCCATGAGTACTGGGCTGCATAGCTTATTCCTGAATCGTGTTGTCCACCAGCCTCTGAAATGGAAGACCAAAAAGCTATCTCCTTTCAAGCATCAGCTTCCTTGTTCTTGGCTTTGAACCTTGCTTACACTATCGCTCGTTCCCGCATTTTGTTCAAATATCCCAATACGCAGTTATCTTATCTCTGTTTGTGTTTATAGTTGGACATTCATGAGCGTGTTGTGGTACATAGTGTAACCATTGCGCGGGATGGCGGGATTTTGGACTGGGACGATCTGGTACGCGATGTCCTGGATGATCGTGAATTGGTAAGTGAGGCGATCGGCATCAGGGTGAAACGAATGCGGTTCTTCAACTGTACTTGTGGTGTTCAAGGCTTATTAGTTTTCATGCAACGGACCGTTTATTGGGATTGTTCTTTGACATGAATTCTCCGTTTGTATGCAAAAACGCGGGGCTCGGATTCTTCCTATGATATTTAGAACTGCCCTGGAGCGGAAATATAGGGTTCCTCTGTTGTATTTTTTGGTCATTCGAAGTTTGATGAGGTTTAGCTGATTGTTCAAACCTGAACAGAAATGATCAAAATATCCCGCCAGGATTCGAACCACGGACCTACGACCGGGCTTCAACCTCTGAAGTTATCTGGGCGCTATCATAGGCGGCACCTGTATGTGCGTCACTCAATGAGTTTCATAACAACATTACCATATGCAGCTAAAAAAACACTCATTTTAGGAAAGCTTGTAGCCGCGTATATCCGCTCGTGTCAACGTTGGACTCATGTCAGTTGATGCCTTTATATCAATGGTCAACACTGAGGCAACTGGCAACTTCTCTTCTCGAGCCAAGACACAAGAGGAAAATTTCATTTTTAGGTCACAAGCGTGATCTTTTTCTACAAGTCTACGTGAGATTGAGAAGCTGAGCAAAGTGACCACCTAAATGCATAAGTAGGCATGACACCGATGTTTTGGTAACAAACTCCTCCTTCTAAATTCTTTCCAAGTTTTGCAAACTCGGATACCTAAGGTGCGACTGTCACTGTTTCAACAGGATACTGAACCACAAATTATGTTGTAGATACATATAACTCAGATTAGAAACTGCCATCTGAGGCGCAACCTTAGATCACTCGAGCTAACTTTTAAGGGCACTTGGGTAGCAATCTGCGAATAGTGCATGTCTTTGTGGAACACTTTGGGGGTCGCGCAACAAATTCTTGAGTCGCATAATTTGTTACTCACATGCTTCACGCACTGCGCTATTTTCATGATCATTAGGCAAGCTTGTCAATAGTTTGGATATCGCTCCAGCCAGAACGAATCAATACACCTCGATTTCATATCAATCATCACACCAAAATGAAAGGCATGTTTCGCTGTTACTTTTTGAAGACTGTCAATCAGCTTCGGACATGGGTAAAGCACTGAGGATAGGTAGAAAGACGCAGTCGTTTACCCACGGGATTCAGAAGAACCCGGAACTTCGGGGAAAAGATTTTGTTTCCCTGTCCACTTGTGAGAGTTGTCTATTTCCAGCACGTGTCTGTCTGCAGAAAAAGCTTACTGAAAAAATGTATACCAATGTGAATACGAATGATGTCAGAATCAACGACTTCCGGGTTCATCTGTCATATAATTTGTCATATATTGTTGAATCGTCAAATGAGACCGGTTGTCCTCCAGCAAAGTAAACAGGACCGTCGGGGAAATCAGCTTCTCCTAAGGAGGATCACACACCAGGTCAGGGCGAAGGGGGAACGCTGCTAGAGCTGCCCATCGTTTTGGACTATTTTTAGAGGAGTACGGTTTGAAAGACTAGTGTATCCATCTCCAAGGCACCGGCCAGTCAGGAGGACCTAAATAAACCCTGTACTATTTCGCAAGGCCTTTGGGTATTCGTCAGGTTTCTTTAACCCCGCGAGTAGGTCCTTGTTGACAAAAAACGATGTTACCTTCTAGACTTCCAAAAAAAGGTGAATCTTTTTCCCAAGATCAGGCGAAACATTTGGTTTTACGACAAAGGCAAACTGTGGTATGATTGTTCAAATGACAGTAGGAAGACGCTAATAACTCTCACTTTCTCTTCTAGGTCACTGCTCACTACTCCATTGCCACGTTGGCTAACAGCACGACAACGACATTAACCAGTGTAACAGCTGAAAAAGATCCAACACTTCCCCTCAATTCAACTGATCAGCTGTTCAGACACTTGTGCACACCACTGGTGGTTGATTTGTGCTCGGACAGCGGTGCCGGTGGATCTTATCACAGCGGGCCACAGTCGAACGAAGCTAGTGGAAGTGGAGAAAGTGCTACTGGTTTCCCGCGGCTTACCTCAACTTCACGACTCGTCAGAGCTGTTGCTGTGGCCAGTCCTGCTGCTTGCAGAGAACCAGGAAACACACTGTCAGCCTCGGCAGTGGCTGAGGACAGTAATTTGAACGGGAGCAGTCGGAGTAGTAGCAGTCTCAGTTTGAATATGAGCAGCGGGAGTTGTAACGGTCATCACACACATTCATCCAGCACTTGGAAACAACAAGAGCAATCGAAAACAGATGGAGAAGTGCCGGTTTGTAAGAACAGCCTTCGTAAGTCTCTTTACACTTGAAAAATCAATAATACAGTGGTCACATGCTATATGCGCAGTAGGCGGTGGGATCTACGGTTGCCCAGGTAGGTGAGTTGTAAGCTTGAGAAGTACCAGCTGGAAGGTCCGCCAAACCAACAAGAAGTTGGACCGATGAATTAGCTTGCAAATTTCCCTTAAGGAACTCTACGCCAAAATTGAAAATTTAGTTGTCATTCGGCAGAGGGAGAATGGTATTGCTTCAAAAATTGTGTCTGAAAGTTGGAAAATCAGTCTGCCAAAATTATTCTGGCTAAAGATGTGTGGAAACCTTTATGAAGATTTCAGGGACTGAGGTGATCCGAAAAATACTCTGGAACAGTTTGAATCGCCTCCTGTTAGCTGTTTATCGCAACAGCAGTAGACGATTGACGGGTTTGTTTCTATATGCTTTTGCAAACGGTAAAATAACACACATGTTATTCCCGTATGTAACTGTGGTCTGATTGTCGTATCTAAAGCGTGGTCCAGGAAGCGATTTGCCTATAAAGGTGCAGGAAGCCTTACAATAGGTCTAAAATAACGGGACTATTTGATCAGTTTGTTTGCTGGGGAGTATGAATGATGGGCCAAAGCTTTCTTAAGGCCATCACGTGCCTTTTTTGGTGACACAGGAAGCAGCCAAGTAACCGGTAAGTAATAGCCTCGGTTGTTTCCAATGTTCCTAAGCCTACGGCGTTAGTCCGATGTGGTTGCACCCAGTAAATCATTCTGAACGATTCCGCCGGATTCATTTGTAGTTTGATACCGATAAGCTGAGTGGTGATGGCACTGGCCACTTACCTGGCCAGTCCAGTTCTCAAGTAACTTTGTTCGTGCTCGTGAATTCTCTCGGACGGGCACCGAGTCGTACGACCCACAGTTCGCTGAACATTGGAAGCAAATGAATAAATTACCATTGGTGGATCGTGGACCGGCAATCTACTCTTAATGTTGTTGTTGAGCTGTGAACCACTGCCTTTAACTGGACTGCAGTGAACGTCCGCTTCAAAGTAGAGGGGTCATACAACGGATCAGCGTTTCACAAGACATACCGCTTCTAAAGGGAAGACGGGTGTAACGGGGCTTTTTCGAGACCGGTGGGTTTTTCGGGGTTTCGCATTTGAACTTAGGTCTGCGTTTTATCTTCATGAAATGCTCAAAATATCCGTTCTCCGTTAGGATTTCACAGATAAGCTGGAGTTCTGCATCGATACTGTCGCCGGTGCGGACTCGAAAAGCCCCCTAGGCCAGCAATTTTCCAGGTTTCCCTTTTATTTCACGCCTACAGAGCTGGGGAAGTTAGCACACCGGTCAGAACATGCATGTATCTCGTAAATGCTTTGAAGATTTGCTTGGCCTTTACTACAAGTGGAATGAATCCATGATGAAAGTCAAGAAGCGCTGTAGATTAGTCTTCTCTTTTTGACACACAGTCATTTGAATATCAATTTGATTTGCACGGGAGACTCAACTGAGTCTCTCGTTTATGTTATTCTTCATCTGCTGCGAAAAGTCCGCCTCATGCTTTATTTGGTAAGATATTCGAGATTTCGCAGTATGTTTTCATGAAAGGAAATTACTCAGAGGTTAGCTGAAAACTCTTGGAGACTATCGCCGGTACAGGCTTTTTAGATCAGATATTTTATTAAGTTTCTCTTATATTCCATATCCATAGAGGTCGGAAAATTAGCATACCGGCCAGATCATGCAGATATCCCGTTTGGCCTTCACTGCAATTGAAATGAATCCGTGATGAAAGCCAAGTAGTCACTTCTTTGTTGCTAATCACCAACAGAGCGCATCTCACGAGGCTCGACCTTCCGGTTAGTAGCTGAACACTGTACAGTTCGGCGTCGGGCGGCTGATCAGCTGTGTGAATAATTCGTCCTTAGGCAGTAAATGGTGTTCCTCATTTTTCTCTCAGACGGTACACGTCACGATGTCGACTGGCTCTTTTCGAATGGAAGGCCCATGTGACTTGTCTCTTTTTTACTTTGTTAGCAAATTACTTAGAGTTTTAAGCGACTGGTAACACCCGTGAAATCCACGATAATAACGAAGTCAGTGAACAAGGCATGTTTTCTGTGGTGGTTCTGCTGGGACATTCACCACAAATTTACTTGTTATCTGCCAGAGGTGTGCAAAAAAGAAGTAGGCAGACACACGAGTCAGTGGTTCTCAGATGAAGCACAATATTGCGAGACAAGTTTGTGGAGCGGAACTTGAGTTGGCCTGCAAGTAGTTCTGTTTCACAAACTTCGACTGCTTTTCAATATATTGGGCTGAGTAATTCGGTTCTAAGCTCGCCAAGTTAAATCCACCAGAGCACACTACTTAACAGAGTGCGGATTTGTATTCTCTTGTGATTGAGGGGAATATTGATGGCTCAGGTAGCGTAGATGGTTATTGGTCTGATCGTTGAGCCGGGCAGTTTGATCGCAAACGTTTCATTACCAATTGAGTTGGCATCATCAGTGTGTTGTTAGAGTGCGGAATGGACAGTATCGGCTGGTCAGTGATTGTCCATTTGTGTTGACATCCGTGCTGCTAACCGCGGCCTGCCTTCGATCGCGCTTGGTTGTTCACCCCAGAATCATCTCTTTTTGGTAGAGTAATTAGTTACAACAAACGTTTCCCGCTCGCCAAGCGATCTGTCGTAACGGGCTTTGGTGTACAAACATAAACATACTACTGATCGAAATCAACTTATGGCGTACCATTGATCTTATCTAAACTAGTGCTGAAAACTTTGCGGTCAACTTGTCCAAACCTTCCGGAAGAACTGAATGACCAGCAACCCCTTAAGTAGTATATATGACGTCTGGCTGAACATTCCCAGGCTTCTCTCAAAAGTGCGAAAGGCATTACCAGCTCTTGATGACCAGGCTTCACACCATCAGCCAAATAGGTTATTTTTCGGTGGTCGTCAAGTCGGTCCAACTCCATCTTAATCCTGCGTGTTAGCCAATGCAACTAAAGATGTTCTCAGCACACTATCTCTCTTCCCGGTAGGACTTTGGGTTTATGTACAACGCGGCCGACAACATTTTTGGCCTTGCCTTGGCTTTATGTCCTTCCTCATTATTGTTTTTTCTCGCTTTTGTTTCCAGTTAAGTCGTTAGAATTGTGTTAGCCAAAAACATAAAATGTTTCCCAAGGGACACTGATCGCCGACCCCGTTTCTACCCACTATCCACTTAACAAGACCACAGCATTCAAACTCGACCAGCTTTGGGACAAAACTTGGGTCATTTTATGTGGGTCGTCATATGTGCATTCTCATTTTACCGAAGAAGAATCTGTTAAACCTTAAAAAAAACCACAAGTAGCACGTAATCAGGAACAAAAGCCGGCGAACGGATACCTGAAACTCTCAAAAATGCATTCAAAAAACAACATTCAAAAGCTGAGCAAGGTTTCCCTTGTATCGTGCTGCTCACAGCAATCCTAACCCTCTTCTTAATGAGCGAAATAAGCCATGTGCGGATCTTGAAACGTCGTATTTGTTGACTAAACAATGGAAGCGTAGGCAATGCATCCAGTGATAGGGACGAAGTCCTATGATGTGAGAGCTAATCACACTCGTGAATAAATGGTTAAGTGTTCACCCACTAATCAGAAGGTCACAAGTTCGAAGTTTCCTCCGGTTTTTTGTGAGGTGCGCGCTGCTATTAATTTCCAATAAGGATGATACAGCTGTAAAATTCTCAACTTTTCAGCATGGGCTGGCTTTACTTACAGGATCAAATCTCATTTAATCATTTTATGAGCTTGTGAACCAGTTAGAGGATGTTAAAATTTAATCTGGCTGGATAAACAATGTTGAAGCAATCTGAAATCACCAAGGAAAACATCGTGGAAAAAGTCAAACCAACTGGGGGACTGTGTCCAGTGAGGTACAAGAGTGTGGATTCTGGGTGTTCGAAGGAAGTAATCGGTAAACTTAAAAATGGTACTAAGTAGAACTACTAGTGACAATTGTTATATCTGACTGTTGTTCCCGCTCCAGTGCCTTAGTGCCGGAAAAAGACTCGCCGACAAAGAAAACAACAGCTTTATTGCAACAAGCGAGTGTGTGTGAGTGCAAAATTCACAACGGCCTCGCGCTATTTAAAGGGCACCTTTTGACATTGATCCAGGCTGTCTAATCGGCGTTTAGTGAACACCCATCAACATCGACCGGGCTTCTGTGAAGTGCCTGAACACTTACCCTAGTCGTTCGTACTTCTGTGGTGTTCCTGAACACTCATCGGCTCTTGTTGAATTGGTTGAGTGATTGGCTGGCCTGGATGTTTTCCGGCATTCTTATTGAGATTTTGGTGGAGTCTTAGGGTCTAAGTGGGTTCCGGGCATTCTGGAATCCGACCTTCTTGACGGTAATCATTCTATCTTTGAGCTAAATTTGTACTGCGATGCTCGAACGTTCCCTGAACTGACGTGGTGTGACGTCCACCCACCCGATAATGCAACACCTGATGTGACAGATAAAAGCTACTTGTATGGATGGTCTATTAATTTCCTTGGTATTTCGTAACGATGGAATCTGATTTCAAATTACTCGCAAAACGTCCTAGAATGATGAACTTTTCAGGCTGGTCTAATAGGCAGCCATTTTGAATGACTATAAATAACAGGTTTGTTTTGCTGAATCACTGCGCCAAGTAACCGCGCTAAAAAATTACTCTTCCTCCAATCATCTCCGCAAGCCAATCTGGATCCTGCAACGCCTCAGTATTTTGACGCTAACCAACAGGACAGGAGTGATCGTTGTGCCTACGTTGGTCTCAAACTTCCCACCTTAAGCACTGAGCCAGCTCTGGTCAATTCAAGCCATCCTTCTTTAAAGATGCGTTTGGGTTTCAAAAAATACTCTCATTTGTACAAAAAAATTTGGTTTTGACAGGCGAATCAACTGAATCCAGCTGAATCTCTCGTTTATGATGGTCCGCTAACGAAATCTGTCCATTTTGGGTTCAAATGGAACATAAAGTTGACGGGAGCTCGGAGACTGGACCTACCTGATGAGCCCCAAGAAGGGGGAAAACCGGTTGTGGGTAGTCGAACGTTTTCAGCAACCCTATGAGTAACGTGTTACCGCTAGTTGATTCGTTTATGTGTTACAAGTAACACTTTATTAGTGTAGGTGTGTCCTGACACAAATAATCTAGCAATTCTGTGAATTAACTGCTTTACTGACCTCTTTGGTTCAAGGTTTCTGAGTGCTCCCATTTTTTAGAGATCAGTGCACCTGTCCATGGCGTTTAGCATTGCGATTACCCCCAGTAGGTACCTTGATACGCTCGGGAAGATCTGTCAGACAGTCATTCTCCGCGGTCGATAGTTTACTGCGTACAAACATCAGTAAGCAATGGGATGTCACGACAGAAAAGTTCTAGATGTGTTTTTCTGCCAGTTTGCGTCGACGTGAATAGTCCAGGGAAACAGAACCCATAGGTGAGTTGTGTGGCTGCATTCCGTTAGCAAAAAGATCTGGTATTTTGTTTACCTGTAACACACACAACTTTTCCACACACGAGTTTCACCTGTATCCCTAAAGTGAACCCCTAGTGATATCTGAAGACCAATTTAAATTTAGCTGGAGACGCGAGTTACATTTCAAATGTGTTAGGGAATGATTGATAGTTTCACTTGAAGCCACCGGGTTGGTTATCAAAGTTCACATGCCTTGATTTATGGGCCAAAATTTATACAAAACCTCAGGCAGTAGTCAAATCCAAGAGGGTTAAATCCATTTAGGCGAGTTTTACGTCTCATATATTGTACAAAGCACAGTCCAAATCCCGGAACTCGGTGAGTTTTGAGGTGACAAATCTGAGCTCGTATTTATTAGGGCAAACAGATCAGCTTCATTATGTCGCCACTCATGATGACATGATGACATGAACGTTGCTTTTTGTCGCCTATACGCTTCTGAAAAAGGTTCACTGATTTAATCCCTTGTTCCTGCTACCTCCGAACAAGGTCAACTGATTTTCAGATGGAGACTTCCTTTCGATGGGAAGTTGTGAGACGTTGACAGACGTCTTAACATTTCCTAGCAAGACTGACAACTTTCCAGATAGGCAACAAGTGACTGATTTGCTGTGGGGTTATTCCTAACCAAGGATATAGCCCCGATCTGCATCAGTCACGCAGTTCATGTCACGTGCTAAATTATGGATTCTCAACAAAAGGGAAGGGCTCCACCATCCCGATCACTTTTGGGCATAGGTCGACCTTGCTGGCATGAATGAAACTTCCAGATCTCCTCTCCACACTTATCTAATTTCCATTCACTTTTCTTTGTTCCACATGCCCCAGCTGCATTCGGTTTGTTTGGACTTCAGCCATCGGCCCTTAGTTTATCTTACCAAACTTCATTCAAAACTCTTCTGAAAACTAGAGGCGTTTTAGTAAACAGCCGATTGGATATGATTGTATCGCAGCTAATTCAATACTCAAGACCAGCGTAAGATGCAGATCAATGAGTGGAATTTCTCAGCTTGTGGCAGCCCAAACGCTCTGTGAATTCATCGGTCACTGTGCTCCCTGAAAGCGTCATCGTTCGTTACAACAGAAGCAACAAGGACCCAGCATGCGTATGAATGAGGTGATGTAACATAGTTTGCTTCTGAAGCTTATTTGGCCTTACAAAACTTACAAGGTAGTTCACCAAAAGACTTGATCGTTTTTGCCGAGTTGGTCAAATGGACCTAAGGTTAGCGAAGAAAGTCAGGAGGAAGGATTTATATTATTGACCTGATGCTGTGTGTGGAGCTCAGCGGTAACACCAAACTAACCATTTTTCGCCAAAAAGCTCGATATATTTCACACAAACCAAGCTGACGCGTTGTCTGGAAGGATCAAACCACAGTTGGTCTTCCAAACAAAAACGACTGATTTGCCACTCCACTTGTTTCCAAGACGTTCTTTTCCGACGGCCACTTGGCCATTGAGCATCTAGCATGGGTTCGCCGCTGTTATAGGGGAACAATAACGCTTTGAGGTTGACCTGTACATGATGCTCATGGAAAGTATCTAGGACACTAGTTCCCATTTCTGCTCCCAAGTTGGGTTGCAGACAGCTTGCTTGGCTTTGAACGGCTGTAATTGCACCCCTTTCTTCAGAAACTGACTCCAGTAACATCTCACCGGCGTTTGAAATGTGGGGATATGGTCCATAGGCTGCTGGCCGTTGAATCCATGTGTGTGTTGGACAGTTTGTTTGTAAAGTTTTCACCGCGAATCGGAGTGACATAATCCGTAATCTGTTGTGTAGCGGACTGGTGTGATGAGTTGGTGGGCAGATACTAGAATGTGTCTATCCCACTTAGGTTAAGTTATATGATATGGGGTCATTCCTACCAATATTCCAGGCGAGATTTGTGTTGATCGTGTTAGAAAAAGCCATGGAGCTGTTGCTATATGAGGCCGGCGGGGCCTACTTTCCCTCACAGCGACATTTAAGGCACCGTCGAGGGCACAACAAAGGCTGTATCAGACAGAATACCGTTCTCCAAAAGTGTTGAGACGCATTACATGATTTGAGTTCCTTGTTCTCAAGGTCACGCAAACGTTTTTCTACAGGCTTGCTCCGTAGCAGAAGTCGCACTCATTGTGGCATTTGTGGCCGCTCTTTTATTGCGTTGAAAGTGAGTGTCGTATTATTACAAGGATTTCAGGTTAAATTATTCTTCTGATATGGCATGCTATAACTTCTGGAAGATTGCTTAAAACGCCTAAACGCAACAGAAAATACCCCAAAGAGACCACCTTCACGAGTGACAAATCCCCCAGAGACCACATTAGCCACGACTTATAGTGCCTTCCCTCGAGGATAGGTTACTCCCCCTGAGAAGGCCATATATCCCTCTCTGTGTGGGAGATGACTTGTGGAACAGATATTCAGGCTGTAGCATACACAATTTTCTACGTACTCTATATCTGAGGACTTCACAGAGCACGTGAACGAGGGAAATGTTGTCTACAAGCCCCACTATGTCTACTGCTCCAAAGAGTTCTGTGTTTGGGATTTCAAGCCATGGATATCCATTAAGAAGCTTCGGTTTTTACAAATACTGCTGTCTCTGTAGGCACCCGACGCTGTTCTTCAACCCCTAACTAGTTACTCACTTAAATGGGCTTGGGTTGCCCACATTTCAGGAGAGCTTGGTAGACAGTTAACAGGTGTTTACCGAACTCTTTTGAAACCAGTTCCAAACTGCTTCCAATTTCAACTTCGCGAATTCGAACGCAGCAGGGTTCCGAAAAAGCAGGATCACATCAGACAGGAAATGGAAGACAGCTTTATGTTATTTGATCTTCAGTCGCCTAACTGCCTGAATATGACAAGTGAGCTTAGGGAATACCGGGCGAACTTTGAAGCTCTTTGTTGTCATGTCCAAGTACTCCTTCTGAAAGAGAGGCTTTCAAGTGTCTGTCTATCCGAAACTATCACAATGTGGTGCGCCACTTGGGAAATGATCAGTGG
>SJOL01013076.1:5537-21802 GCA_004794785.1 Opisthorchis felineus | reverse complement strand
GGCTTGGGTTGCCCACATTTCAGGAGAGCTTGGTAGACAGTTAACAGGTGTTTACCGAACTCTTTTGAAACCAGTTCCAAACTGCTTCCAATTTCAACTTTGCGAATTCGAACGCAGCAGGGTTCCGGAAAAGCAGGATCACATCAGACAGGAAATGGAAGACAGCTTTATGTTATTTGATCTTCAGTCGCCTAACTGCCTGAATATGACAAGTGAGCTTAGGGAATACCAGGCGAACTTTGAAGCTCTTTGTTGTCATGTCCAAGTACTCCTTCTGAAAGAGAGGCTTTCAAGTGTCTGTCTATCCGAAACTATCACAATGTGGTGCGCCACTTGGGAAATGATCAGTGGGAGAGAGAGAAGGGTATTCTGTGCGCACTTCTTGGTTGAATTTCCCCCGATGCTGTCGAGTTATTTTTTTAGGGGGGGGGGAGGGGGAAGAAAACCTCAGTGTGGATTGGGTAGGACACACACACACAACATTATGCCTCCTTCATATGTAAGCAGAAAATCCGCTGGTGTTTTTCCAACTGTTTTGTTGTAGGTAAGCATCATATGCTCATCATATAATCATCATATGCTTTCAAACCAAAGTTTTTAATGGTCTAAAGTCCACCAAATCATCACAAAATAATTTATCCTTGTGGTCTTTGGTAGGGAAAATTCTCCTTAGTTCTTGAGTTGAGAAAAAATGCGATTTCCCTCAAATAATTTATCAAAACCGGACGGGATCGATATTCAAGAGCGAGGAACTGCCAAGTTCTCAGAGCTACGAGCATAGCTCTTCGCCAATGTTTTATACACTTACACTTGGTTTCAAGGCTATGCACCATTGTCAGTGGCAGGACTTGTACTGGTCAGAAGGAGGAAGGCCCTCTGCGGCGGAGTTGTTTACTGGAAAACACCAACTGAACAGTTACAAACTTTCGGACAGGAAAGTAAACCTCTCACATGCACCTTGTTTTTTAAAAACTGAATATCCGTCCTCTTCTTAAACGCGCCTTCTTGAACTTCCTTGGATATTTATTGACTATCATGCAATTGAAAACGAATGCCGCAAAGCAGTTCGACAAATTACGTAATAAACCCCATCTTCCAATAGACGCGAAGCGGACTACTCGCGTACCCCATCAGTAGTATCCGCCGTTACACTGGTTTATACTGCTTTCATTATCGTCTATGCTAACCCTGAAGAACACTGATCGGCTATACTCAACAAACAAAGATACTGGAAAATATGGTATTTCTGAGGTGCACTCGATAAAGCAAATAGACCACTCAGCTTAGAACAGGGATTTTCGGTTGATATCAAAAGGTCTCCCTAGTGAGAGTTTTCCTCTCTGAGGTTGGGAAACACTAAAGCCTTTCAGGTTTTTCCATTTGATTTACGACAGTTTTGAAGGCTTTTATTAGTTTGAATGTTTTTAGTTATTCATATATATAACTGAGGTGTCTTAATGGGTCAATATCCTAAATCTGTATACATTAGTCCCCACCGCGAGTGACTTCTCAAAAGAGATGTCATTTCTTAGTTTGCAATACCTCCGAGAATAAGTCAGTTGTTTTTCCCTTCTTTTGGTCATCTTTGGAAGGACCACCTTCTCCCTTCATCTTGCTAGGTATGAGTTTTAGTGCTTTTGAAGCTAGTTTTAATTAAGAAACCGCAAAAGAGGGTACGTTTTGGAGAAGCTTTTTACCGCTTCTTCGGATGCATATCTCAATTTGGTTCTTCTATTCCGAGAGAGTACATTTGACGGATGTCATTGATGTGACGAAATGGTGCGGCTGCGTCGGTCTCGGAATTAGCTGTCTTCNCCAATGTTTTATACACTTACACTTGGTTTCAAGGCTATGCACCATTGTCAGTGGCAGGACTTGTACTGGTCAGAAGGAGGAAGGCCCTCTGCGGCGGAGTTGTTTACTGGAAAACACCAACTGAACAGTTACAAACTTTCGGACAGGAAAGTAAACCTCTCATATGCACCTTGTTTTTTAAAAACTGAATATCCGTCCTCTTCTTAAACGCGTTTTCTTGAACTTTCTTGGATATTTATTGACTATCATTCAATTGAAAACGAATGCTGCAAAGCAGTTCGACAACTTACGTAATAAACCCCATCTTCCAATAGACGCGAAGTGGACTTACGAGAAAACAGACTACTCGCATACCCCATCAGTAGTATCCGCCGTTACACTGGTTTATACTGCTTTCATTATCGTCTGTGCTAACCCTCTTTAAGGTACCCTGAAGGACACTGATCGGCTATACTCAACAAACAAAGATACTGGAAAATATGGTATTTCTGATGTGCACTCGATAAAGCAAATAGACCACTCAGCTTAGAACAGGGATTTTCGGTTGATATCAAAAGGTCTCCCTAGTGAGAGTTTTCCTCCCTGGGGTTGGGAAACACTAAAGCCTTTCAGGTTTTTACAATTGATTTACGACAGTTTTGAAGGCTTTTATTAGTTTGAATGTTTTCAGTTATTCATATATGTAACTGAGGTGTCTTAATGGGTCAATATCCTAAATCTGTATACATTAGTCCCCACCGCGAGTGACTTCTCAAAAGAGATGTCATTTCTTAGTTTGCAATACCTCCGAGAATAGGTCAGTTGTTTTTCCCTTCTTTTGGTCATCTTTGGAAGGACCACCTTCTCCCTTCATCTTGCTAGGTATGAGTTTTAGTGCTTTTGAAGCTAGTTTTAATTAAGAAACCGCAAAAGAGGGTACGTTTTGGAGAAGCTTTTTACCGCTTCTTCGGATGCATATCTCACTTTGGTTCTTCTATTCCGAGAGAGTACATTTGACGGATGTCATTGATGTGACGAAATGGTGCGGCTGCGTCGGTCTCGGAATTAGCTGTCTTCGGTTAGCGATCCTTTAGCATTTGGAAAGATAATTCCACTTGTTTGCTTTTCTTGTTTTATGTAACAAACCCAGTTTTGGGAGAACAGGAGAGACACTTGCGCAATCTATTGTTCTTCAGCAGGATCATTTGCCTTTAAAAGGTTTTCTTGTCGCTTGGAACTGTGTATCGCCGAGTATAGCCACAGAGCTTCCAGTAAACACTGACCAGGAACCGTTACCAGTCGACCTCATCTGGAATTACGGATAACTAAACGATGGTAATCAAAGCTTGAAGTCTCTTCTTGCAGCTTGTGTTTCCCAGGGCAGCCTTCGACTGTGCCATTCTTTGCGTCCCATCTCTGAGCAGATGTGTCATCCCCTCAAGAAAGGTCGCTACGGGGAGAGTAGTTAGCCTCTCTTCTGAATAATCGCGTACTAAATCACGGCCGGCGAGAACGCTATTCTGATTGTGGAGGACGGCTCCATGTTTTTAGAGGTCCTTTGAAGGTGGCCACTGTAAGTGAAAAATTTGACACAATGCCAGCCAAAATCACTACCTACTCCACATTGCGGGAAGTTCATCCACATAACCATCTTTTTTATCGCCGCCAAGCCTAAATTTTGTGCCTGCTCTGATATTCTAATTGTTCTTCTGTTAGGAGCTTGCGCTACACTCCCAAATACTATTTCTTCACCTCTGTGGAAGGTGTGATCGCGAACATACTCGATGCGCTTTCCCTAGAACATTGGAAGTTCTTAGCTGTGACTGACTGTCTGTACTTCACTCGATTCCCGGTTTTTTAACCCACAAATCTCCCTCTACCACCAACACATTCAACTATTGAGCTTTATTCGCAAAACACTTTCTGCGTTGTTTATCCCTGACACGCTCACCAATCTGCTGTTTTCCAGTGTATGATTGGCGATGAATGGAAACTGGGTCACCTTGTGTGGCCAGTTTAGCACAGGTCCCGTTGTTTCCTCATACTTCCATCTTCTTGTATGAGAAGGGCCGTGTTTGGACAGGCGGGAATGTCCCAAATTTAGAGTAAGTTGCTTTAGTATAACGGGGCAGGTTGTGACAGATTATTAAAAGACACCCTCTATACTATCTACGTGAAGATCGCCATATCGTTAAGTACAGATCAATTATGAAGCAGTTCGTCCTGTAGATCAACAGGACACACTTTCCCTCAACGGAACACACTACTCACAAGGTTGCTGAAGACTGTGACAACTTACAACCGGTTTTATCATATAGACGCAGTTCTTGATGATTCGTCAGCCTCATGTTCTGCTTGGTCACCAAACAATACGCCCACTTGTAAACCGTGAATCATGAGGCGGTCTTTGCGCAGCACATTCAGTTGAAGAATATTCGTTAGGACCAACTTAATTTGAAAATGAATCTATTTTTCCATATTCTACTTTTATTTTCTTGCCTATTTATTCGTCTTGGTTTGCCCTGTATTACTGTTTGAAAGCTTATGTATAAGAATGAGGACATTAACAAATCGCAACCAGTAAACCTGGCCAAATACATGGCAGCTATGAACACCGCGGATGTTAAGCGAACCTCCAAACTTCGTTCGTACTACTGCCCCATTCTGCTATTCGCAAACCACTGCGGTAGTTCAGTGGGTTCGGGGTATTCGGGAACTATTCAGAATGGACGTTTTTACGGGGACCGTCTCTCGTCATACCTTTGCTAACATTGTTTTTTCTAATCTTATCGCTGTTCCTGGAAATTTATTGAGGCTGATTCTAAGAGATAGTTGCCGCAATTCAAAATGTGCTAGTTTACGGAAGTTGACGTGGGTTGGAAGATTTGGCAAACCCTTCTCCAGTTGTTCATATCGTAGGTATAGATCTTTAGAAGAGGCTAAAGCTTTGTCTTCTAAAGCTGACGTTTCTCCCTCCATTTAAAATGTTCAATTTTGATCTCCTTAGATAATGCCCGAAAGATGCTCCTATCCAGTCTGTATCCACCTCAGGTACTGACGGTTGATGTGAGGCGAGTGGCATGTTTAAAATGCAGAACATCTTAAAGCAACATCTTTAAAAATTTTAAAATGAAACTCTGCTATCAGGGGGAAGGTTGGTAGCTGCTCTTTTTGCCAGGCTGGGCAAGAATATGGTAAACATTTTTGTCAACATTGACGTAATCAGTGCCTGGTAGATTAGCATTGCATCGTTGGGCCGTGTTGTCCTAGGAAAAATTCGATTACCATTGATCGATAATTCAATTCGTCAGTCGCATCCTAATCAATAAGGTTTAAGAACACAGGAGCACAGTACTGCTAAAGGTCTACACCCCGAACTACCGTTAGTCGACCACGCAGGGACGATATCACCTCAACTGGTGACGAAACTTTGTCAACCAAAGTGCCTAGCTGACAGAACGGAACATCGGCAGTCAACGTTTATCGTGGCTTACACTTAAAAATGTTCATTAAGTGGATGGCAGCCGACGGCTCGAGTTTAGCAGGTGACCGCAGGTCATTTCATTGCCAGTGTGTGCAGGTCCGTAGAGGACCTCCGTCTCCGGAAAAAATCCCCATAGTGGGAGGATAGTGGCCAGAAACCAATGACCGTGTTTTAGCCATGAATTCGATTTTACGAGAAGCGCTAGTACCTTCAGAAGTTGACCAGGACGTAGACAGAAACTTAGCAGATAGGGATTCTCAAGTCTGTCGCTTCAGTATATAGTGTTAGCTGGTTAGTTAGGCTCCTGCGATCAGTCTGCAGAATGACCTAGCACAGCTTAGTGCGCGGTTTGCCAACAGTCTGTTGCCACTCACTCCGATGCTTTTCCTATCCCTTTTATATACAACGCTGTTTCAATGTCCAGGTACAGTAGAATCGTCAGGCTGCTATCTGATGCCGTGAAGCCGTGGCCACGTACGCGGGCTTTTTCATAGCAAATGAACAATATCGTTTTTCCCTCTCGTTAGAAGTCCACTATCAGGCTATTCTGGCACAAATATCATGCGCTACAAATGACGGGCGGTTGCTTTAGGGAAAGGAAGTGGCCACAAGAGTCTGAGAATATATCTCAATACGTTATCAAAATGTAAGTACAGGATCATCTAACCGTCACTCGTAGCGTTAAAAAAGGCACTCGTAATCAGGGTAAGCCATCTTAGTTCGCAACGAATAAAAGCTGATTTAATACAAGATGTGATCGCACTACATCGTGCTGAAGGCCCTCAGTTTAGCTGCCTTAATCATGTTAGAGCTGTCGCACAAAAACTGCTTGTGAACTCACGAAGAATACAATCAGAAACGGAGTGACTGCACGCGTATGTGTCTTGAGTGATGCTAAATGGGCGAGGATGACCGTGGTTTCGGTTTTGTCGGACCCGTTAAAGGATGTGTAGATTTTGTCCCATTTCTATACTAACGACAGGTCCTCACGTAGTTTGTGTCCTTTTGTTTCGGTATTAACTAGCATTGTATTCTGAGCTTAAACATTCCATAAGTAACGCCAATCCCTTTTTCTTGCTTGCTAATACTGAAGAAATTCTGTATAGAAATAAAATGGTTTTACAATTATTGTACCAACACATCGATTTTGTGGTCACCAGAGTTTCGTCGTGTTTTATCCGGCGAACACAGCCTTTATAAACGAATCACAAATCAGATATACGCTCGAGCGCAGTACCGGCCACCTTCGACTCTCCGTAACGTGACTTCCCTTGACGGGCGTGGGATGTTATCGACGGCAAAACAGAGAACTCACGCGACAGAAACAAATGTTCTGGAGCAAGTTATGTTATTCTTAGATTTCAGTCCACTCCGTCAATTTGTCTTTATTATAAATTGTACACTTTATAAGACATCTATTTGGGACTTTTGAAATACTCACCCCGATAACTGTATGGGGTGAATACTTTTACAGACAAATGTAAAAAGTAGCTATGAACTGCCGCTTGGCTGAGTCCTCGCCAAGTTTCCAAATTAGAACATCCACTACTGCAGAATGAGACGTTGTCAGCATCATCATAGTCGATAACAATAAACTATTAGTATATATTCCGGCGTTTAACTGCCTTACAACCATGAAGAGTAACTCCCAAAGAAAGAATGACCGTGGCAGGGCGATGGGTCAGCACAAACAGCCTTCTGTGCCCAAGAACGGCGCCTCCACCAGGAAACTTATCTGAGCAAGACGACATCGAAAGGACTGATCCAACGTCACTATGCTCATCACTAGGCAAGGCCATGTACCGTGCCATGTGAGGTTTTGAGCACGTGCAAAGAGATTCACATGGACAACAACCAGGATGATGAGAAGATTCCACAGCACTCAGTTTGAAGGCAGTTGCCTTCCCTGCAAAGTCATGCCTCCTCTCCACGAACCTTCCTTCACCATGCGCTCGCAGTAGAAAACAGGGTTTTCTTTAGGAGATTGTAGTGTGCGTAGTGTTACCCTAACCGGGTGAGTCTTATTTACTATTCTGATTCACATGATGCTTCACTTCGTTTCGAACACGCGGCAGTCAGTTAGCGCTTTTTATGCTGTAAAGACGCCTCAGGAAGTTAGTAGGCACCATCCATCCAGTTCTGGGAAATTCAATTCTGACGGCGTAAAGTAAGCTTGAAAATGATTGTCGCGCCTTCGTAAGGGCGCAGTGACTTGTGTTGTGATGCAGTTACGGCTTTTACAGTTGGGTAGACAAGTAAACCGGTCAGCATCCCCTTTCCCCGAGTTCTCCTAGTGACAGAGAGGGTCTGTAATCCCGAAACAGTGCTTTATACTTTGAAGATGCAAACGGCACACCGCTACAAGGGATACATTCTGAAATTCTACCTAGTGTAGATTACGCGGACCGATGACCGCCACTTATCAAGCCACTGCCGTCTTCATTGTGCCGGTCCACTAGTCTAACATAGGCATGAACTGTGTATTCCATGACAATAAACAGAGAGGGAAGACAACAGTACCGAGCATTATTCGTAGATAAATGGTTGGGAATTTCGTTCTTACGTGATCAAAAGTGCGGCAACAGATATTGTGGACCTTCGTTTTTGGCCAAGTGAACTGACCCCAAGAACTGGCCCATCGAACAAATCGAAGGAAATCGCGATCGCCGACCGGTGGCTTGCATAGCACTACTCAAGCATTTGACGTCATGCATCTCTTCCCGGACGAAATCCTGGATGATGCTCCGGGGGTTGCGTCTCACGTGCTTGGGTTAGACGTGGCCTTACGACAGGCGTCAGGATCGTGTCACCATGACCGAGTTAGCTACTTTAAGTACCTTGTTTGAACACAGATTTAATTACGGTTTGGTCCATTTGTTCTCAATGGCCCATCATCGTCTTTAAAGAGAACTGGTGGTAATTTATTGGGCGTTACAGCTCGAAGGCGCTTCAAGGTGCTCCATAAACCAAGGGGATAGAAACTCAAATACCACGGCTTGAAATGAACGGGTCGAGTGAGAGAAAAAGGTGCCGGGGCAGAGGGTCAACTAGACTCTCTCTGAAAATATTCCGACCACTGAACTAGACACAGGCCTTTTTTATATGATAAGTTTCGAATATTATATTTGATTTACTCACTAACTGACAACGAATTAACTGAAGCGGATTTCCTGCTGCATTAGCCTTCCCTATATCTGGAGCTTTTTTGTCCCATCGCGCCTCCGCGGCGTGTTTCGTCTGAGTCAATACCTTACATGCTGGTTTCAGTGGTAATACCACCGATTACTCAATCTCAGTCGTGGACATTTCCAATCAGACACACATACACGCACGCACGCACGCACGCACGCATTCTTTTTACGTGTAGGTTTGAATAGTGTAGCAGACATAGTTCCCTGGACTCACGGGGAATAGAACGCGACGTTTCCACAAACCGATGTATGCTAACCAGTGCACACGCATTAGCAGCATCGCGCAGCTCAGAATGAAATAAAAGTCATTACAATTCGTTTTTTTACGGAATCAGAAGTACCTGCGCAGATTTAATTTGACTAACGTAGTGGAAGATTTCATATCTCCACTTCAGTTTAGGTTTAGTGATAGACCAAAGCCTCCCAAACAGGTGATAACAGTGAGCACGGAAATTCTTCAGAGGTGGTCCAGTCACCAAAGTACTAGTTAGAAGGCTTAATAGACACCTTGAAAGAAACTCTCTCCAGTCCGATTTTTCTCGTGTACAAACTGACAAGTGGCCAGGTATGAACCAAACGGCAGTTCTGAAGTCAACTTTGGCTAGACCAAGCGAGCATTGTGCATACGGAGGTTGATTTTCTTTGTGCGGAATTCGCTCGGACTTAGGAGAGGTCAAAAATAGGGAAAAACAAGGGGCTGATAGATCCAACCAAAAACTCTCAGACTGTCTGACAAAGTTGTTCCGGACATGACAAGACAAGGACGAGGAATTTTCTTTATTTGCCGCTGCTGACGAATTTCAAGACACAACCATTTTACCTGGAATGCATATACTTGTGTGTGTGTGTACATAAATTTGTGTGCCAAAACTGAAAGGCATCCAGTAGCGTAAGAGGGGTTCTGGAAGAAATTGGCTGGGCAAAGACGGTTTACAATGGAGAATGAATCACGCGAGAAGCAGTTCCAAAAATTCCGCTCTGAAGAAGAGCTCTGGGGTCGTATAGCAAGCGATATGAAGAATTCCAACGCTTTAGTAGGCAGTTATCCTGGACAGTGGGTGTTTCAATTTGATTGTAGGTGGATGTAGCATGTAAGGAACCTCATCCTAGGAAGATTTATATCGGCATTTGTGTGTCTCTCATTCAGGGTATCTGCCTGGGAAATGAAGAGAACATTACCGGAGGCTGATAAAGGTCAAGCGCACTATTTCATATCAATATAGTTCTTTGTTGGCACTGTGACGAGCTTCGGGAATCTTTACCGGTGGGTTAGTCCAGTAGGTGAACCAGACCTGGGGGAATTTCGTTTTGACGTCTAAGGTCTCTAGAATTATGTTATGGAGACAGTTTACTTCGTCAGTGGTGAATCTGCAGGCTCGCGCGCTAATTGATGTCAATCACCGGGGACTCTCAGAGATGGCTTTCTAATGTCCAGGAGTAACCAAGTGAAATGAAATGATGTAATTGGGGTCAATAACCAGACCGACATTCTTTGAGCATGTGAGTTAGCAATAAAAAAAACTTATTCCAAGACATGACACCGTGAAGCAAATATGTCTGAAACATTCTAATACAAAGGGACGCCTTGTTCTATCCAGTGGCATTGTTTGGACAGATTTTGGTCAGTTGATGTTAAACCTCCGTAGTTTGAACCCAGCCTCTGCATCTCGACTGCTCCTGCCAAGGCTTGAGCAACCTGGATCTAATGTTTCCTTCGGGTGGCATGGCAGCTAAATACCGGAAGTGTGTTACAGCTGAACGATAATTGTTTTTAAACTTCTGGTTAGCGGTGTTGTGAAGCCGTACGGGGTCGCAGAAAACTTCAGTATGAGCAAAGGTGAATTTCAATTTCGACCGAAGGTTGGAGGTTGAAGCGAACCAAACTAGAAGACGGAAGAAAGGCTACCAGAATTCTGAAGGAAGAGTCATGTCGAGAGAGGAGTACAACGGGGAGACACGAAATCAGTGTGGAAGGATACGTGAAACCATAAACCTCAGCAAGGTAAGCTGGCGTACGTGCCTGATTTCGAACATGAGAATCGGAGATATTTGGCACAATGCACTTGATACGATACTTGACATGGTTATTTTTGACTAGTCCACTAAGGAGAGTCTTGAAATACACACTTCGTTGATCTGGACAACAACAATATTACTGTATAATTTGTGTCGAACAAATACTTCCTGACACTTAAAGACATCAGATGAGACTAAATGCTCCTAGAACCAACCTGGTTGGTTCCGTTTCAGCCCGAGCCTACGTAACCAAGCAGTCAAATGGCAGCAAACCTGATATTGCTTTCTATTCTTCGATTAAATTCCCACCTGATTTTGAACGACGGATTTCCAAACACCCATTAGAATGGTTGCAAGCTTACACTTACCTCATTCTCTCCTGTATCGGTGGCCGATTCTGAGGATGATATATATAAGAAAGATGGCTTTCACTCAATAGTTGTTGAGCATGACATCAGAAAAAGCGAATTGGGGCCCTTTGTGCATTTTTTGATTGGTTGATCTGATCTGATTGGTCGCTCTGATTTGATTGGTTGATCAGATCAACCAAACACCGATTCGAATGGTTGCAAGCTTTTACCTACCTCATTCTCTCCTGTATTAGTGGCCGATTCTGAGAATGATATATATAGGAAAGATGGCTTTCACTCAATAGTTGTTGTTCATGGCATCACAAAAAGCGAACTGGGGCCAGTTTTCGTGAATCTGGGGTTTCAACCAGTGATGTCGAATTATGAGTCGAAGCCAAATCCGTGAAACAGCTGAGAAATGATCATAGGCAAAAAAATTGATCTGAACTAATTGAGTACTGTTTATCCACAATAAATGAACATACATTCTGTGCGAAGTGCTACAAAATACGCACACTGTTTCCCTTGCCAATTAATCTGGTTGAGCAAATATCCCTTTCTTGTTTGAAATTCTCCTTCTCGGAATGTCGCAAGCAAATTGGGGTTTAAATATTGAAGACGTTTGTTATTTTATAGCGCGCCCACATCAGAGGCATGTAAGTGGAAGTACGGTCGACCGGGAATCAAGCAAGTAGAACTATAGCCGGTCATAATTAGCAGAGGTTTTCATTTTATTAGTTTTTTGTCTCGAATCAGGAGTTACCTTTAAGTGGAGAGAGCGAAGGTGAGATGACCGGCAAACAATGCGCGGATTCAAATTGGCGGGAAATTGTTTGATCTCATGGTCGGAAATTCGTGCCTCCAACACCTCCCCTGGTTTCGGAGGAGCGCATTCTTTCGATGCATCGTTGAATTAAATGAGATTGTCGCATTTCTAAGTATAATAGACCCAACTGGGGTATCGTCTGTTGGCTGCAAAACCGTCAAGGGAGTTGGATAAAAAGGTTTCAAGCATACGCGCAATTCAATCGCGTTCACTTCAATTTTCCACGAACTCAAACACCAATTTCCCATCAACTCAGATTGATTGTAGTAATTTTGTTCGGACAGGAAAGTCTTCAAAAAACTATTTGATTTGCCTAGAAACCACATTGTCTACGCCCCCTCCTACCGACTTTCTCTACACAGCTTCCCGAATTTCAGTTTTCGATGACTTCTGGAAAAAACAATTTAACTCAACGTGAAATCTGGTTAAAATCGGTCTTATTTGCACAGTTCTACTCACATTTCCAAGTTATGCATTTACAATGAGCTCTTAACACAGCAAAACTCAAGTATTGGTGTGGATTAACCAGAACAATCGCGTGAAAACGGGAGGTGCCCGTGGAAATGCAAGTACTTTGGACGCATATTAAGTCTTTCCCACAATTTTCCAAATTCTAAAGTATTCTGTACGCAACTCATTGTCCAGTCAACTACTGTATCTGGAGGGACTTCATGCTACCAGTCTGACAGTGTATATTACTGATAAACATGTGAGTAGTGTCTGGTCAAGTGTCCAAGCTCCGTCCCCGCATCTGAAGGAAGCTTGGACCCCTGCAGTGCTTTTTCACTACTGTTTAATATTCTAAAAATGTCTAGAAAAAATCAAGGGGACGCTTGAGAATGTTCACGTTTCAAAAACGCTGTACCCATTATATTTTTGCTTTCGTGTTGAATAGCGTGTAACCGCTTAGTTCGTGTTGGTCAACAAGCAACTCCGCTCTCCAAGGCCTTCTACCTTTCAACAAAAATTTGCTTCCTAGGGTCTAAAGCTTGCTACTCTCAGCAGTGTAGCTAGCGTTTTGATGGGTTTCCAATGTGTTAACCTACTGCATCAGCAAACGTCAAACGTCAAGCAAAGTATCATACGATAAGGTGCACATGAAAAACCTCAAGGCAGTTCTCCATCGCATACTGGTTTGGAAGGTCCTGTATGACAAAACACAAGGATGTCAGACGGATAGTTTAGCTCGGTGTGTTCTAGCTTCCCCTTATTAAGGGGTTAGGTTGATTCAACTAAAATCCAAAACGGTTTGAAGTGGGGCGACAACTGCCGGTACCACACAAAACACAATAGTTCTTCGTTTCTGACAACCAGGAATTTACCAAAAAGGCAGCCGTAGCCAGCAAGAATGAAGATTTTAAATGTCAGTTTTACCAGTGTTTTTTTATTGCAAGCAATGGATGAATGGCCTGTGGGCAAAAATTGCTCATGAAGCTGCAGATCAAACTCATTCGGCCATGATCTTCAAGCTAGATTGTGGAGGCATTTCATGCAGACTGTACTTCTAGGCAAACATCGTGCACAGCAAACCATTTAGCGGACAGTCTTTGTTTATTCACACCTAGTTTTAGTGAGTGATACATTTATCACGCTGTTACGCAGTGTGCGTCGTTTTGCACCCTGAAAATTTGGACGAGATGAAAAGGCAAGGTATGGTTAGAAATGGTCATCGTGAGCAATGGCCACTTGTCTGTTCATTATGAAACTTTCACAATATCACCTCTTCCATTAATCCTGATTTGGGCATTGCGAAATTAAGAAAGATGCGGTAGAACACAAAACACAGTCACTCCGGTCTTTTTTATTGTAATAATGGAGCGTGTATGAAAGAATCGTTTACGCGGTGTCCCAACTGGAATCATCAGCATTGTTACTGTAATTGCGCAACTCTCGACTACTTGGCTTTGAGCCTTTCTAATTCTTCGCAGCCTCTCTGGTGTTCTAGTCACTCGAAAAAGTTCACCAGTTTGACCAGCTTTGTCTCGCAACACTGAGACAAACCTGTCTTACAAAGGATTTGCTTTTCTGATATGTTGGAAGAGTGTAACAAGACGAAATCCAATGCACCCGCCGCCAGCCGATGTTGTTTTACAACAAAAAAAGGCATGAGTACAGTTTTACCAATGCATTGAACTGGCCCCGACTAAGTGAACGGAAGCATTTTTTTCTCATAGGGATATAGCAATTTTCATAAGCTCTGGTTGGCTCAGCAGCCAATGCGCGAACTCACTGATCGGAAGATCCGTGGTCCGAACCCAACCTATGCATCTCGACTTCCTAGGCCTAGGCTTGGACAATCTGACACTATTTTAGCTTTCATGCTTCTTTTGGGTGCTATGACGAAAAGACACTGAAAGGGGTTTACTACTAAACGAATGATCCTTAAAGTTCAAAACAAGTCTTTCAAGTTGTCACTCTGTACGGTGCCTAAACTTCAGCTCACCATTCAAAATTGCATTAATCCATTTAGCTATTCCGGACAATCGAGGACACCTTACCTGCCCACATTTTGGCTCGTATCCCAGCCGAACGACTGAGTTAGATAGGATTTTCCGAGTGGCCAACCATTCCGTAACCGATGCGACATTTTGGGAACCGCTCAGGCCATCGGAAGCGTCTGCTACATTGCCGAGTTCAGTTGGACGCAATTCTTCTACCCCAGAGAATTCCGGCGTTTGGCATCAAGCCTTTTCTCCGACCACTTTTGCAACGGTAGGTGATTTCAATTATGGCGTTCTACTCTTACATTTTTATTTCCTCGAATATAACACAGTCAACCACATGTGATATTGAGTCTTACCGGCTTTCGATCAATCCTAACAATTTAGTTTTTGGTAAATCTCCTCTCTTCACTGTTCACACCTGACCAAACAAAATGCTTTCTCGGGGAAATGTCGACTCAGCCTCTCGCAGAAGGTAACCGCACTAAACTAAGCAAAGTGACCTGATAGATGGTAGAATGCCTAAAGTCCTTTTTGGTGAGGATCAATCACATTAGCCATGAATACCTTAGAAGGAACAGATCCTTGAAGTTATGACTGAATCATGAGGAGCCGAGCCATACCAGGTCCTTCATCCTCAGTGTGACTCATCGAGTGAGCCTAGGCAGATCATTTTGTGAACCGTTGTTTTGCAGTTTCGGGCTATTCACAACTAGATCACCCGTCTGCGGGCAACTTTGGCTGTTGAACTTGGAAGTCAGTCATCATCTCCAAACTACTGACTACTATTACAGACTAGACAAAAATCATAACGATGGCGTTGGAAGGGCAGTTTACGGATGAGCAGCTCGGTGGACTTCTGGTAACGGCGGATCTCACGGACAGCGACAGTCCCGGGCCTGTAGCGATGGGGTTTCTTCACACCGCCGGTGGCTGGCGCGAGGCCTTGGTAGCGAGCTGCTTCCGTGGGGCCTTTCTACCAGTACTCTTGCGGGCAGTTTGCTTGGTGCGTGCCATCTCTGTGAACAACCTCTCCAGGGAATTTCGCCCATGATGCATTCGCATAATCAGTAATTTTGAGCAAATGGATCGATTGTCACATTAACCTACTGCCCGTCTACTGGCTGTCTTGGTTCAAAGGGCAGTGAATACGTCCAGTCATGGCGATTCGCTTGAAATGGCAACCACACCACGCTTATCCGGTATGCCATGCACAGAAAAATTTAGCACCTTCTTAGGTTTCTTTTCACCCCCAATCCCTACTACTTAGCTGGGGATGGCATTCCGAATTCGGTAGGACAATTTCTTGGGGTGTGTGCAGTCATCATCATCATCATCAAAGACAGCAACATCAGTGTTGACACTGATGCTTCACTGCCGTGCTAGGTCTTAGAAACTGCACTTGAATGGCGTTCCCACCACTCCAAAAAAACTGGAATGAGGTGTGAGCCCTCATTTTTTTATTCTTGCGGAGGGTCTGTAACTTCACCGTTGATTTTGGCTGTCACAAATGAAGTTTACGCTTAGGAAGAAACACTTCTTCCAAGTCGTTCACCTCTTGAATCAGATTTTATTCGCACCGGCGCTACAGGAATCATCTTGCTCCTCTCTCTAAGTTCACATAAAGCCTTAGTCCATCTACACTTGGAACAGGGTTTGCTTGTCACACAAGAAGACCGGTAAGGTCTTTTTGCATCAGCAGACACAATAACCTCTTTCCCACGCCACACGTCGATGGAACGTTCATGTTGGTGGGCCGATAGCTACCGGTCACTGTGCTGCTCAGCTGCTCGAGGTCAAACGGTTAAATGTATGGACTAGTGTAAGGAGGAAAGCCCTTTCCCTCGGAGTTGTTTACTAGGAAAACGCCAACTAAGCAGGTACAGACTATTGGACAGGAAGGTCTAACCCTCATTTGCACGTTGTTTTTAAAAACTGAATATCCGTCTTCTTCTTGAACGCGTCTTCTTGAACTCTCCTGGATATTCATTGACTATCGCACAATTGCAAGCAAAAACTGCAAAGTAGTTCCACGAATTCCGTAAAGAATCCCATCTTCCATTAGACCAAGGCGGAGTTACGAGAACACACATACTACTCGCATGCTCATCAGTAGTATCCACCGTAGCCTGCAGACCGTGGGTTCGAAACTCTCTGGATTTT
>SJOL01013068.1:6356-48027 GCA_004794785.1 Opisthorchis felineus | reverse complement strand
CATCGACCTTATGCAGTTTGACGGTCACCCCAGGAGCTGCTGGGGTTTATGCGTCAGTTTGAGCTTTATGTTTGAAGCAAGACCCAGGACGATGGAAATTGGCACAATTAGTACAATTAGTATAGTGCATGATCCGGTGCAGCGAGGGAAGCTATCGAAGTTTCCCTCGTGCTTCAGCCTACGGAAGGGTATGAACGGGACCCCCAAATTCTGCGTGAGTCTTTCGGAAGGTCACATGCAGTGGCTATAGCACCGATCGATGATCTTATAAAATGTTTTCGTTCCGCATCGTGCGAGTCGAGAGATCTGACCCCGTTGGCGTTTAAGACGCAGAATTGCGAAATAGCTTCGACTCAGATAAACTACAGCGCAGAACTGGGTTCTCTGGATAATTTCCACAGGTTGATGAAGTGCTTGCTATATATTTTACAAAAGAAATGGGCGGAATTCGTTTACCGACCCACCCATGATCAGGGGGAGCCGACGTTTGCAGACCTCACACAGTTCATCGCTCAAAGTGCGAGAGTGTTAAGCAGTCGCTACGGCATTCTGGCAGAACCCGTTACCTAAAAAGACCCAGGTGTACAAAGCCAATCTGTTACACATGTAGGCAGAAGCAGACCCGCTTGGGGCCATGCAACATTTTCACAAAGCAAGCCCCACTATTGAGCGAGACGAGCTGAAAGTTTTGTGCTGGTAGACACCGTACCAATAACTGCGAACTATTCCTGTCTTTTGACCTAGTAAAACAATGGTTCACCTTGAGGTCTCTTAAAGCTTGTTTCTAGTGTCTCGAAGGGGCCCACAAAGCGAAGGATTGCCAATCATAATATCGATGTGGGGTAGATGGATGTCAAGCTAAGCATCACTTTCTGCTGCATTCGAGACCACTGAATAAAAAACCAGAGGTAGTTCTTGTTGTCAAATGCAATGCGATGACCGATTGCAAGACCACTGTTTCCTTGGGATTGCTTCCAGTTCGTCCAAAGGGACCTCCAGCAGAATTGGTAACGTAAGCCTTCTTATACAGCGGGTCTGACACTACAGTCGTGTGCATTAACTTGGTGCACCGACTGGGCATAGAGAGTCATCGAAAGCCACATGAAATACAGAAAATCAGTGGATCTTGTTTAGCTCTGGGGCAGTTTCGAGGTGTGTCCACTTCGGGATGACGAAGTTACGTTTGTGAAAGATGCTCCAGTAGTATCCGAATTCTCCCATCAGTGGTCGTAGATTCACGTTCGGAAATCGCAGATCGTGGGCCTCACTTACAACAGTTGTTCTCTGACGACGATTCGTCTAAATCTTTCGGTATATTGCTCGGCTGTGATATTCCAGAAGCTCATTGGGTACTAGATCAGCGTTTGGGAGGCCTGAAAGAACAGTTTGCTGTAAAGAATCCGCTAAGGTGGGTCATACTTGGGCCACGGGGTCCAGGTAGTCGTAAGAGAGCCGCCGCCAGCTGCCTGTCGTCAGTGGGGCCACCAGTGGAGGGCCAACTTCGTGCTTCATACAACGCCGATTTTACAGACATTGACTCGCTCCGGAAAACCTCGTCAGTTGAGGACAGACGTGCAGTGAAATTGGAGGGGGCATGAATGGAACATGCTAAAAGGCATTTGTTGTACAGCTCCCGTGGAAAGCAGAACGACCCACTGGTTCTTTGAACTTTTTGGCAGCCTTATCACGACTACACTCATTGCGAAGATGTTTTCTGCATGACATAAAACACTTCAAAACATAGGCAGCAGTTATGTCGGGGAATCTCGAGAAGGGCTATGCAGTGTCAGTCTCACCTAGGCTGATAACATTACAATCAGCCACAAGATGGTTCCCGCCTCACCATGCAGTATAGAACCCCAGAAAACCTGGAACAATGCGCGTTGTGTTTGATTGTGCAGGTAAGCACCACGGCAGGTCGCTGAACGACACGTTTCTCCAGGATCAGATACCAATGTTGATTTGGTAGGGGTTATTCTGAAATTTCAAAGTGACCTGGTTGCATTGTGGGCAGATGTTGAGGAAATGTTAACGCAAGTTCATGCGCCGCAGCTTCGTCAAGGGGCTCTGAGATTTCTACGGTTATCTCAAAATGACCTTAACAGTGAGTCCATCGAATTTTAAATGACCTCTCATGCTTTCGGCGCGGTCTCTGAGCTATTCTGTGCCAATTTTGCCTTGAGCAACTGTCGAAAGGGGGGTTTCATCCTCATAAGTGGGTGGTACTGCAAGGACTTCCGCCTTCTGGACGGATAGAGGCTATGGCGGAAATGTCTCCGAAAGCGATGTATACACAGCGAGCTTTGTGCATTGAATGGGATCCATCCCACGACACCCTTTGCTTTCGGTTTCGTATTCTTGAGAATCCACAAACATGAAGATGAATCCTAGCATCTATGAGTACTTTTCGATCCACTAGGATCGGTAGTCGCTGTACGCTTAACCGCGAAGCAGCTGCCACAGGAGCTATGTAAGGCCTGCTTTATTTGGAACGCTCCTATCAGCGAGGATCATCAAAACGATGGCATTCTTGGTTAAACATGGACAAGTAGATTGGAGTTGCGCGGTACCTAAGATGCTCGTCTTCTGACGCTTTTGTGAATGGCGGTAACCCTGAGCTTCACGTGCCCTCAGACGCGCCAGAAACAGGTTATGGCATTGTTGCATACGCACATTTTGTGTCAAAAGATGGTCGGTTGGCCTGTCGTCTGATATTCGGAAAATATAGAGTTGCCTTGTTTAAGACCCTTAATGTTCCGAGGTTGGAACATGCTGCCGCCGCATTAGCCGCCAGGGTCTACAAGCACTCCAAATGGAGACAGATGCTGCAAAGCTGCCATTGCTAAACTGGCACCTTCCTCTGAATGGCGGAAAGTGTGCCCAATCGTCATTCGGAGGAGACTAAGTGATCGCCTTCTTCGTGCATTGTGAGAACTGACCGGACATCTCGGGGATAGATTCCCTAAAAGGATTTGGGTGTCTGGCTCACTTCAAACATGTCATTCTCACCGCACCATGAGAAATCGACCCAAAAGGCATTCGCCGATCTAGGACTGATTCGGTGCACCTTCCCCCGTACTACTCGCATGGACTTCCAAATACTCTATGGGGCCTACGTCAGACCGCTTCTTGAATATGCCAACCAAGTTGTCCACTCAGGGCGGACGAAGGACGTAACCCTCATTGAGCGTTTCCAATGAGCTGCTACGAAAAACGTTGCCGGTCTTAAATCCGTGGACTACGAAACGCGTCTCGTGGTGCTTGACATCTTTCGCCTGGAGTATCCTCGCCTACGAGTGGATCTAATTCTTACTTATGCCCTGTTTGAACAAGGTTAGACCAACAGGTTTTTCACCGTTGACCCAGCTAACACACGCTTAGGGCATTGTAAGAAGGTTCTCAAGCTCAGAACGCATAATTTTATTGAGGAAATTTTTTTCCCGTTTCGGGAAGTTGCTCGTGGAATAATGTTCCTCCGACAATAGTCCAAGCTCCATCTAGAACCCAGTTCAAAGCACTATTAGACACTTTCTTATGCGATTCTTGGTGCTGTCAAACATACTGCCTCGCGCTGAGAACTGAAAGAGAAATGCTACACCCTTTTTTCGCTTCTGCCTTTCAGGTGTACGACGGCCGCTGAACGACAAGAACAAATCCGACCCTGAAACTTGGGCGAAAGCCTTGACCCTGTGTATCAATCCGTGAATCCGAAGGTTTATGTGACTTCTCCCCTGTCACCCATGGTACAGACTCACAAGTAGTGCTTCATTGTATCAATAATCAGTCCACGATATTTGTACCTTTGTGGCTAATCGGTTAGCTATTATCGAAGAATACTCCTTACAGGGCGATTGGAAGCACGTGAAATCATCACAAAACTCTGTCGACCCAGCACCCGGTGGGCAATAATGGAGTGGACGACATGAGTCGCAGGATGTATGGACTAGAGTTCATCTAAGGGCCTTTTCCATGGATGGGTAGCACAGCGTTCGAAGCGAACCACGGAATCGTTCTAACCGGAACTCTAATGTGGAATTTTCTTCACTGGGAAGTGGAAACCTACAAACGTTTGTAGGCATCCTTGGTACTGTCGCTTGACTTTGCCGATGAGAGATGTGAACAACCAGGTCGACAATCATCTGTGACAACACATGAGTAAGTTGTCAACCGGCGGAGTTGAGCTGTTTTGTTGTCGTAGGCTTCCAATTCCCCGTGAAAAATTACTCATTACAGGTCCTGTTAGAACGATCCCGTCGATCGCTTGGAAAGCTCTGCTACTTATTCATGAAAAAGGCTCTTAGATTGCGACAGCCACTTATCCCGCATAAGTGTGATTGTACACAAAGTTAGTACCTAAACAATGGGTACCTCAACATAGGTAGGATAAACCAAAATCGGGTCTAGCTACTTTCAGCTTTTGCCTAAGCCCCAATTAGCGCAGCTTTTAAACTGGATTGTTTAATCCTACAACTGAACAGTATTTTTGTCAGTGCATGTGTTGATATCCATGCAAATGCACAGGAGGACAAACTCTCCGTATGATTTCGGTCACACTAGCGTTACAGGCGATAGTGACAAACTTCAGTGGAAGAGAAGGACGGCCTACGATGATGTTCGAGTTCCAAACGTTGATGTTGACGTCATCATCATTGGCCTCTTCATTATCGACATCAGTCCACCATCAGTAATTGCTGGTGCGTACTTCATATATAACACGGGTTCCTTTTATTTCGCATTTTATTTGTATAAGTGCTGTACACCATCAAGGTGGACGACCAACCGGAATGAAAATCCACGCCACTATCAAAGTTGCATTGTGGAATGTAGTTCCTTTGTCTCTAGCTACGAGGGTTGTCATTTCCAGATTGGAGCTCACGTTGATGTAGGCCGCACTCACTGTGGTGTCCGGAAGGCAGTGATAAGCGGTGTGAGATAAGCCGGCAGTAAGTTGGTCACATTATATTTTGGGTTCATTCTATGGTCTGGATGCAAAGTATTTTATTTATTGAGGTGTATGCAGTGTGAAACAGTAACAAGGCGACTGCAATTATACCAACTTCCCTTATTTTTAGGTTCTAACTGAAGTATAATACAGATACATCATAGCATGACCAATATCTGAGGTACAGCAGATTATGTTGAGCATCCTGAGAGTACTGGATAATCTCTGCGACCAGGACAATCTCTATTCGTTCCTCGGTCACTTAAGTATTCATCATCGTCTGTGACAACAATGAACGAATAACTGTTGCTTGCTGACCACACAGCACTGAGTGCTTCCATTGTGTAGTGTTATACCCAGCCAAAGTTGTTGTATTGTTTACAATGCGCCTGCTGATCAACCCGGATCAGTACAGCACCGCACACTACATTCACAAAAAAACCTTGTTTGCATGTTGGACTTTCTTGGTCCAGCAAACCTCCCCCTATCATCCATCCTGCACAGACCACACGATAACAGAACCGCATGCTTTGCCAAACTCAAGTCTTCCTGCCCATGACTAGAACTAATTGTTTCATGTACGTCGTGCTCATTCATTTGCATCCAATGTTTCCCTTTGATCACTCGCAAACGTACGACTTGAGAAACTTCGCCGAAAACATGTTCTGCTGTGTTCATCAATATTTGTTATACTTTCACATTGGAATCTCTCTCCCAAGGAACTAAACAAAAGCATGTTCACCGCCAATCTTTAAGCAGTGTCCAGTACAGGGGTCCAAAATGTGACACTCCGCGCTAAACAAGCAGCAACCATCGATGCCTGCCACCAGGAGGGGAGTGCTGACAGGCATTAAACTTTCCACATTGGCTTTTGTAAACTAGGGTTTCTGGTGGAGAACATGGCCAACAGTGAACATCAGCTGTCAAATGCAACATTACTTTTCCTATTAGAAAACGGTGAAAAGTACGAAACCACATGCACCGCAATGCACGCACGTCCCAACACATAGGTGTATTATTTGTCCGCATGGTTAGCGAAAACTTGCCACATTAATCAGCTTATTACCTGGCAGATGCAAAAGTTGCACACTCGATGTCTCGTCAATTTGTTTCCGCATGATTAAGTGAATGCTTTCGGTGACGGCATTTGTATATTTCATGTGACCTATGTGACCACACTGTGCCAGCACAGTCCATGCACATACTGCAACAGTGAACGCCATTTATGTAATGTATTGGTGTATCACTTCCTCGCTTGGTTCGCCAAAAACGGCCGCATTACTAAGCCTATTATCTTGCAGACGCAAGCATCGCAACTTGCATATCTCGGGCCCGAGAGGAGTTCACGAATCGCTCCGAAGGAACCTGTAAACAATGTAACCTTCGTTTTTCTAGGTGCTGCGCTACAGTTTTCTTCTTGCTTGTTACAGTTACACTCCCTATTTACCAAAGTTACACTCCGTATTTGCCAAAGTTATGGCCTGTTTTACTACGTAATCTCCGGCGACTTACACGGTTGACACATGCCCAGTGTATTCACATTGAGCACAAAAATTGCGCCTGCAACTCAAGGCGGCACCATACTGCGCCAGCACAATCCATGTACATACTGCAACAAGGCCCCTGATTTCCGTACACACTACTGGCTTGTGCTTGACGGTCACCTGGTTCGGTAGGCGTAACACGAAATAGCTGACAGCCAGCATACCGAATTTGCCACAGGTCTTACGTATTTTATGGCGTAACTTCCGGTTTCAAAATAAACGCGATGCCAATGTTGACAACATAAATCCGTGATACCTAAAGCTCAACCCAGCTTCTGTGTATAACCATGCAGCCGTGAGAGAGTTATTCATTGTGGCGTACAATTCGAATGAGAGATAACAAGAAGAAACTCTTTTCACTGGTGTTCTGTTCATCGGCCACTGTACGTCCGCGAAACACTTGGTTATATTTTCATTCCCGTTTCTTCTTCGGCAACCAGCATCCATCCTGAAGTTAAATTAAACAAATGTTATATGAGGCAATTTTCCAGATAATTTAGGTACCAGGGCCCAGTTAGTCCAGTTAAACACTGGTTGCACCACTGTACCACGTTGAGGAGGGGTTAATTTTATGCGGTGGACCTAATAAACATTGATTTGTCAGAAAGGCTCCTCTCTCGTTGTTCTGTATTAAGGGGGGTTGTTTCTATGCGCTACTCCTGAAAGAAAATCGATTCGACAAAGTGGATCTTGTTCCATTTTTTGTAGTATCGTCTACATTTGGATCACACGCCCTGTAGTAGGGTGAGGTTTACACCTGGTTGCTTACCAACTACCTTTGATTGAACGTAAAGTTCCTTATTGCCTTCACGGTAGTGTGAGATGAACACCTGGTTAATCTCATATTAATCGTAACCAAATATCAACATGTGGTGTAGCTAACAAATATCCCATATACTCAAGACATCCGCATTTTCTCGGTGGTCGTTATTGAATTCGACCACTTTTTCTATTGTGTCCCTGCTACCACGAGCGTCATTCGTCACGCTGCCATTAGCAACCGCTATCAGCACGTCCCAGAGGGGTTTCCTTAGCGGCGCTTACATCTGATTGGTCAGCTACATTGGCGTCAGCGTGCGGAATATAATTAACGTACTACTCTTAGTTTAACTAGTAGTGTATAAGTATTCCTATTCCGATTTTCACACTTTTTGGAGGTTGTGGTAATAACATCAGCCCACCAAAGGTACATTACCGCCCAAAGCCCAGTCAAGGACACTTGCATAGGGCGTCGTATACATGGTGTAAACGGCGACAACCTGGAAACTCTGGCGCCTTCCTGATGCGCCATTGGTAACCGGCATTCGGCCGATGCTAGGCATGATTGGCTGTTGGGTTCAGACTTTTGGCCAATCAGATCTCGGCTTGATGCCGGACTGGCAAGCTTCCCGAACTTTTGGCCAATCTTGTGCGGGATAGGCTTCTCGGTCGTAGCAGCGCGTAACTGCGAGCTGTAAAGCAGTAACCGTGTGGAATTCCGTCTAACAGACCGACTGACGAAACACCAGGTAGAAATGCTTTGCCAGTGTGGGCGGCGTTTCCTTCAGGTTCCTCGGCTGAACCTCGCCTGGCCCCAACGCGCCGAAGGCCTTTGTCTTGTGCAAGAGTTGACGAACGTCCTCCTCTGTGAAGACCTTGTCGGTTAGCGGCCGTTCGTAGTTACCTTCTGACAAGACTGGATGCGGTGAGATCGTTGGGACGGAATACAGGCCTGCATAATGTTCTCTGTAAGCTTCAGACACCACTATTGGGTCACTCGTGGGTTTCCCGTTTCTGAACTCGGTTGGCTTATTTCTCCGGTGGTTTCTCATGTACTTAAACAGCACACTTTTGTTTTTCCGAGTGAGGTCTAGTATCATGGTTTGTTTTCGTATGTTCCTTTGGCGAATTTATGATCGACAAACGTTCCGCGTTTTACGAAATACCATGGCAGCTGCAGCTCGTCTTCCGTGTCACCTGTAGTTATCTTTTTGAAAAGAAAGAAAAAAGAAGACGCCGAATCCTTTTAGGCGGCTTTTGGTCCATTCGACTGCACGCCGGTGTTTTGGGACGAACATCGCGTCAGCCTCTTTCTGGACAATGGTCCTGTATAACTCTTCCACTGAAGCTAGTCCCAGTTTAAATTAAGCAAGAAAGATGCGCATTCCTGAGAAGTCTGCGCGGCACAAGTTTCGAGTCCACGTTTGAGGTTCCGGGTTTCTGGCCCAGTAGCAGATGAAATCACAGGTCCTAGTGGAGCTTCACTTAACGCTTGATCAACAAAGCGTCTTTCGTTGGTGATAACCAAATCCAGCAGGGATGGTAGTTGGCCTGCGCAGTATCTGGTGGGTGCCACGACATGTTGAGTCCAGGCGTTCTGTTGAATGACTTTGGCAAGAGCCGATGTGACGTCATTTTTTCTGTCAATGACAGGGCTTACACTGCGGGGATGCGGTCCATACTCCTTTGTGGATCAGAAACGTGGCCTTTACGCGCAGAGGACATTCGGAAGATGTCAGTATTTGACGATCGGTGTCTCCGAAGCATTGATCAGGTCTGGTGGGGACATTGGATTAGCGATGCTAAGGTACGCCAGATGGTCTAAAGTAGAAGGGACTCTCCCGCGGTAGGTGAATTACTCACGCTCCATAAGTTACGCTAGTTAGGACATGTACTCCGCATGCCAGAACACTGTCTGTCTCGCAGAGCTCTTTTTCTCCCAGCCCTGTGCTGAGTGAAAACGACTGAGAGGTGGAGAGTGTATGACCTGGCATCGAAGCACGAAAACACTAATCAGTAAACATAGTTGGGTCGGCAACTGCCGCCTCCCTGGATGGGGACCCCGGGACTCAACTCACCAATGGTTAATGACATTGGCAGAAATGGCCCAGTCGCGCAGTCGATGGTGCTAGCGCATCAAAGCTATCGCCTTCGATCCGTAGCTACCCAATTTCCGAACAAACCGAACGTTCCATCCTCTCCAAGGCTTCGCTGTATATCGCACCCTCTCCCGTTTTCCGGTGATCGAAACTGTAGCAGCTGGAACAAATGTGTTTATGGTGCACGGTTTGCAGCTGACAAATTGGATTGAATTGAACTGAGTAGAAACTGCCATCCGTAGTTGCGGCCAGCGTGCTTTTAAGAGCACGAGGGTCCATAACTCCCATCGAGTTGGCCATAAGTTTTGGGTTGGATGATCTGTCGCCAAGCGGAAGCTTGTTTCGCGCCTCCCCTCTAGGACTGCTGCGGTCCAGTTTTCGCGCCTCTAGAGGGCGATCCTCGGATATACGTAGCTTGGGAGGAAAGGGTGACTAGAAGCACAAATGTTCACTTGCTTCCCTTTCCGTGTAACCATTCGGGACGAATAGATTCGTATTCAGACTTTGTGACGAACCCACCAAGGAGCCAGTTTCGTTGGCGTGATTTTTTGGAGAACGACCGCCAGATGATCAGCCTGCTTTCTCTCATGCCCCTGTCCACTAGAGACGCCGTGGCGGTCTTGGTTGCCGCATCACAGAGCTGGATGATCTTCTTCGCAGCCAACGGACCCGGGATGGATAGCGCTAGGTACTCGTTCAGGGAAGAAAGTTCATTATCGACTTTCGTTCAGGCTGCTGTGTTCTTCGTGCTTGAGAGCTTTAGAAAGAAGCACCGGTTTTGTGTCGAGTATCCCGATTAAAACGGAACATTCGCACTGGTCTTTCCGATCCAGCAGTGGGGACTTGTTTTCGTTTTTGATAGCTCTCTTTTTAGTTACGGAATGCATAGCACCCTTAAGGTAGAGGCAGCTGGCGCAGACAAACGGATTAAGGGAGTTAGATAATTGGTTTATCTGGTCGTCCGGTAAACTCGGACATTTAAAATGCCACCAGGCCTTACAGGTGTGACATTGCATACCACGTCTTACATTCGATGGACGCCCATTTCGCCCACATCTGTTGTGGTCCATCGATAGCTGTAGAGAGCAGCCTGTATTGATCTGGCTCATGATTGAGACTGGGTGCATCGCAGGAATTGAGTGTAAGCTGACAGAGGTTTTTATGCAAAGGTTAGAGTGAAAAATTCAACAAAATGACAAGTGTTAACTCTGTAAATATATTAAACAGCGAGAGAATTCTTTCAAAAATATGCCCGTGCGAAAAGCGAAACCAGTTTCGAACATACCGCTGGGCAACTTACTCTCTCCTGCATCGGCCTCCATGGAATTTCCTCAAGGCTCCGTCTTATGACCAATCCTCTTTCTGGTCTGCGTCAACGACCTTTCGGATGCACTTTCAAGTACATGTCTACTTTTTGTGGACGACCTGAAATTTTGGAGTTCCAATGGGAGTGCACTTCAAATGGATGTCGACACTGCAAAGTAGTGGTTACTGGACTGCCACCTGAGTCACCAAAAGTGCCTCCATATGTCACTCGGGAAATGCGTTTGTCTTGCAAAGTGAGAATGGACCAGAAGATATTGAGCGGCCAGCTGCCAAAGGAACTTAGGTAGCTGGCTCTCTTCAAGCATGCCCTTCTCACTCCATTACGAAAAGCCGGCTCAAAATGCGTTCGTCTTTCATTGGATGATTCAGCTCATTTTCCTCATGGGCTTCCAGATACTCTACGGAGCCTATGTCTAACCGCTTCTGGAATACGCCAATCAATTTGTGTACTCAGGCAAAGGGGTGGTGATCCTTACCGATCGTATCCAACGTGCTTATAAGAAGAACGTCATCACCGTTGACAGCAACACCAGACGAGAACGTTGGTATTTCACTGTCGTACAACCGTGTCAGTTTATTTGAACAAAGCCTTATAATGTGAAGAAGGAAGAAATGGGGTCTAGGGAAGGAACCCAGAACTAGTCTACAGCACGCTCGACGTGTCTGCTCCTTCAGCACTCAGTCAGAGAATTTGGATAGAGCATGAGCACCACCGATCAGCTGCAATATACTCCATTGACTCCAGCCAAGCACAGGGAGGTCACGCGGAACCCACTCTCGAAGGTGAAGGACACCAAGAGCGCCCGAACGTTTCGTAACAACCCTCATTCCCTCCTACCATGTCATATTCTGTTCACCTGTAGGCTTCTGCCACTCCGAATTAGACACGGAAAACAGTGCTCGTCTCGGCAGGCGGTAACTCGGCATGTGTAACACATGGCCCAGCCACCTTAGTTGGCAGTGCTGGATGCATTCTTACGGAAGTACCATCTGTTTCACAAAAAACCTGTCTCCTGATCATCTAACTGCGAATTTGTTGGTTCCGGCCGAAACAGGACGCAAGTACTGTAATTGAACTGAGTGCCCCCTGGCTCTCTTCTGGGTTCCGGCTGCACACCTCTGGTGATGCAGAGGCTGCTGCAGCTGGATATACTGGCGTGGGTATTGTATTGAGCGATCGAGCGGAAGCGTCTCTAATTGATAGATACCCGTTGATAATCGCTTCTGCGCGGTTCGTTTGGCAATTTTCGTGAAATAATGTCGTGAAAGTGTGGTGCAACGCACCCTGCTGATTATACCTGCTCACGCCGTAATGGTTGATAACTCTGAGTCTGCCAAAGACTTTCTGTAATACTCTGTGCCCTTTTATAATGGGCTGGAATTAGTAGTATGGTAATAGTCGTTCAGCTGTAGCACCATTTGCGTAGCTGCCATGCTGACCGAAGGAAGCACGAGGGCTGAGGTACTGGTAGGTTTCCAAAGCCTTAACAGGAGCAGTCGATATGCAGAGTTTAGGCTAAAAACTCATATATCGTCGTGGTTGTTGGTGACGTCAGCGCCCACTTAGCTAGACTAAGCGCTGCTGAGAGCCAAGTAGGTTTTATTCTTGGATTGGATACGTGATGCACGGACAACGGAAAGCGTCTACTTCAAATATGTGCCAATCTCATACTGTTCTTTTATAGTACCGATTTTCGGAACGGCGGAAATCGTCGGACAAGGGGTTACTCACTAAGGAACCAGCCCCGAATCCAAACAGACCACATCGCCATCAGTTACGATTAGCTAGAGTCGATCACTGCGCGCCGCTCCTTCTGGAATACCAGAGTGGACTGTGACCATGCGCTTGTCCGCCGCTGCTTTCCGTTGCACTTATCAGGTCTACGCAAAACGCGCACATCTCGGTTAGCCATTGAGTGGCCAGTGGATCTGGGAAGCAAACGAACCTATCAGAACTTGCTCCTCGAAATTTTGCCGGATGGTCGGATGTTAATGGCCACTGGAGGCATCGGTGTTGGACACTGATGTCATGCTGTCGCTGATGATGGTGATGATGATGATGATGACTGGGAACAGGTGGCCCAATCGTGCTGGTGCATCAAAGCTACTGCCTCCAATGCCTAACTACCCGGTTCCCGAACTAACTGAAGATGCCATCGCCTCCAAGGCTTGGTTGTATGTCCCACACTCTCCCACTTTCCTGTGATCGAAACTGTAGCGGCTGGAACCATTGTGCCTATGGTACACGATTTATAGCTGGTAAATTGATTAATTTTTGACCGGAAACAGATATTCAGAGCGCTACTCAAAACCGGAACTACCTTTTGTGGTACAACCCAGCGAACCAACCACTGGATCCCAAATAGGACTGGCTTTGGGACTGGCCGGAGTCAGATTCCCCTTCGCTGCAACCACAACTCTACCCGACACATCTTCCGACGCCAGGTAAAACTGAGTGTCCATGCGGATCGAGAAGCTTGGTGGATCCGAAAGGCTAAAGAAATTGAAGATGCTAAAAATGCTGGAAACGTCCGCAGGCTGTTCGCGTGATTCGATCGACTGGTCCTCGAAAGCCTCTTGTCTGCGAAACTAACAGGGGCCAGAATGGCCCTTTGGTATCCAGCAGAGGAGAACGTTCGGACCGCGGGGCACAGCGCTTCGAACAACAATTCAGTTGGTCACCTGCTACCTCCAATCCGGAATGTCGTCATTCAACTGAAAGGTGGGCTGCATCCACTACATGTTCACACTCCGTCAAGCGTTACAGCAACGCCGTATGTACAGACGGCCCACAATCTTGGTGTTCCTTGACTTCAATGTTGCATTCGAAACTGTCGGTCTGTCAGTGCTGTTAACCACATTTGCTCAACAGGGTGTCCCGGAAGTTTGTGAACATAGATAAGATAGATAATCAGGTAGATAATCGTAACACCCTTTCGGTGCCTAGCTGCCATACCACCAGAAGGAAGCACGAGGAATGGGATACTGCCAGATTGCCCAAACCTAGACAGGAGAAGTCGAGATGCAGAGGTCGGGTTTTGAACCACGAACCTTCCGGTCAGTAAATTTGCGCTCTAACCGCTGTGAACATGATCCGGTCCCTATATTCTCATACTTTTGGGCGTGTGAGCTCTAAAAGCTTCCCTACAAAAAGTGGTGTTCGAAAAATGAGTCCACTCTCTCCGTTCTTATTTAACTTCGTTGTCGATGAAGTAACGAGGCCAACGCTGAAAGGTTTTCAAAACCCCGATTTCGAAGTCGTTGCTTGTGAGAGTCTTGTCGGCTTGGAGTACGCAGATGACATCGTCTTCATCTTTGAAGACGAAGACGAAACACAAGCCATATTAAATAAACTGACCACCGTCATACCATCTTTCGGCGTGCGTCTTGCACCTTCAAAATGCAAAGTCATGCTACAGAAAATGCAGACTCTAAACATACTCTTTACTCTTCAGGGAGAATCCTTGGGAGTTGTGGAGAATTTTATATACCTCGGTAGTTGTATTAGCTCTGAGGGCAGTGTGTCTGATGAAGCCAGTGCATGAATCTCAGAGGCCCTGAATCACGTTTGCTAATTTGCGTCTCTTGTGGCGTCAAAACAGCATATCACTGGGTCGCATGTACCAGGCCACAGTAAGGGCTGTATCGTTGCATGCTTGCGAGACATGGCATTTGTGGACCGATGACGTGAGGTGTCTTCAAGTTTTTGACCACCGGTGCCTCAGGAGCGTTGCTGATGTCTGATGGCGTCAACGATTCGTAGCGAGGTAATTAGAAAACGGGTATTTGCAACAGCAGTATTTGTGCAGCAAGTACTCAATCGCGGAAGACATCCAGCTCCATCAACTACGGTGGACTGATCATGCACTACGCATGCCGAAACAGCGTCTACCGAGACGAGTGTCCTCTGTTTTCTTCAGAATGGCGGAAACTGTGATGATACCGTATGCCTTTGCAGAGTGGCATGAAAGAGCTTCCGAAGAGCCTGGGTGTTGTTGATATGGTATGCCTCCCAGGATGGGGTCCTTGTGACCCCGTCTGCGCTTGGCTGGAGACATTGCAAGAAATGGTGGTTGGTCGATGTCAGTGGCGTTCGTGCTGTCAGTTTCTCTGCAGATTGTCTGATTGAGCGTTTGGGGGATATAGGCACCTCAAAGTGCTTGATATTATCACTAGGGCTTTGGAGACCTTCCAGTTTTCGCCTCGTTTTCGCACCAATAACGGAATTAAACTAAAATTGAATGTCCATCCTTGTCCTTGCTCCGCATGTTGTGGACGCATGTGAAGTATCAGTGTTGCTGTCTCTAATGGTGATGAGCTTCGCTTGATTGGGAGCGCCTGCAACGCGCACGGTTGTAACTCTAAAATTGCACTGCTGTTACGAAGGTGGTCGCCAGCCTCAAGTCACTTTTGGAAATCTTTGAACTCTTCCCTAGACTATCGTTGCTTCCGAGAGGACCAGAAACTCACCTACACCTTGTTTGAACGAGGTTAGGCCAATAGATTGACTCCATTAATATACGGCGGAACGTGGTAAGAACGTTTCAAAATTAGGGCGCGCACGTTTATTGGTCAACAGTTTTCCTCATTTCGGGCAGCTGGTGCGCGGAATAACCTTCCGACAGCTTACCACACTGCATCTAGAACCCTGTTTAAATAACTTTTTTATCAGAGCTCTCGAGCTGGCAATTTTATCGCCCAGCGCTGAGAACATAAAGAGCGATGTCCTTTCCCCTGTGCCCTTCAAGTGAACGCAAGTCGCTGAAGGACGAGAACAAACCCGGTCGGGGAAGCTTGGGCCAAGGCCTCGATCCTGCATATCAATACATGAAATCCGTGACATCCCGGGCTCTTCATTTTCTGGTATGCAATTCATGAATAACGGATCGATACACAGGCGTTTTTCCTAGCTCTCCGGGTCGGGTTTATTGCCGTCGTTGGGTAGCTTCGGCCAACCTGAAAGGCATAAGCTTACTGCCCTTGAGTTTGTCTTGTGCATTAGTTTACCCTCCGTAGAAGCAGTTCGTAGCTCTGCCTTGCCAGGACTAGATATGTTGAGGGCAGTATATATGCCTGCCTAGTGTTCTCCGTAGGCTTCAGGTACCCAGTATTGGGTCGCTCTTGGGTCTCCAAAGAGCACCTCAAAGAGAAGGTCGTTGGCTTGTTTCTTCGGCGGTGTCTCATGTACTTAAATAGTGATTTTTTCCGGCGGGTTTTTATAGTGGCAGGCCTTCGTGAGTTCAGTTGGCGGATCTCTGATTCACAGCGATCCCGCATCTTGAGAAATACAAGCCCATCCTCTGAGTTTCTTGTATACAGTTATATACAGTTATAGTTATCTAAAGGAATAGTCTGGACCTCATTTCCAGAATCCTCCTGGGTATTTTTGGCTCATTCGGCTGCGAACCGGTTTATTCTTGGTAAACATCGCATCAGCTTCGTGAGTTTTATGGACAATGGTTCTGTAAGTCTCTTACATGGACTCCCAGTTCAAGCTGAACAAAGATAAGCCTTCCCTAGAAATTGGCACGTTCGAGATACAGGGTTCCTGGCTCAGTGGGAGATGAATTCAAAAGTCAGTACACAGTAGTCACTATGTCCCAAAGGAGCCTTGATTACCACGTGATCTTCATTGGTGTATATCACATCCAGTAGGACAAGCATTTAACACTGTACTACTGTTTCCAAAGGTGGGAAACAGGGAGATATTGAGCCACCAGAGAGTTAGTCCAACACTGACTTTGATCTCGGAGCTCGAAAGGATAGATTATTTTATTGCCGAGGCTTGTGTGCTGCTTCCCCTCTAGGACCGAGGTGATCCAGTTTTCATGCCTCTAGAATGCGATCTTCACGTATACGTTTGGTCTTCAGATAGTCTTTTTGAATACGTGTGGCGAGATGGCTCAATGTTTAGAGCCCGAATTTGCTGACCGGAAGGTTCGTGGTTCTAACCCGACCTCTGCATTTCGACTTCCCCTGTCTATGCTTGGGCAACCTGGCAGTATCCCAGTCATTGTGGTTCCTTCGAGTGGCATGGCAGCTAAGTACCGAATGGGTGTTACAACTGAACGAATACGTGTGGACCGTCGCGGGGATTCCCGTATGCCAGTTAGAGAGGAAAGTGACAGCATGCGGGAGATTCGTTTACTTCCCTTTTCTCATAGCGGTCTTCCGTGAAGAGACTTGTATTCAGTCTTCTTCAGGTGCAGTAACATCATTGTTGACTCTGACGCTATCGTATGGTGAATGGTTGCGATACTTTTTTCAGTTAAGCATACGGGCATTTGATATTCAGTCAGACTTGTTCGTTTACTGTATTTGAGGCTTAATTCTCCGAACCTCTTGCTTTCGTACACTTTTACAAGACTGGTCCCATCTGCCCTTCGAAAAGTAAGTTGATCATAATCAATCTCCAAACCATTTTATACAGCGAGTCCACTCAATGTTATTACTAACGTTCTGCTTATGTTGCTCCTAAAATTATATCACTTTAGCTGATGTAGGACTTCATGGATTGCGTCTCGACCTTATCCAAAGGTGAAGTCAGTACAAGTCTCAGAGAGGTAGCCAAACGCTCGCGGAAAAATTTTCCCGTTCCAAGGTATATCTGTACCCCTACACCAGACCAATTACAACAGAGGTAACCGTTTCACTTTCGACCGTCCATACCACTTTACAGAGTCCCCGTTCTTTTTTCCTCCAACCCTGTGTTTATTCCATTGATAAAGTAGGTTTCCTCTCAGCTGTTTTATCGGATTTGTTAGTGCCACGAAGGTCCATGGCCACATTCCCGAACTGGACAATCCTCCATCACCGAAGGCGATGCGTCATTCGTTTGTGCGTGCAAATGAGGGTGTGGCTGTCCCCAAACTGTCGTCGCTGCGACGGCTAGAGTCGAGGAAGCTTCGTAGTGAATGGCTCCGTGATTTAGAACATCGTGCCTTCTGGTAAGTCGGCTGGTACTGGTGCTAAATTCACATCGTGCCGATAGAGTGACCTGTGCGCTGAAGATAGTTCCCCTAGTATCCAAATGGTGTTACTGACATTTAGGGAGCACTAGAAGGCTGGAGAAACTGATTTTCATCACGGTTATGTGATATACAGGTGAAGAAAAAACCCTGGTCAAGAGGTCTTTCGTAAAACGGCAGAAACAAATGACAAAGACACGTGGTAACCATACGCCTCACATTTCATTAAAGTGACCGTTATTTCATTTTTCAAGTAGAAGTTTCAAAGACACGGCGGGATTTGCCGAAACAATATACATTAGTCTGAATAGTCCGCATAATGACCCATTCCGGACCATTTCAATTAATTTCATGAGGTAACTTGATACTCGATCTTCCTCCTTATTGCGGTCAGTTAGCACTGCATATTCCTGGCCCTTCCGAGAGTTCAACTCCGGTCGTCAGGTGAGCGTGATACTGTTGTTCCTCCAGCACTTGCTGCACACCCGAATTAATACGTCTGCATGGGTGAACATGTTTAAGCTTGTTTATGTCTAAATACACATTCTTGAAGCTCATCAAAATCGTTGTTTCTAGAAGCCTTACTTTGAAGCCATGGACTGCGGGCATGCTTATGCTGAAATCCTCGTACGGAGACCGTGTGGCTATCCTGGCTGTGCTGATTGGTGGCCCGTCTATAGAGTCTTTCTAGTCAGGTGGCACTTGAAAATTAGTGGACAATTTCCCATCAGTCAGTAGTTGCTCCCCCCTTCAGAGCAGTACACATTCCTGAGATTGCTCAAAATCACTTGATTTTTAGAAGTCTTCGTTCTTTAAAGCTAGCGCACAATTACGCAACCACTCTGGAAGAAGCATGTGGGCGTTAACTGACGTGTGAGGTGATTCCTTGGAGGTTGTCACACTTAGTACCGTAAACCAATGGGATTGTGATGAAAATCTAGGTTTTTACGATAGTGGTCCTGTCGTAGCCAGTCGATGACATTTGCGTTAGATTCGGATCTTCAAACAGGAAAAACAACCTTTCCACACATGCCAGTCACTTGCTTGATTATGATCTTGGTGATAGACTGCTCTTTCCTCACCGCTTCTGCCACGCAGCTCGCACCGTATCGTAGCTTATGGATTGAGTAGCAACCTCTCTATACTTCGAAGCTCACGCTCTGTCAAAAGCGATATCGTTCCTCGTGAAGAAAGTACTAGAAGGCACCTCTAATCAAAGCAATCTGACCTGGTGTTGATTTAGACGGTAGTTCAAGGCAGCTTGGGTGCATAAAATTAAATACAGATGGCATTTAGGAGCGTCCCTTAGTATTTTCACTGGGACAGTTTCATGGACGGGATTATTCCTGTCTCAATTGATTACACTTTGGAGGTCCCCTTATCTAGGCTTGTACAACCTAACAGTATCTCAACCCCCAAGCTTCTTTCAGGTGGCATGGCATCTGTGCACCAAAGGTGTTACATATGAACGATTATTATTATCCCTACTGTGTAGTGCAACGGTGTGCTGTTTCAGTGGATTTACTGGGTGTCGAAATCACCGTTTGTCCAGTTCCTCTACTTGAGCATTCAAGACCGTTATTACGGTCTTGGCACGTGCACGATGAAGCACCTTTTGATTCGGATGGCCAGGCCGTTCTCTTGTAAGCATCCCCCTCGGGCGACATTCTATCTCATTAATTTGGAATAGGCCTATTTTGCTCTTCTCTTGGAAAAAGTGCTACCTGAAAATCCTATCTCCAAAGAGTTGCTCGACCCCAGAGTGATGGGTACGATTCTGATGTATTTTTTCTGGCATTATGGGCGGCTAGGAGCATCTTCAAGAAACATGGGACCGGATCGTCGAAAGCTGCTACAATTGTTAAGAAGAATTGTCAGGGGCGGCTGTTTGAACGTTCAGTGTACACGGAAGCGTAAGCGATAATGCATATAAGTGCGACCAACTTCTCGCGAGTCACCAATTCGATAACCTATTTTTAGCACATTGGTAGTGAGTGAACTGGGCCCGTCTTGCCTCGCCGGACTGTATCGAACTCGTTGTTGTCAGAACAGTATGCCAGTAGACGTTCTTTTGGAATGAAAATCCAGCTGTGGCGCTTGCGTGGGCGCATGTAATTTGCAGCCGACTGCACTCGGTATGCTGCCACAGTCTGGTCAGGATTCTTATTCCTATAAACTTGTGTGGGTCTGAAGAATACTCGCTGCAGCAGATGCGAGGAGCGAATATGAATGATGATAATTTTGTCTTATCCGTTGATCTTGTTCCCGCACATGTATACCGTATCTCATTAGGTCACACCGAATGTTTATTAAAAAGTGAAACATACGCGACAACCAGTACGGGTTTGGGCACTAACGTTCACCTGGAAGGCATTCTTTACGTTTTGACGTGGTAGGATCCTATCTGCCTCAGAACTAAGGCAGAATTTTCCACTTGTAGCATATTCAAGCCTGTCATCTTACTTCATCTTCTCTTATGATGGTTCTTATTTGGCAGGTCTCACGTGATCTTCGGAGTTAACAAAATCATGAGACTTTTGGAGACGTCAGAGGCCAGAATGGACGCCGATAAGCCTCCGGTTAACCCGAAATTAGTGTGTGTTCTAGTAGATGGTGGGTGGTTGGCTTCTCCCCTCGGACACCATATCGCTCGCTTATGCTCAACCTTCGGTGTACGCCTGGTTTCAATCAAACCACTGAAATCACTGGCGTCCATGTTTTCGACGCCATTCCGGACCATCAAAAAGGCATGTGTTTCCCATAACGTTCCTCTAACTTCTCTGTTTGTTATCCGCAATAGATTATTACTGCTAGGCTGTGGAAAGTAGCCTCCTGAGATGACCATACCTATGAATGAGTGACCGCGGTTGCAAATCACCGAAAAGTGGGTCACGTTGGTTTCTCCATACCTTGTCACAAGCGACATGTAAGAATTCTTACGTAATCCAGGACAATTTCTGGACAGCGCCCAGAGTTATAGTGTTTTTTCCTACGAAGCTAACCTTCCTCCTGGTTCGAAGATGATTCGGGGTGACAATAAACGCTGTGTAGCATACTCTAAGTCTTTTTGGAAATCGAGATGATTGGTGGCTTGTACTAGTTCCCGTCGTTAGTTCAATTACCTCCTTAACATTTGAAGGCTGAAGTGAAAAACTTCGATTTCCCTCATCACAGCGTTTTGTGGAGAGTATGTATTTGACATCATATTTGAATATTAATTGGGTAGGTCGTTCCTCAACCTACATAATGTCACTATTTGACCGCATGTTACCGAAACGTATCTATTCTGCATTACCTCTGTAGGCGATCGCCGTTGGCATCTGTTTGTCCACAAGCGCTCCTAACGAGCTCCAAGCTTGGTTCGGTAGTTTCTGTTCGACTGTTCCTTTGTTGGATCAGCCAATCAAGAGAGTAAGAGACTCAGGCTCTGGAGCAGCTCCCGTCCACCTCAAGGGAGATGCAATGGTAGGTCTTGTGTTTACGGTGTGCATTTCTAGGGTTGTGTTTTGCGCCCTTTAATCAATATCAGATCTGTTTATCGGATCTGATACCAGTCATTGCGAAGTGCCCCAACCCTGAGCCAGATGGCGAGATGGCTCAATGGTTGGAGCGCGAATTCATTGACCGGAAGGTCGGTGGTTCGAACCCGACCTCTGTCTCTCGACTTCTTGTCTAGACTTTGGCAACCTGGCAGTATCCCAGCCGTCGTGTTTACTTCGGGTGGCGTGGCAGCTGGGCACCGAAAGGGTGTTATAGCTGAACGACGACGAGCCAGGTCGAGTGTTGAGGGAGTCAATAATAACCGATCATCAACAATTGCTTCTTGCTGAAGAAGCGAACAACCGAAAGAATGGATGAATGAAATTTGTCACTGAACCTCAAGTTTACTATCCTGGCCGAACAAAAACCAGTTAGTTAAAATATTGAACCGAGTTTGACGGCTCGTCCTAGGAAATTAAATACTGTTCTTGACCTTCCTTCACGGTAGTTCCTAATTATCATCCTCAGACAAACTTAGTCGACTGCTCCCTCTTATCGCGAATCTTTTAGTAAACTGGGTGCACTGGTATGTTTATGACTGGTATTAGTCACGGAATGCCTGTTATGGCGAGCAACTGTGACAAGCCTTCACGTTCTAACGATAATCGAATCTAATTATATTCTTCGGACAACAAACAAACGAAAGATTATGGGCACCCAACGTGGCTTTTGCTGTTGGAGAGAGAGAGAGAACTGGTTGCTGGTTTGTTCACTGAGCTGGGTAATCTTGTTGCATGCGTTTAATCACCAGTAGGGATGGCATCATCATTACATTGTTAGAGAGCGGGGTCGTTTGGATCTATCCTTCTCCTAGAACTGAGTGAGTCCTGCTGACCTAACTCTGTATCCCTGCCCGTGGGTCGTCTCAAACACATTTTTTGGTACGTTAGGTTTTATAGACTCGTCTTTATGAAGGGACCTGGCGCTATAGAGTTGCAACAACGGTTTGCATACCTTCTCACATTATCCGACTGAGCTGAGGTTTTCATATGACACTCTCAGGGTCATGGGTTCCAGATTTGGGACATGTGCATAGGCTTATGAAGCCAAACACGCATTACATCGGCCAACGCACAACCAATAACGGCACGACTGAAGGGTATTGTGCTAGAGGAACGTCAGGGGTCGCTTTAGGACAGATTGGCCCAACTGCACAAACAGGTGCTCAGGCTACGGTATTCTATTTCGAGCTCTTTTCCCGCATGGCAATATTACTTTCCGAGGTAATAACAGTATTCATAGCCCCGTTTTACCGTTTAATACCATATCGGCGCGTCAGTCGACGTCATCAGCCTTTACACGTGATTTACAGGAGAAGGGATATCCCATGATCAGTGAAATGATCTAGAAAAATGCGGCAGCGGTACGAATAAAACAGACCTCAAGGTCGATTGTGGTGAAAGTTAACTTGGTGTCAACTCAGTCATGGAAGGAGAGCCGATGAGGTATATGTTTATTCGCCTTAATCAAGTAGGGGCAAGTGAGTAGGAGCATCGCACCATATACCATACCATATATATGAATGCAGTGTTCTAGAATAGGGTGAATTTGGGACGTATAGCGAAGAATTCGGTTCAGTATGAAATATTTGTGTGCCTAAATCAGAGAGCCGACTTTTCTAGATGCCCACTTCGCAACGAATCTGACACGTGACGATTCGAGTGAGCTACTGGGTATCGTGCCGGGGGAAGCGAACAAAGAGGAATATGAAATGGTTTTGGATCCACTGAATAGGTTTAGATCGGAGATAGACTGACGAACGGTCAGTCAGTACCAAAGATACGTCGGTTTCCACTGCTACAGTTTCGGTCACCGAAAAATGGGAGAGCATGTGAGATATAGCCACGCACTGGAGACGATGACGTAATCAGGCAGTCCTGAAAACTGGATAGCTACGTGTTGAGGGCGATAGCTGTGATGTACCAGCGCCACCAACTGCGTGATTGAGCCGTGCCAGCCAGTGTCATTAACCATTGCTGAGTTGAGTACCCGGGGTTCCCATCCAGGGACACGGCACTTGTCGACCCGACTGAGTTGATTGGTTGATGTTTTTATACCTCGTTGTCAGGTCATACACTGTCCACTTCGGTCGCTTCCACTCAGTACAGGGTTGAACGAAAAGAGCTCTACGAGACAAAGAGTCCTGTGGCATGCGAAATACATGTCCCAACCAATGTAACCCATGAAGCGAGAGTATTTCGTCCTGGCGTACCGCCAGACCTTACCAGTGCTCCGGAGACACCGATGATTAGACGACAGCTTTCGTACATCCTTTCCGCGCCGAGGTTGCGTTTCTCATCCATAAAGCAGCATGGATCGCACTGCCGCACAGTAAACTCTGACAGCAAACTGATATCACGTCGGCGTCATAGATGTAGACGGAAGTTGGCAAAAGCTTCCCCGGGAAGTAATCTCATCTCCAACTACTCCACGTGAACTTATACAGCTGCCCGTGTAGACTCTACTACTTCGATTGGCTGGTCTGTAAGCATGAGGGTTGGGGTTGATCACACCCAGGTCTGTGACAGCGGCTTAAACTTTGCAGGTGTGAAGCGCGTACCAAGCCGTGCGGCGGAATTATTTACGTTATTTAAAGTGGTTTGAACCTATGAAGGATCTGAACCAAGGAGGGCAATATCCTCTATATCCTCAATGTCTGTGGGCGAACGCTCAAGGAGTATTTCGATCACCGAGGTTTCAGAGGCAAGCAGGGGAGTTTCGAATAATAATAAATAATATATATAATATATATAAATAATACATAATAAATTAATAATAATAAAGTTGAAGAGCGCTGGCGAGAGAGGGTCGCCCTGCCTTGTACTTGATGACCTTACGCAGCCACCACAGTCGGTATACAGTGCCTTCATATGGGATAAAAATTTAGAAAGGATCCTGCCTTTGATGGTACAACGTCACCGTTTCTGGCAGTCCACAAGGTCGACAGCAGAATTCAGATAGAAAAAATTGTACCAACGCTAGGGGTTTGAAAGAGTGGCACTCTCCAAGGACTTTTCTCAAGGTAAATGTATGGCTGTTGCATCTCGGCCCGAGCGAATTTCAGCTTGACTTTCATGGGTTTATAACCGGTCAACCTGCGCAAAATGTCAGAGGACATCTCGTAGGGTAGGAGGCTGATGCCATGATTGTTTCCGTACGCCGTTCTTGTTCCTCTTTTGAAGTTTTGGATCATGGTCGAGACACCCCTTCCACTGTTATTGTGTTTTCGTTCCGTAGTAAAATAGCAGGGGATGGACATACAGAGGAGCTTGGTAGGGTTGAGTGTTCCTGCATTCAACGCAATCCAGCTATGAATGGAAGCAATGTTGGTGCTCAGTTTAGTGTCAGCGCATTCACGGTCAATCCTGGATGCACACCAAATATGGGAAACCTAGCCATAAAATCTGCATATCATACACGTATGATTGGATGGTTCAGCAATTTTCTGCAAAAGCTGAAGTCCTAGGAATAGCCGCTAAAACGGTGGCGCATACCATCCTGTCCGGTTGAACAATATTGCCAGAATATATGGCGGAAGGATGTGATAGGTTTTGGATGGGAAAGCGAATAGAACAGATTGCTTGATCTTAAGAAAATACAGTGCAGTTAGGTCGGTTAAAAAACCCGACGTTTGAGCAGCGCCATCGTCTTAGTCAAGAACTTGCGTTGGAAACGGAGCCAGTCGTCATGGCACGCTCTCTGTGGAAAGAAAGTTAAAGTTGCCGAGTGCGTAAGCCCTCGCCTTCGAACCTGGGACTTGAGGACTCTCGTATAAGGATGAGGGAAACCGGCTTGAAAGGTCAACTGTAGTAGCACAACGTAAGAAAGTCGATGCGAACGCGATACCGGATTCATAGTTGTGGAACACATGAACCAGAGAATAGCGGACGAGCCAAACTCTACCAAGTCGAGGATAAGGGGCATCCGATTCCGGCAAGGTTTGTTATATTTATTAGCTCATATTCCTTCACAATGGCAGAATTAGATTAGGAGAACAGACTGTGATCAATTGTCGGACCTGATCAAGTCTGCACCTACAATTTATTATGATGTTCGGGTTGGAAACGTCTCGGTAGCCATTGGTCCATTCGGAATAATATCAGTGAACAGCAAAGTTGCAAGACTATTGATGTTTGCATTAGAACCTTGAATAACAAACCCGTTATTCAATGTGGGGCAAACGTCACTTGCCATATGGGCTCATTCACAATTATGTCATTGTGCGACAAAGGGATCTCGTTAATTTACTGATCAGATTATCGATGCGTAGAGCTGAATGCACTACGGATCGCCCCCCTAAGCGTGCCGAAGTACATGTGACGTTTGCAAAACTGCCACTTCGTGGACGAAGAGTCAATTCATTCAAGCTGAATGTAAGAAAACTGAAGGACCAGGGAGCTGTTTCGAGGGTTTGCGAGCCCCAACGGCATAAACTAAGCCCAAAAGTCAGCTGGCCCGAATTGGAGCAAGTACCGAAGCAGCTGCTGTGGGTTCAATGTGACCAAGACGAGATTGATTAGATGGGAGTGACTTATCGCGGTGTCCACGTGGATCGAGAGAATAACCTTTTTTTTAAAAAAAAGTCCAAGATCTGACGAATACAACAGCTCGAGAACAACGCAGAGGCGCCCGGATCAGGATTCTGAAACGCTTGTTAAAAAAACGAAAGATGAATGGACCTTGCGTTATAGCTACGCACACCCGGTTACTGTCCATTGGTCTTCGTTTTCTGGTCTAGGCGTAGGCCAAACTGTAATCAGCCTGCTACAATTGGAGGGTTTAGAAATAGTTAGGAAGGGCATTTGTTGTCGGAGTGACAGACCTTCGAAGATGAATCCTTTCGATCACTTGAGTAAACTAAACACCATGGCTATGAACCCGGTCGATCGCATCTCTGCGGTTACCTTGAAAGAGCCATGAAAATTCGGGCGTACTGGATGGGTAGTCGCATTATGGATAGAAGAATAGCCCAGTAATCAAAGTCCCGTGCGCAACCACACGGTCGCATGGGAAGCGTTGGCAGTACAAAGATGTTTAGAAGTGTTGTTTTCACCAGCCAACGGAATGTTGTAGGTGCGTATCAGGCCAACCTTTCCTTTGCCGTTTAATAGCTACACCCCGAGTTACCGGAGGATGTAACAGTTTGCTTGGAGGATGATTATTGAGATGAAGTTTGACATACAGAAGTTTGAATTAAGGCCATTTTGCTGGTTAGTTTTTTCTACCCGTCCTCGTGCTTATAGTGTTCCCCCGGAGATTTTGTACGGTTGCACATTTTCTTACTCCTTTCAGGGTATCGATGAGAACGGGGAACCTTGGGATCAGTACCAGATTGACGCAACTAAATTGTATATTTTCGATGCAGACAGTTGTGAGCTACCCACTGAACAAGTGCTCTCGCTACCAGAACTTCGGTCATATTTGTCTTCCTACTCCACTCTTAGCTTGCCTCCTGTTTATTCAGCAGCTGAAGACAATCAAGCAGCCTTTCTAAGCGAGTTGGCAACTCAGGACAACCAAACGGTCGAATTTCAGCCCACAGTGCTCAAGACTATGAAACCACAGGAAGATGCCGAACGGCGTTCACGGAAAAGGAAGAAACGCAAGAAGGTTAAGAAGTCTGCAGAGGATGCTGTGAATACCTGATGTTAGATTCAGCTTCATCTGAAGAAGAATATATTTCTTAAACCGCAACACTCTTGTTGTTGTTAGAGTGGTGTCCGGGTACTGAACACTGAGTGCTCACTACCAGCTCTTCGTAACGTGACCCATCATTTTTTAATCTAGAGACATTAGTTTACCAGTTGGCTTCTGTAATTACCGAAGAGATGCGAACTTACCATGGGGCGACTGTTCGTGTACCTCTGTGTTCTATCAAGCCATACTGGGTAAATGCGACTGACCCATAAATCCTCTCATGTTAAGTCGATCGGCAGATTAAATTCCGTTGAACAGTTATCTTCAGGCTTTGGGGTTCGAATATTTGCTGTAACCTGAAATCCCCTCACACTGTTATGTATGAATATGTAAGGGTATTGAATATATGAAGCAGTCACTTCAGACGGAATCGAAGATCTTATTCCACTCTCACGAATGCTGTTGAGAATACTAGGATAAAAGTACGGGTTTTGACGGGTTAGCCTCTCGCAGGGACGCAAATACGCCGAAGAACCATTCCAGAATCCCCCAGTGTTTCCCTGAAGAAGAGGTGATGAAATGAACATGCGATAAGACCGTAATCCATGATTCCAAATGTTCATTTATTATCAAAATAAAGTAGGCACATAAATTCGAGTAGAAATCACAAACAACCCATGACTAGTGTAATCAGTGATGCACCGGTAGAAGTGTGTTTCTGGATCAATCTACGGCAATTCTGAAAGCTCCAGTAACAACTCAGTATATACTCGACATCCCAAGAGGAATTCATCCCGGGAAAGGTATTCATTGTGATCGTGTAACAAAACTGGTGTGCGTCGAATAGGAGAAAACCCGATCGCGGGAATCGGCTTTGTGTCCTTGGGGGAATTTGGGAATGTGTGGAAGTTTCGGACGAACCTCGCGTCAGTTCCACCAGGGAATACGCGCTTCACTAGTCCAACTCCGAACCGTTTGCAAATTTTAAAGAGGGTGGACCAGTAAGGATCTGTCATTTCGTCTGGTTCCGCCGATAAGCCTGTAGAATCGAATCCAACGTTGATGAATTCAAACTGTGGAATCATAAAATACATGGACAGAAATATCACTCCACACGGCACGACACACCAGAATGCCTATCATACATAGAGTCGTTCAGTTCTTTCGTTAGGAGTCAATGTTACTCATATTAACCATTCGTCATCATTTCACTTGGACCATGAAGCCCACTAAGTGAGATGAAAGAATAAGTGTCCTTATGATGTGCAGACGCTATTAGTACCAAGTACCCACAAATCACCATTAGCATGCCTCAAGACTATACACCTCCTGGTGGAGTTGCTCCAGCAGCTGGGTTGATCCTCTTTCAAACCAAGATTGAAAATACCGGGGGGGGAAAATCTTGATGGGTTCCCAATGCATTTGTCCTGTGCAGCGGCATTAACCTCACTGTGAAATTTGACAAGGCAGCCACACTACCCTTGAATGAATAAGACTACTGGGTTCACGGCTCTGAGCGCTAACACGCATTTCCTTGTGGGTGAAAGCCACAGGCTTGGAGAAGAGTACTTCGGGAAACATCTAGCGCCCGCTGCCTCAGTAAGAGGTTCGGAGTAGAAGTATACCAGTAAAACTACTTTAAGAAGATGTCCTACCGGGAAGTGCGATGAAACGATATACCGGTTGGGTCGCTGAGTTATCTGTTATTTGATACAAACAAGCCAGTAGAATATATCTTTTTCAAATCAACACATCTTCCAGGACACCGGTCCACTCCACGTGACTCAGTATAAAACCATTGGCGAGTAGGACCAGTCATAAACCGAGAGGGTATCCGAAGAAACTCTGACAACTTTTGCACTGAAAAGTAAAGCTTTTATAGAGATGACCGATCTGTTTCCCTTTTGATAGACAACCGGAACACTTCGAAAAGTCAGCTGGACAGAAGCAGGTATCCATCTAACGTATCCCGATGCATAAATCACGCCGGCCCTAATTAATAACCTTTAGAAGTGCTCCAGGGCCGGACTTCCCCCGGTCTTTTGTCTTCGAACAAAGGAGCGGAAGTCTAAGAGTAACACACTACTCATTAAGTTGCTGAAAACTTTGAAGAATACCATAGACGAGAGATTCAGTCGAATCTCTCGCGAAAACCAAATTGGTATGCAAATGAGGGTATTTCGCTAGGCGGAGGTCCAATTTAGAGCCCAGGAGACCTTCTACGTGGCAGTAAGCAGCCTGCTTGTCATCCGTGTAGGAAACACCACGCACCTTATGAAAACAGTGCACACTTCACTACTCCAAGCACCTGAGTTGGTCTCTCGAATCCCAGCAACGACGTACATTTCGGGTTGGAAGATGTAGCGGTATTGCCGTACTTTATTTTTTCGAAGTTTGTATTGGGCTTGTAGTAACACGTCTTCCGTGTTCCAACCTTCAAAAAGGTCACAAAATTTCATGTGACGGCCAGGCAGGGGCGAGCCTCGTTAGACAGGTCTCAAGTTGCGTCGAATTACACTCATATGAGAAAACAAGCTAGCGAGGGCGATTGCCCTCGTCACTGTTGTTTTGATGCTTGAACGCTGGAACAGATATTGGGGGTGTGGTATATTAGCAAGCAATCCATAAAAACTGCCTTTGAATCAACCGTCCGGAACGTCCTGTCGAAATGTTCGTTTCATTGGGGGATACCGAATACGCCCGTTGGTACTTTTTTGCGTGAATTCATAAAGTAGGATGAGGTTTTTCGGACTGCGGCCTCGAGCTTCCACCAAGCTAAAGGATCACGGGAACAATGTGTAGGCGTAACTTTCAGTTGTTTTAGTACAAAATACTTACCTCCGCTCCACCACCAACTTCCTCCGCCCATCTGTCTAACTTTGCCTTCCAGGTGTTGAAGCTCATGCAAGGAGGGAGGCGGACATCAAATGAGGCCGAGAGTTCAGTCGGTAGCACATTGTGTTGCAACCCGCCGCCTAACATTGTGAGGTTTACCGAAGTCACGTCACCCAGGCCCAACTGACCATTCGACTGATCTAGACGCGCCTTCTCTTCCGCGCGAAAAGTCATGATACTGCAAAAATAAAAACGAAGCTGTGAGAAAAAAGTGAGACAGCAAGTGAACTTTACGGGCACAGAGTGCTCCACAGGGAAGTACCATTTGGATAATTTGGAATCATGACCAGAATTTCAAATGAGTGACTTCTAATGACGAGTCCTTAACAAGTGAGCGTAGGTACCTCTCAGCCTTTCAGCGTTGCAACGTTCACAGGGTTACACAGAGCTAGTTGACCCCAACCACCCAACTAGGGACGTAAGCGGTGTTTATTTGTCGTATCAGCATATGCCCCGACAGACTGCAGTTAAGATACTGAGGACGGGTTTTACCGAGATCTGTGGCGACGGCTTCGAACAGCAAGGAGGACGAATACAGTAATCCTGGCGGGTGATAAGAATGGCTGCTAAGCCATTCACGACTTGGCCCGGAAGAAGCACCATTAGGTAGTAGATTTGGAGTCTATGCTCAGCGAACGGAAAATGGGGAGTGACTGCTTCACTTGTGCTGATCATCGTCTGTGCCTGGCCAGTATGACCATGCAGCACAAACGCTCACGTTGGGTTACTTGAGACCACCAATCGCAAGACAGTCATGAGCTCAACTGGACCATGTGGCTATCAGTTACAGATGGAGAGCCTCAATTAACGATTGGCGTTCCTCCTGAGGTACGCATTTGACTCGAATCATAACATCGTGCGGGTCCGGTTAGCACCGCCAACACTACACGTGCCAAAGCAGAGCAGCTCCATTCATCAACCTCGAGATGTTTCAGTAGCTCAGGAGTAACGAGCTGATCTGGCTAGAAAGTTACTGGGAACGCACAGTCATGCGGATGATGAAGACTGCTACGAGGTTGAATGGAAGCTAGCAGAAGAAGCAATGCCCTCAGCTTTCAGAACTGTCTGTCCAAGTTACCCGACCCGACTAAATGAACACTGGATATCATGAAGATCGGCAGACAAAGGCTATACCAGTAACTAGCGCCTATGATGGGGCAAGCAGGTCCCTCAAACAACGAAGGCCTTCTCTGTAGGTAGCAGCCACGCCCTATCTCAACTGATTCGATCAAGCGGCCAAAAGAAGACAAGTGTCGTGAAACATGCGAAAAAGATGGAAAGGGAATTCACTCATACAGTCGTCTCGAATGATGAGCTGAACCCCTCAAAGAACAGTTCAGCTAATCTCCTTCACCAGAACTGCTGGGAGAACCCAGCAGCCCACCAGCCCGTCGTCAACAACAGAAAACCAGCGTGAGATATCATTCTTTCAACACGACAAGGCAAATGACCCGGGTGATCTGTATCCCGCAATATCCAAAAAAGAAGGTCAGGTCCTGTGAAACAGTCTGCCGACCAAACTGCACAAGATATGGAACGAAAACAGAATACCAGTGGAATGGAGCGCCTCGACCGCCATTGCACTCTTCAAAAAGGGCGTAAAAACGTCATGCAAAAACCACCGTAGCATCAGCCTGGTAGACGTGGCATCCAAAGTTCCCTCTAGCGTTATTTTGTGCAGGTTGATCGGTTATCGACAGGGACAGCTTCGTAAGAGTCAAACTGAGTTTCGCCCTGGGCGTCCCACGTTGGTCTTTTTCTGGATCCGAAAGCTGCTTTTAACTCTATCGATCGGCAGAAACGTTGGCGGTGTCCGGCAACCAACAGTATCCCTTCCAACTTTATATCCCTTATGAGGGAACTGTGTGCGAACTCCTGCGGACGGGAAGGTTTATAGGGCAAAAACCACGTCAACTGGTGTAAGACAAGGCTGCTTTCTCACCATTCCTCCTCAACTTTGTAATTGAAATGCTGGCTGAAATTTCTCTGCTTGCCTCTGAAAACTCTGGAGTTAAAAAGCTCCCGGGACGTTCGCTCACCGACAGTTGGCATGTGGTCGATAGTGCTGTCCTTCGTTCAGACCTTCAAAAATGCAAACCATTGTAAACAACCTAAATAATTATGCCGCACGGCCCGGCCCGCGCTTTACACTTGCAAAGTGTAAAATGCTGCTACACACCTGGGTGGGAGCAAACCAAAACCTCATGCTTACAGACGAGCCAATCGAAGTGGTAGATGAATGTATCCACCTGGGCAGATGTGTAAGTTCCGGTGGACTTGACGAATATGAGATTGCTTCTCGAATTGGGAAGGCCAGGCCAGCTTTTGTCAATATCCGTCTACACCTATGGCACCGACGTGACATCAGTTTGTCTATCAAGGGTAGAGTTTACTGCAGCAGTGCGGTCCATACTGCTTTATGGATGAGAAGCGTAATCTCTGCGTGCAAAGGATGTACGAAAGCTGTCGTTGTTTGACCATTGGTGCCTCCGAAGGATTGATCGGGTTTGGTGGGAACAGCGGATTATCAATGCTAAGGTATACCAGATGGTCCTAGGAAGAAGGAACTCTCCTGCGATAGATAAATGACTCACGCTTCATAGGTTACATTCGTTATATGTACCCTGCATGCCAGAGGAGTGTTTGGCTTGCAGAGCTATTTCGCCCAGCCCTGTGCTGGTTGGAAGTGACCGAGTGGTGAACAGTGTATGAGTTGGCAGCGAAGTATGAGAACAGTTACCAGTCACTTAAGTCGGGCCGATAGCTGCCGCCACCCTGGATGACAGAGCGGCGAGACTCAGCTCACCAATGGTTAGTGACACTGGCAGACATGGTCTGACCGGGATGGCTCAGCCCGAATTCACTGACTGTGGTTTGAGCCGAACCTCTGCATCTCAGCTGCTCCTGTCTAGGCTTGGGCAACATGGCAGCATCTAAGCGTTCGTACTTCCCTCGGGTGGCATGGCAGCTAGGCTCCGAAAGGTTGGTACGGCTGAAAGATTTTTACATGGTACAATCGCGCAATCAGTGGCACTCGTAAATCAAAGCTACCGCCCTCAATGCGTAGCTTTCCAGTTACCGAACTACCTTATCATGCCATCGTCTCCAGTGCTTGAATGCATCTTCCACGCTCTCCCACCTTCAGGTGATCAAAACTGTAGCAGCTAGAACCAATGCACCCATGGTGCGTGGTTTATGGGTGATGAACTGAACTGAACCTCAAATTCTACGGCACTATTGAGAAACACAATAGGAGTGTAGATAACAAACAGTCGTTCGCGTTCTTGGGACAAAACAGAATAGTAGCACGATTTAAAAACACACGCTGTCGTCATAAATTAGAGCAGGCCAAGGGTCAGTTTCGCGGCAGCACACCAGTCAGAACGGAATGCAATCCACTTGAGTGAGCCTCTGGGCAACCAACAGAACAGCCTCCAAGAGATCACCGGCTGATTGGTTGATCTCTTAGTGAGTAGTAAGGTTGACAGCGCAGGATCGAATAGGAGGGCCGAAACGGGTGGGAAATTGGCTACCTTTGGCACATACCCACAAAAGCACAAAGAGTCATCAATGAAACATAGAGGGAATACGCTCAGTGGTCTACGACACTGTGTGGGCAAATTAAGTTATAACGGGTGCAAACGCACAGTAAACACAAGCAAATAAAATGGATGAACAGTGTATCAAGGGATTTGCAGGAAAAAAGAGACCAAAAACGCTAGTATTGATATTAATGAACTATATAAATTGGAATTGACTAATGATCGTCTAATGCGGTTGCGGGTTTATATGGCTGTTGGCGTGAAGTATGATCCTCTCCGAAGTACTTTGGAAGTGCAACATAAGGACTAAAACAGAGACAGACTTGGGTAACCCTAAACAATCCTCTGACGACGAGCAACCCGCTTCAAATCTATCGGTAATGATGGTCGGGTATTTTGGAATCCATTCTGAGGATTAGGTTTAGACCGATGCCTACAAAACCTGCATGTGTATCGCATAACTGCGGAAAGCGACACTAGATCTAGTAGGTAGGAAGCCACCAAGCATCCGGACCAGAAAAGTCGACTGCCGACTGAACGTTCAAGTAGCCAATCAGTTCAGCAACAACCGACGATGATCAGTGTTCAGCCATGTCATAGAAGCACGGCCGACGATGATAAGGGTTAGGTGCCGACGATGACGAGTGTTCACCCAACGCCGATCGGACAGTCTGGATTCAAGGTCAAAAGTGCGCTTTAAACACCGTGATGCTCCTTGTAACTTTCCAACTCACTAGCTCCTTGTTGGTGGGTCTCTTTCGGACACTAAGGCACTGGAGCGGGGGCAGCAGTTCGTTACAATGGAAACCGTTGATGATACCTACCGGTTAACAATACGCTACAGTCACCGACTGGAAGAAGGACCTCAAGGTCTCTGGAAAGTGTGCCGTCTGACTGTTTTGTCACAACCCAGCGAATAAATCAAAACAGTCCAGGGAGGGATGGAATATGTGTTCGCATAGGGCTATTCGTCTGGAGGTTTTAAAAATTTAGCAAACAGGTGAAAACCTTGTGTTCAAATTAATTGTGCGATTGCAGGCAAATCGCAGTGACTTTTTTTGAATGAAGTGGGCGAATAGAACAAGTTCCCGCTACAAGTTCAATGGCATTCCCACAGCTTTTTTTATCAAAAATAAGTAATGGCATGAGGAAGTTGTGAAAATTTCGCTGGTTACCTAACTTCCTTGTAGGAATCGTTTTTATTGAACAGTCAATGTATTTCCATTAACGATGCTCGAGCGACTGTGGAGCATGAGAGGAAAAAGCTTATCGGAATGGAATCCAGGAATCAAAGCAGCAGATGAAACTAGTCAAAAATGAGATCAGCCATATGAGTGAAATATACGTACAAGGTTGTCGGGGAATATGAATTGCTGCGAGATGTGAAATGACTCGACGCAGCTAAATGAAAACAGTCCTAAACAATCTTTGTTTGACGGTGACTGGGACAGACTCAGCCGCGAATTCGATGGAAGAACAAACCAATCCACCACCTTCGCACGCTTAGAAGAGGCCACAGATATTGCAAACACTACCAGTTGTGTACAAGCAACTTATAGAACTAAAGGCCGAAAATTCAAGTAGTCCTGATTACTTGCCACTCATGTTGCCCAGAGTCTGCGTTGACAATGCGAGCGAACCAGCGACTGACAATGTCTCGCTGCCAGAAAAATACTGATCGCTGGGGAATGACAAAGACTATGCTAACACCTGGAAGGGTCTTATCATCATCGACAGCATGACATCAGTGTTCAACACCGATGCTTCACTGCCGAAGGCCCTTCCAGGGGGAAGGGTCTTCGAAATATCGACTCGTTACTCGCACGTCCGTACTTTTGAAACTACTCGAGTGCATCAATATGAATGACCACTCTGTTGCCCGAAGACTCGTAACAGATTGCTTATTGGAGATTGCGTTCGAAGTGGAAGGTCGTCACCTAGTACGCTCGATCACTTGCTCCTAATAACAGGGTGGTTCGGTTGCCCTCCCTGAACCGGCATACTGCCAGTTGCAGATACTCCCTGAAGGTCATGGTAAGGTAGGTCTCATCTACTTCCCTAAGCACTATTTGACAAACCGGTTCGGTACTTCCTAACTATGGGACTATTGATTGAAAGGTAAGGATCATAGGCATAATGTTGCAGGTTGTCTGAAGGATTCGTGAAAACGGATTGAAGTGTTGGACGTCACGAACGGGATAGATGATGTGCCTATGACAGTAGTGTCCGAGAAATTGTCAGAATGTGATGTTCCCGTGAACGCATTACCGCAATCTGCGGTCTTTTTGTTGCAGACAGTATTGAAGGGTTTCTCAAAGGGATGAAGCCCTTTAATCCAATCTAGGTCCAGGTGATCGAGACCTGTGTAGTTAGCGGCGTAGTGAGGACTATTGAATTGAATCCCATTGAAAGTCACATGGCATTCGGCTTCCCGGCCAGCTTGAGGTTTCCACCAGAGGCATTACGAACGTTGTAGTTTGCGTTTAGCTGGTGGCCTATTAGGAAGGTCAGATTCCTGAAAGCAACCCCAGAACGCCCGGAACCTACGGAGACCCTAAAACTCCACTATAATCTCAATAGGAAAGCCGGCAAGCATCCAGGCCAATCAAGCATTTAATCAATTCAGCAACAGCCTGGATCGATGAAAGTAAAATTCAAATAGCGTGAGGTACCTTGTAAGTGATGCACTCGCACGCACTCGCTTACTCGCAATAAAGCTCTTGTGTTCCTTATCGGTGAGTCTTTTTCCGGCACTAGGCACTGGAGCGGGAACAGCAGTCAGATATAACACCTTCCAATCACGTTCCAGGTTTGTTTTGAAAGGACAGTGAGGTCAGGAGCTTTATCTAGTTAATGGGTAACCCATGTCTCATTGAGGTACGCTGTGAAAAATTTTCGTCCACCGGGTATCTTCATTTTGCATACGACGGTCACAGCCTCTGAGTGCGTTCTTTTGCGAGATCAGTGTCTGGGCGAGTTTCCGAAGTTGCCTCTCCAACACTATTCTTCGCAGGCTCTTCCAGTGCACCTACCGCACCAATAATACGGGCGGTTTTCTTGGAGTCCGCTTAGAAAATCATTACCTTCCAGAGGATATTTTGCGTACCATGTAAGGCTGAGAGGGTTACGAATGTTAGATCATTACAGCATCAGCCTTGTGATTCATACAGCGCCGGCATTCGGTGGTGAGTTTCTGGAGTCTTAACTCCGATTAGTTTCAGTAATCGAGTCCGAATATCTGCATCCTGCGGTGACTAAAGAGCAACCACGAAGGTGACACTATAATTCATCCTAAATCACGATACTACGCTTAGTGCGTTCACATTCTTCGTTGACCACACCGGCATATGTGACGAAATCTTCACTATCCCCATTGGTGATTTTGGGGCACTGGTAGCGCAGTGAACAAGAAACTCTGCTCGCTAAATACTTGGGCCAAGATCTTGATGGCATCTGCGAATCCAAAGGAGTTAGCGGGGTAGGACGTTTATGAACCGATCCGGTTCAGCTGTCCTCAATTTCCGTCCCTCAAAGCACGCTGATCGTAGGATGACCGGAAGTCTTGAGTGCTTTAAGATTATATGAATAATAATAATAGTTCAGCTGTAACACCCTTTCGGTGCCTAGCTGCCATGCCACCTAAAGGAAGTACGAGGGCTGGGATACTGCCAGGTTGCCCAAGCCTAAACAGGGGAAGTCGAGAGGCAGAGGTCGGGTTCGAACCACGGACCTTCCAGACAGTAAATTCGCGCTCTAACCACTTGAGCCATCTCGCCCCCAGATTATATCAATATCGGTTCCTTGGCCCTGCTACAGACATTAACCGCCCTCTGGATTGTCGCCTTTTACGTCGTTGAAAGGCATGACGCAACTATTTCCGTTTTCTAATTTTCGTCCACTGCCAAATACTCAATCACGTAGCTCGAAACATATTAATTTCAATGGCAGTTGAATTAGTGTAAGCGTCAAAGATATCAGTTGGTTAAGGCAAGACGGCGAGTGAGATAGAAAAATTCGGCATAATTAAAATAGATTGGACTGGACAAGTAACTGACCGGTTAAGAAACAATTGTAACTTCTCGCCTGCTGTGCCATCCAGCAAGGTCAAGCCGTGACCGGCAACGCCCTTAAACCGGACGTTGAACCAGCACTGAGTCCGCTCGGCGTAGAACGCTGCGTAGTCATCTGTAGGGCTGGCGAGTCCTTCGTCTAGGCAAAGCCCAATGTTTAATTTGGTAAACTGAATCTCGTTTGGTGACCCGGGATGAAGTGGGTGTCTTCCTTCGACAAACGGCTGCATACCGTGAACTCCGCCTAATTCCTCGTCAGGAACAAAACTCAGGAAGACTGTACGGCGGAGTTCAGTAATACCACGATTCTTCAACCGACGCACTGCTTCCAACTGCTGAATTCCGACACACTTCATATCCTAAATTGTATGGAGTAGAATACAGAAAATGCAGTTATGTTGCCTGGTAGGACCGTTACGGCATAGTCCTCACTGTCATAGCGGCTTGATCTGATTTTGAGAGAAAAAAGGAGGGATGGTTAATAGATAAATCCAGAAATTTCAAATATCATCACAGTCAGCGTGCACCGGTGTTGACAGACCCAGGTGTTGACGCCACACAAAAACAAGGACGAATCTGAAGGCCCTAGGCTGAGAAAAAGCGCGGATAAGCACGGAACTTGATGTTAGCCCACCAGTCACACTGTATATGCACGCTCATTTAAACAATCTAGATGAACACAGAAATCCCATTCGCATTTGTTAGCCGCCATATTTTGCGTCACCTCCGGGCAAGTGCAGAAACGCTCAGGACTCCGTCTTGGAAGGTAGGCTGACTCGTAAGTTCGCTTGGATTCGCTACGAGGTCCCACTCGCTCATTGCCACTTGGAAAAACAGAAATGACATTATGAATTTGATAACTGAAGCCCTATATATTTGGTCCATATACTTCTAGTGTGCGCGAGGCCTGTTTTCCACATCTCTGTACTTGTGAGCACCTTCAAGCTACTTGTCCATAGAGCACTGGTGTTGTTGTTGGTAGTGGTGATGGCGGTGACGTCTTACAAGATTGGTAGGAGAAATTTCAACAGGCCAAAGCGTCTGAATGACGGTAGTGATCGTTGAGGGGTACTGTGCACTGAAAGATAAGTCGCTGTAGGGATCAGTAAAGCATTCAGTGCCGAGATTTCCACTGAACGTGTATTTTCTTAGTCTCTAATAAATGTTTGTCATGAGAACACTGATCAACACAAAGTTTACCACTAACCTGTGAACCTCGACCATAGATCTTCCCGTCCTCACTGAGCACACCAGAGAATGGTGGGTAAGACCAGTTCTCCTCCTTCACGGGAACAACATCCATGTGGGAATTCAACAAAATGGCAGGCAAATCTGGTTCTCGACCTTTCCACCGCATGATCAGAATCGGATTGGAGGGAATTAGTTCAGTTATGAAACAAGTCAAGCCTAGGCTCTCGCCTTGCTGTCGTAACCAATGAACCGCTGCGGAATAGTCTGGATTTGGATGCACGGTAGGAAATTGAAGATAAGCACGGAAATTATCCACAGCTACTGCGTCCAACTCGTCCTCGTTCATCTTATTCATTTCCGGACAGCCTGGAATAAAGCAAGCCATATCCATGACCACTATGGAACAGGATCATTGGAAACTTTCTCAAGTAAAACTTTACTCCCCTCAAGGTAACTTTTCAGCAGTATCGGCGCTATCAAGAAGTGCCTGAAGATGGCAAACAGTCCAGAATAGAAAGTTGCGCGACACTTCACTTTCACCATCACAGCTAACACAATTGTTGGGATTGACACCTGTCATACAACAACAAGATTTATTTAAAACTTTAGAGTAATACAGAGAAGACAAGATGGAGAAGAAACCGGGTGATGGTCCACTGGATGTATTTTGGAGTGTATACATATCCAAACGCTCAACCTACAACCAGTAGCTACCACCTTGACGTGGTGGTCGAACAGGAGTGTTGTAATGATCCCGAGAGATTGAACCTCGTCGACGAGGTTCAATCTCTGATTTTTTGGCCACAGATGAAATATTTCGGGTCCTTCAGTGCAACCACCATGTCGGACCTGGTGCGTCTACGTCTCAGACAGGCGTTGGCTGACGAGTTCGCCGTCAATGTGGCCTACGCTGGGTCTGCGGACAAACTACCTTTCCGCTACACAGGACTCTGCACCTTGATCGAAGGTAAGTGATCAGAGATAGCGCGCTAACTGTCATTTAAGAAGCAATCCTCAGTAACCCGGTTTCCAAGGCCTGCACCCGACAGGATCTGGACAAAGAAATCCAAAAGTGTTTCGGTAACGCACGGCACCGACTGGCCCAGAGAACGCGCCTGGACCAGTTGGCAGTAAGTTTCGATTCTGCACTTGGACAAGTTAATAGGTAGCAACCCACTTCATACATCGAATGCTTATACGTATGTTTTGTCACTGTTTCAGACGTCTGCATTGAACCAAGAAGCCGGGATTATCACATTGGACTTGCCTTCGGACTGACGTGGTTCCATTGTGAAACATTTATCTTTGTACACCCAATATATATTTTTATCCTTGTTTTCCGTACTCTAAGTGCTCTGCGTAAACGGTCAGTGAGGACACCGGAGCAACAGGGTTATTGGACCATCTCCATAAGCGGCCAGAAGGTTGATGTGCAGCAACGTGTAAGGATTCCGATACCAGGCCTTATTTCCTGCAACGAGTCCGACTATTTGCACGCTTAATCGTGTGGTTACCAGTATAGGTCGTAACGTTACGTAACGTATCAAACGGTTATTTAACCGTCCAATAACCGGAAAACTCGGTTATATGACGGTTATGATGGTGCAAATAACCACCTGTTAATCATAAAAGGTGGTTATTAGACGGTTATATAATCGTCATATAACCGGAAAACTCGGTTATTTTGGCCTGCGTGTGCTGATAGGGTCCATACGGGGAACACCATATGGGAGAAACCAGAAAAAGAGTAGGTCTCCGTCCCAGGGGTAAGCTCAATGTGAGGGGAACCACAAGGAGTAGTTCTACATCGAAGTTGGCACTCTCGCTTGATCAAATCCGAAAACCGATAATCACCATCGGAGACAGCAAAACCAATGTCGACATCAATGACTCACACGGTACGGTATGATCATAAAGTTTATCCAATTATATTTGGTCTTCCAATGAAAAAAAGAAAGCGGGTGGTAAGACCAGGCGCTGGCTATTGTCCGGAGGCCTGCCAACCCTAAGAAGCGAACGTCAATTAAACGGACGTGCCACGTACGGGCAGCAGACCAAACGAAGGTATGCCCTGATTGGTCAGAATCTCAGCCAATCCGGATCGAGCATCATTGGCTCGATGTTTCTCGCCCCCTCACAGAGACTCTAGCACGACCCTGCGGGACATTCCGTGATGACCCTATAAATACAGTTGTTGTAATCTTCCTGTGTCCCCATAAAGCACTGCCTGAAGCTACCGTGCCTTTTGATACACTATAGTGGGCGGAGCAAGGAGCCGAGGACCGACAAAGAGTTGTACGACTGTTCACAAGGCACAATACCTATCGCTACTATTCTGAGTCGCCTACACGTCCAAGCTTCCAAGCAGACAACCTGAAAAGGATTATAAGCCGATGTACGACTCAGGGTAACACTTTTTTCCAGGAGAAAGCTTTTGCTTGACATGAACGGTGAGCCTGTCGAAATGGATATAAGCTGGCATTCCGAAAAAACAGATTAGCGCGAGAAAGTAAATCAGTTGTCGAGTTTATATACACACACGCAAATGCAAACCAGCAGCTGTAGATCACGTCATCCATCGCGAGCATGTAGCATTTACGTGTATTAGATGGCAAAAAATTTTCTAAATTCAAACTCAGGCCCTCAGAAGTTTGTGTTGCTTTCTTGCCTCCACCAGGGAACTTCCAGAATCTTGGTTTCAGCCCGGCATCCGTTACGGGAGGAAATAACATGCCTAACATCTTCGACGGAGTAGGGGAGATTCTTCCAACACACAAAGTGAAACATAAGTGTATTGTCTGGATGGCAGAGTGAGTCGTGGTGTTCTATATGTTTGTTATTGCTCCCCATTGAAGCACACATTTTGCGCGACAGTGTCGGCGACATGATTTTCCGACCGATGGATGAGATCAAGCATGTAATCGGATAATAATAATAATAATAATAATAATAATAATAATAATGTTTATTCCCAACTGGTGGGTGGCATACCGTCAGGCATGATCATAATATTACAGTCAAAATAAAAGTATGTCTGAAGGGTTGTGAGTACAGGGCACTGCGTAGAAAAGGGGCAGCGTCATAACAGGTGGGCATAATACGATATAATAATAATAGGTTTCATTTCCCGATATGTAGAGAGCATGCTGATGGAGGCA
>SJOL01013059.1:0-44385 GCA_004794785.1 Opisthorchis felineus | reverse complement strand
TTGATTATTTGTTGTCTTTTAGCGTTTCGGTCGTGTTTGATTGTTCGGCTTTTTCATTCGTTGAGCGGTTTTCCTGTAGGCCTGGTCTTTTTTAATTTCCATTGTTGTGAGTATCGTCACTTCGTACGGTAGTGCATTGTTTTCTTTTTGTAGGGTTAAATTGGCATGTAATCTTTTTGAGTTTTCAGTCTAAAGGAACATTGTTTTTGATAATTGTGGTGGTTTGTGTCATCTTATGAGAACTAAGAATGACCCAATGCAATGCACTCAAAAGGAATCGAGTGTAATTTTTTATGGGCACTTCACATTTGGTCTTTGACCCGAGATATGAACTTTTTGATCAAATTGTCGATAGAGGCTTACAAACTGTAGACGGAAGTCCGCAACTCTTATCGCCCTCCACCCCTGAACTAAAGACAGTGACGGCGAACGTCATGGCTGCTGCCAGCGGTCTGTGAAACCTCAAACTGAAGTGAACGCCTTCACCGCTGTCAACTTTAAGGCTCATGTGATCTTAGCTACCAATCATTTCCATTGCATTTTAATTCACCTCATTCATGCGTTTTCTGGCTCACTGAACAACTTGGGTTTTGAATGTCTGGCAGTTTTTGTCCCTCGAAATTTAGTCCCCAACTCAAAATAAATGGGAAGTCGACGAGTTGAATACTTGTTGCAAATTTAGATGGTCTTAATGGGAGGTGCAGTTAAATTCATTGGTTGAGCATACTGTGCTAATGTCACCTCAGTTGGAGCAACACTCAAGATACCAAAGTAATTTCCTTGACGTAACACTGCTTATAAGTTTGATGGAAATTTCCGGACAACCTTTCATTGGTCTCCCCCTTTTAGGATATCATCAGTCTGGCCTAGTCTCCGAATTTCCGTAAGGCCTAAAAACGCATGTTTTGCGTCACTTCAAGTACTCAGTTACGTTTTCTGGAATCGGTCATGAAATATCTCCAGTTCCTCATTCAATGACAGTTGCTTCGAACTGAGCAAATCCATTGTTTTCCCACCAGTAGTCAGTTTTCTGTTTTATATTCGTAAACCACGAACGGAGTAAAATTAGTGTACCAATGCATTCCTGTTCACACCTGACGAATAGGTTTCCTATCGTCTACTCAACTCGGGGTGCGGGAGGATCACATTTTTGTTTACCCAAGGGATAGGCCGAAAACAATAGGATGAAAACAATTCTTAGTACTTGGTGCATTTTTCTGTTATGGGTATTACTGTGTTGCACACTGAGCACAGAATACTTGTGGCCTAATTCCTACGTACCAAGTTTGCCGTTCGGTGATAAAACCTTTCAAAACTCACGAGAGTCATATCTTGGATCTGCCGTGTCAGTGGGGCTGATCGGCTTCGATAGTTCATCGAGTAGTGTGCCGTTGGTGGACAGACTAAGCCATATATGACTCTTTCGTTTTCGCTATTTTTGTGGGTTATTGATGTATGCTGTGCTTTTTCCTGACGGGATATTAAATGCGGTAATATGGCTGGCAGTGTTCACCTGCTTGATGACTTATTTTTTCATATTGAACTCGGATTTCGATTACTAAATCTGTCGTACGTGTTTTTTCACCAGGTATCCTGGTTTCTGCAGGTGTGTCATTTATAGATTAGCTAAAGCGCACTAGACTGTCTTATTCTCATGTGCGTTACAAGGGTGTTTTTCTTCAAATTTTGGATAGTTCGTTTGACCGCGCTGTGACAACAGGTTTGCCATTGTTTCACGTAGTAATTTACTGTCACGTTGAATATGGGGGGTTTGGCTGCATATCCATCATCCTTCCCTAATCCTATGGGTGATTTTGGAGTTATGTGCTATGCTTTACATAGTTTTTTATCCATGTTAGCTTTGTTCCAGAATGTTGTAGTACTCGTCGGCGTGCTGTCTATTGATTCTTTTTTGTGTTTGACAAACATATGGGTTTCCCTGTAGTTCGCATTTTGACTGGCGCGTTTGTTGTCACAGTAGTTTTCCGCGGTCCCTGGGTTATCCTTTCTGTCTATTTTGTTGCTGGAAATTTCAGTCTTATTATGTCTTCACTGAGTACAAATACTGGTGTTATATTCCGTACGTTTTGTATGTCTCTACTTCATGTTGTGTTTTCATATATGGTTTCTCATGCGATCTCTGTTTAAGCCAGATACACTATACTTGTCCTTGCACTTGGTTAGATCGGTTTCCAACTGTCGTGACCACTTCAGTACCGTGCACTTTTCTGCACGCAAAGTCGGTGACAATCCTAACCGATCATGTTTAGTAAGAAATGGCATGAATTCATGAAGCTCTTCGATGAAATGGAAGCTGTCATTCCAGGATGGAATAAACTCTGATTCTCGCCGCCAGATATTGATTTTTCTCAAATTCGTTTTTCAGGAGCGAGTGCGAAAATTGGAGGCGGAGGAAACTGAACGCGTGAATCAAGCCATCAACGAGCTAGCTCGCGTCGAACATAACCATGAAGAAGCTCAGCGCTGTTTGGTACGCACTCTGACAGTTTTGTTTTGTCTATTGTCTTCTGTTATTATCCACGCTTCTCGTTGACTGGTCACAATGTGAGCCTCCGAATGTCATGTCATTTATCAATTCATTGGTGATTGGATGAGCTTACTGTTATCTGTTTTTTAAGCAAACGTAAACAAATGCAACATAATGGTTTAGGAACTTTTCATGTCCCAGTAAGCAAAGTCAAGACCGAATAATGTAATTCACTGCTGTGCGACTGTTAAGCGGGATCCCGCACCGAAACAGCTTTACCGTTCGCAGTTAGGCACGTTGCTGCGGCCAAGAAGCCTATTCCGTACGCGATTGGCCAGAAGATCGGGCCGCTTGTCAGTCCAGCATCAAGGCGAGGTCTGATTGGCCGAAAATGTGGACCCGACAGCCAATAATGACCCAGTATCCACCGAATGCCGGTTGGCAGTGACGCATCCATAAAGCTCTGGAATTCCCAGAATGTTGTCGCCGCTTACACCTTATATACGATGGGCTGTACATGTATTTTCGGACCCGGTTTTGGGCGTTTGGACACGTTGTGCACCTTTGGTGGTTCTTTTGACGAGAAGGTTCAGACCGAAAAACAAGCTGAGACATGACTGTTATTACAGCGACTATTAGTCCTGTTTTTGCTTGTTTGTAAGATAAAAAATTAGCCACAGAAGCGATATTTTGAATATTCGCGCAGGGCAAGCAAACCGTTCGTCTGTATATGTCTGTGTATTGCAATCTCTTGGTTTCAAAATAAGCATTCCGAATGAGTCAGCCGACGAATTATGAGATGGATGGATTCCCTGTCCGTTGAATCATTTTAAGATTGCTCTGTGGTGGAAGCTTCCGCACCACCTGATCCATTTTTCTGCGTCCATTTGATGACCTCAAGTCAGATGAAGTGGGAAGTGATTTGCTACTCCAGGGCTGATCATAGTGCGGTCCGTAGATGGTTTTCGGATTCAGCTTCAAACGCTGGAACATGTGGTTCAGTTTGCTCATACGTACATCTTATGGAAGAAGCCAAGGATTCGCTTTACTAATTTCCCACCTTCAAACGACACGCAAGTGTCATTGCACCTGGTCTTTGGTGAATTCAACAGCCATTTCACACTATTCCGATCACCAGCTGCATACCTTGACTTCTGCTGCCGGACAACTGTGGGCTATCTGAATAGAGTAGCCGGTGTAATATCGATGTCTGCTTGTGCACCTGTGTGCGAAGAAATTGGCTTGCTCAGCAGCCAGGTCTGTCCGAGTGATTTAATGATAGTTTGAGGAGATTTTCAGTTGGGATTTGTTCCTGTAAGTGAAGCCAATCTATGCTGAAAGGCCAAGAAGAATTGCCCTTTAAAATTGAAGGTCTCTATTCGAAAAGCTTCCGATTTACAAGAAACCTGTATTTGTTGAGGCGGTCTTGCCCATGAGCTTGTTATTCATATATTTGGAAAATAGGGTAGCGGGTATTTCGCAATTTATTTTCCCCTGGTAGTCTCCGTTTTAACACTTCCTGGTAGCTGGTACGTGGATTGTACGTCTTCAAAATCCTTAACATTCCTTTCTCAAGCATCCCAATATGACCCCTGGCGAACCTCATATACAACCGGTTTCATGTCCCCCATTGCGATCTTTGTTCAATAGGTGACAGCGGTCGACCGGCGTTTGCAAATTTTCCATTTATAAAGGTACTCGCCTGATGAGATTCTATCGAAGGCACTGCTCACAACCAGAGTGTATTCCTCCACGTAAGGCCCACCAAATACCGTCTGTATGGGTACCGAAAGGCAACGGCAATCCGGTAGAACGAGTCCGTCGATCGTACGGACCTACTTTTGGTACACCAACCTCATTCATTGTGTTTACTCACCGTAATGCTCATTTGACCGTTTTGATCATATATCAGACTATTAACCTTAGCAGCGCATATTTTGATGACCGATAGGACGGGATATCGTTATCTCGCTGTAGTTATATCTGATGATTCAGCCCGAGCAACATGCATTTCACATGTTAATTGAACATCAGATTCAAGTGAATTCATTTTCTACATGAAGTGGCCTTAAAAAACGACACGTTGCTTTCAGGAGACAGAAAAAATCCATTTCGGTAAACGCTATGAAAATCGCTCAGTGAGTCGCAGACTAGAGTTGGGATATTTTTACCAGGTAATCATACTGTCCGTAATGAGTCCATTCAAAATATGGCTCATCGACCCTCTTAAACATCCATTATCGTGTGGATAATGCTATCGTTTTTGCGGGTGATGCGCAGTCTTGTATGGTATAAACTTCCCTTCTATTCACTGCCACCTTGGTTATTCCTGAGCCGCCATAGAGAGAGACTACTGTACGCCGATTCGGTAGTTTCTACCAACTTATAAAATAAGTGACTAGTCATTTACGCAGACGTTTGTAAAATCGATTTAGATGTTACATACAATGTGACATGCAAATTTTTTTTTTTGGGGGGGGACTTTTTTGTCCTGATCGACAACTGCTATATGACAGCAAAAGAATATTATCTTGAGGCATCGGACGCCAGTAGACCATGTGCTTCTGGTTTCTTTACACTCCAGTTCGGTTGGACTAAGCTGAAAGCCTCTTATCTCTGCTTAACTGCGTTACAGAAGGTTCCTCATTTTCCTGATTCTAAAGGTAAAGACAATATGCCGTTCTCTTGAAACTGTTTGATTATCTGATACTTGGAAAACACTGTTCGATACTATAATTCTCTATATATATGGTTGTATTTTTTCAATAACAACAGAGGGAGACGCGTTCTGAAATAGCTTATCTGAAAAGGCGTGTGGAAAATGCCAAGTCGGTCATCTCGCAAATGGACAGTGTCAGAACTGAACTATTGAATGCAGTAAGTTATTTTGTTTCCAGTATCTGTCTGCTGATCTACTCTCATTAAGTCGGAAGTTGCTTCTACTCGATCGTTCATAGAGTTGTATCTCTCTTTACCACTTTACTCGACACGTTTTCCTGCCATTTATCCAGCCCTGCTTCGTTTCCAAGTTGTATATAGTGTTAAATGTTTTGTGTCCCGCTTTATATTCCAAAAAACGTTTTTTTCTGCTGAAGGAATCCCCATTATTCCCCTTCATGTTCACCGTAGGAGGCTCGTGCTGACCAGTTGTGCACTAGCTGCGAGTTGAAAGATACGCGCGAGCAACTGCGACATCTCTCCGAAGTTCGGAAGGCCACTGAACAATCTTTGCTAGCACTGGAGTAAGTTTATTTGGAAAGAGTCCAGTGAGTCTCAAACCAAATAATCACTGAAAGCAGCTAAGTCCTGTGCATTTTACATGTTAACCTAATATATATTAATCCGCCAATAAAAGATGTCTCAGGGGGAAACGCTTTATTCATTTACTATTCTCCATTCCTAAAAAATGGATGTGGAAGAGAGTTATCTAAATCTCATCCAACAATCCGTTCCCATCTGGCCATGGAAGCTGATGTCGCGAAGTTTTGAACTCCAATCCAATGCTTATTTAAGTATAACCGAACCCAAAACCGTGTGTCACGTCTCATCTCACATTAGTTTATTTTTTAGTCACTGCATTTGAAAACAAACTTTGAAACCCTCATTCGAGTCCTGTCACTCGAAGTTGTAGGATTCTAATAGCTAGCTCAGCTCTTCAAGATGCACTTCTACCGTTGCTCGTGTTCTCATAATTATTTTGGTAAAGGATAGTGTGGGCGTAATTAACGTGTCAGTTGTCTGATAGAAAATAACTGAAACCGTCCTGAGATACCCTACTTTCCTTGGGGTCAAGGGCGATTACGAAGATCTTTGGTCGGGACTTGGACAAGTATCCTGGAGTATCTCTCTTTTACTGGACAAAACGCACCTAATGCCAGTGATTTGTTGGGCAAAACGCATTAGTCGCCCATAATAGGCTCACTCCTCCGTAAAAGTGGCACACATTCGTGGTGATTTGGCTGTGAGCTGCCACCACCTTCCGAATTGCAAAAAACATCATTCGGATTCATCTTATCCCGAATACCCCGAACGCTGTATAAATGCTCAGTTATTGGGCTGGTATAGCCTTATCTAATTGGATCGCTTCACTTTAGATTTCGCCCTCTTATTTGCATCTAATTTAAACTCCTGATCCTCAAACTTGTTGGTTAATCTAGCGAGGTTAGAGGGCATTAGACATCTGGAGCAGAGGTCCTTAAACCTTTCAACGATCGACCGGATTCTTCGTCGCCCGAGTCAAATACTATTGGTCGGTCAAACTGCCTTGAGAGTTCGCGTGCATTTCGCATACTAGCCTGTGCATGGGTCGAATCAGGTTGGTATTTAGAGGCACTGACATCGCTTGTAAATGGTCGCTCAAATAATTATGGTATCAATGATTCGGAGAAATAGACAATTTCACCCGCAGGCACCCTGCTACATACACATTGGTTTAATCCAAAAGTTCCGCTCTTCATACTTCACCTTCAACATGTCATCCGATTGCAAATCAGTGGTTCCTAAACATAGCCCATGGTCAAAATTGTGTTTAGTATGACTTCGAAGGAACCAAATATCCTCTCTTTTTCACAGGTCTGGAGGCCGCTACTGCAGCCATTTGTGTTACTCTTGTCTCATTTCTAAAATGTGTTGGGTCATTCGTTTACTTGGCAATTTCCTCCAGGAATTTCTCTCAGCACAGCTGTTCTTCAAGTGAGAACAATATCATAATAATCACAAGCTGCCTATCTTCTTGAGGATCCAGGTCCAACTAGCCGTCAGTTCTCATTTCCAGTCGAGCTATATAAGAACTGCCTGGGGTGGCTCCGGCTTCTTTTTGTACGTGAGAAGCAAGCTAGATTCACTCGGCAGATCACAGAACTGGGACAAGAACTTATCGGATGTGCGCTACCAAATCGGAATGTGATACGGGACATAGCAGAAGTCAGAACATTTTTTTCAAGTAGATCTCGAGATGGGGCGCATGAGATCAGATGAATTCCCTACGACAGCGAGTAGATCCATGACTGAACACAGGATTCTGGATGTCAAGATATTTTAGGTGACAATTAATTTCTTCTGTTACATCTTTTTGCATACCGGACATTTCTTCTCCATCATCCGTTATATAAGGAATTCGATTCTAAAGACCTAGTTGTCTTACGATGCTTTGGACATTCTTTTTCTGTCTTTATGCTGCTTGTTATTCGCTATGTGCTTCATAAATGAAAGCCAGAAACAACGGTTTGATCGACACGTCAGTGAATCCTTGACTGCCGTAGTAGACCACTGACATGTTTTAGTAACGGCAGAGATTTGTAACACCGTTTCCATCAATACCTTCGTGCTCCACGTAATCGTACTCGTCGAAAGACAAATTTTGTAGTAGGTTAGCCCGCCCAGGACACAACTGCTATTTGGACACAGGTAATGGCGAACGAGTTCATGCCTCATTGTGTGTAACATGCGAGCGGCCAAATTTGACAGCCTACGACACAATCCATCTAACGCATTCCTGTTAACAAGCAGTCCTTGGAGGTCCTCCGGCTCATTGAATATCACACATCACTGATCAAAAGCCACGAAATAGCAACAGGCAAGACTAAGCTTTATTCTTAGATTGTCTGATTTTACGGTGATACAGACACAACCAGATAAGTATATACCTGAATTCAGATTTTCAGTAGTCACGGAAGCGGTCTTGTGAGGTTTGGTCTTTTCTGCTACCAACGACAACTCCGAATTTTTCGTGGATGTGCTTCCCGTCGATAAGATTTTGAACCGTCAGAAACGATGTTTTTGTTCGAAGATGGAGAGGAAATAACTGCTGTATGACTGGCCGACAGTTTCAGCTGCATCCCCGATCTTATTTCGCTCATCTAATACCTTTCATTTGGTGTAGGCCAAGACACGGCGAGTGTTTGATCGTCCAGCGTACATTATTTGTCTAACCTGATCAAGCACAATAGGATGGCTCTGCTGATGTTTCCTGTGCAGAACTGCTTGTCTGTCAAGGAAGTAATGAAGGTTGTCTCGGTGAACCCTAACAATCTCTAGAAAATACATATGCCTCTGATCTTAAACGTTCCAAATTATGAGACATTGTTCAGACAAGAAGGATGCCACACAGCAATGTGATCCCCAGTGGCCAGATAAAGTTGGTTCACGAAGAGAAGTGCGTTTACCTTGAACGGAAGATCTGTCAACTGATTCTCGAGGTTCAACAGTTACTGGATTACCACTACCTTAACAGGCCAGTTGGGCTGTCCAGGATTTAAGGCTAGTAACACTCGGTTAATAAAACCCAGGAGATGTTAAATATTACATCTGGCCATGTTGAACTTGTTGCTGACGATGGGTATAAACCTACACTTTCGTTCCTCCCACGTGGTACAGTACAAAAGTTCAAGATATTAGCTTTCTCATTTACCCTAATGTTTACCATTGTCGTGACGGTCATTTGCCGAGTTTTCGTAACAGATCACCCGAAAAAACATTCATTATTGTAAGCACTGTAAACTGTACAAAAGAAGCGCTGGAACAGCAAACAAACCGAACACAAATTACTTATTACCTGTTAGGATATATCAGACCCTCCGTTTCTCCTCCGGTTTTATTTGTGCCATTTCGCAATCAGAGCATACGAATTAGTGGTGTTCTCTTGTGTCTGCTGACATCAGTTCGCTGCTCAGCATCGACAGAATGCAGTTTTTTCACCTATTCGCGACATTGTCGTCAGACATGCTAACATGTTTCATTTTTGTCTTACCTCCAAGTGAGAAAATTGCAAAGTTGCAACAAAATTCCTCACAACGCCAGCAACTGGATGTCTTTAGGAAAGATCGCAACAGCAAATTCGAATCAGCCCGTAAAATGTAAGTCTTGTTTACTGCTATTTTCCTCACTAACTCGTTTTATTGTGTATTTGTGGATATACATCAGGTCATTCACGAAGCTTCTATGCCGTACATTTTGCTCCTAATTTTCACCAAAAGCAAAATACTTGCAACACAAAACTGGTTCGTTCACTTTATGCCGCCAGTGTGCGTTACATAATCATTGTGTTGTGCATTCCCTGTCAATGGTAGACGCAGTCGACATCTTGAGGCCCTAGAACAGGTCTTCGGAACCAATTCCGTTCCTACGATTATCTCAGAAGTTGATATCGCAGTGGCACTTGATCGCTCGAAGGGACGTGCCCAACAGACCACCACAATTCAAGACAGACTACGCCACTCCTTCTTGACCAGATTGTCATCACTGGAACAGAGCACACGGGAGGCGAGGAAACGCCTAGCCAAATATGAACAAGATAAGTCTGTGCTGGAGACGAAGGTAAAGTTCACTCGGTAAGGTTCATTTTCTGTCGCTGGAGTGGAGGTTGCCTCTTACTTTCACTCACCTGTTGTGCGTCTGTTAACTTTCCTCACTGCTCACAGCTCTGAACTCGCTCTGACGAACGTTCCTGTTGAAGTATCGAACTTCATGAACCAACCACCCTAGGTTATATCCCGTGGTTTCTTTTCATTCACCATTTACGTGCTGACTTGTCTGTTAGGTCGCTTGACTATTGACTGCTTCAGTTACCCGATCGTCTACCTATCGTCCTGTGCCTCGGTCCTTCATTGGCTTGCCTTGTCGTTTAGTTTTACCGTCCGTCTTCTAGGGGCTGATGTTTCAGCTAACCACGCTGATGAAAATATGTCATATGGATGGATACAGTGCGCCCACCTTGGCTGAATAAAAATTTTGAGAGTTCGCAAAATACATCCATCTGCAAACTGATTTGATTTTAACCGTAGACTCAGCTGGATCTCTCATTTATGATATTCTTCAACTGGATGTGCTGCACGAAGGCCGCCTCAGTTGAGTTACCCATTAAAACCGAATTATTTGCAGATCAGTCTACTTCGCTAATTGTGTTCAGTTTGGGCCCAAGTAGAACGTAAGGTTGACGGAAACTCGGTGATTGGACCTGCCTGACGATCCCCAATAAGGGTGAAATCCATCATGGGTTTTCAGCAACCCTATGAGTAGTGTCTTCCGATGAAAAGTTGTTTCGATGCTAGTGAATACTTGGACTGAATTACGCCTTATGCGTCCTCTGGTGGATTTACTAACGCAGTACTCTTCCCCGATGGTTTGTCTTGCGGATGTTTCCTCTTCACCGACACCATCTTCCGTTTATTCAGGAGTGAATGTTTCGCATGTGGCATTAGGCCAACGTAGTGAACCTGCGTGATGGTCCTCAAGACATGTCATCTAAGTAATTGCGAAGAAAAGGTCCTTCTGCTACGAAACTAAGCTCGAATCAGAACCACTAAGTGATGTAGTTTGTCGTGGTGTATTCTGATGCAACGACGGGAACAGTGGTCAATTACAGGATCAATGAGTGTCGAGTTATTGTGTATTGCTTTATTTTTTAACTCAGCCTCATTGCAACGAGAATGTCGTCCATCCTATAATGTTGTGCTCGTATCCTGGACTAAACTAAGGGTTAGGCCAAGTTAGGTTTGCTCAAGAAGTCTTCTGATTTGGGGGATATTGCTTAGAACATCAGCCGTCCAACTTGACAGTTCACCAGTATGTGTATCCGTTGCGATCTCCCTTAGGTAGTTAATCAACTATGTATCGAAATGGCTCCTCCTAGGCTTTCTTCCTCAATGGAAAACCATTCTATGTCGCCAGATTCTTCTATTTGATGAAAGTGTTTTGTAGTTGGGAGAACTATCGCAATCACAGGTGGTGGGGAGTAAGGAAGAGCAATTGTGTAGGCACTCTGTCTTGCCTCGCTGTTTTGTTTTGGCGACCAAACGCCCACAAAAAATTGAACGATATTAAAAGCTCACTAACTTTAGAGCTCGAAAGCGTACCTAACAGTTATAACTCTTCGGGATCCAACCCAAACATCAAAATCGTGGTGGTTACTGTTGGGCGGGACACTCGTCTAGGGCATCATTTGTAAGATGAACTCCACGCGTCTGACACTGCCTCACGATATTCCGGGGCTGCATCTCCGTGTTTGGTTTGGACGCTTTCTGTTCGTGATTAGTATTCTCTCCTATGCGTCCGAAGTTCATGACTTATGTGGGCAGCATGCGCGGTCCCAATCTGACCTTTTGATTAGGCAGAGATTGCCGCCACCATGTGACTACACAGCCAGGGATGTACAGTGCAACAAACAACTGAGCATTAAGAGAACCAACTTGATACAGCAGTCTCCTGAAGAAATGACACCCCGGGAGAACTGATTTTCGTCCCCTTTTGAGGGTAATCTCTTTTCGAGTGAGGCTTACAATGCACTATTGTTCACTGGAAACACAACTGTTGACTCCCCAAAACAGTGGCTTTTGTTAGGTGGTTGCCAATAGTCTATTACTTATCATCACACAATGTTGTGGTATTTTGGGGGGAGTAATCGACTACTAGTGTTGAGTTAGGTCGTCTTCCCTGTTTGCATTCTGTGTATTAGTTTTCGTGACCATAATGTCGCTTTTTATTTTAAGTGGTCAGACAGTGTCCGCCGAATCTCTGATATCTGATCTATCCATCAGACATCATAGATGGTTGCTATGCCCTTCGCAATTAGACCGCGCACCATGTTTTTATCAAGCTTCATCACATTTGTGTTGTTCGAAATCACATTAGTTACGGCCCACCATTCGCTTCTCACCAGATCGCAACTACAAGGAAAACAAAAACAAGCAGACCAAATGGCAGAACGCATTCTCAGCGCAGCGGGTTCCGCTGATTTGGAACAGTGCCTGTCGAAGTTACAACAGAGACGGAAACTTCTAGAAGAGTAAGTTATTCGAATGCCTTGCCTCAGGTTAGGTTCTAAGTGGTCGACTTCATGCCATATGAGTATCAACATAATCACAGTTGTCACCAGAGTGCAAATTATTTATACCTCTTCATCATTTCCAGAGAATGTGCGAATGAGCAGGGAAGTCTCTATCTATGGTGTAAATTTCGGGATCGGTTGGCGCGTTCGGATCCTGACTGTCCCGTCTGCCATCGGCAATTGTCAGACCGTTCAGAGCAGGATGAACTTCTAGCCGAGGTAAACTGCTCCATGCTCTTCATTTGATATAATTTATGTTGGTGGCATTTTTGCGCACGTCCTGCTCTCCGCGTGAGGTGCTGGGAATCAAATTTCTCCTTCCCCTCTCGTGTTTCAGTTAGACCAACGCATCGAATCAATGCCCGGCGAATTTGAGCGGAAGAAAGTTGAACTTGCTCAGCTGGTAACACAACATGAGACGTTACTGGAGCTCCGACCGATCAACTCAGAAGTGAGTTTTGTCCGAATGTATTTGACATCATCATACACACAATCGTTGGTTTAAGACTCTGAATTTGGTTGACTTCGAGTGATCCACGGTCTCTTAGACGGATTGGTCTAGAAACCTGATTATTTCCTAAAAGTTGTGGTTGTGACAACAACCCATCGCTACGCACCACTACGCTCCCTAATCCTTCAGCTGTAGCACCCTTTCGGTGCCTAACTGCCATGCCACCAGAAGGAAGCACGAGGGCTGAGATACTGCCAGGTTGCCCAAGCCTAGACGGGGGAAGTCGAGAGGCGGAGGTCGGGTTCGAACCATGGACCTTCTGGTCAGTGAATTCGCGCTCTAACCACTGAGCCATCTCGCTCCCTAACAACGCACTGATGATGTCACCTCGATTGGGGATGAAACGTTTGCAGTCAAATTGCTCAGCTCAGCTCAGCGAACAAACCAACGACCATCAAACCTGAATTTCAGGTTCGCCACCAGTGGTAACAGACAGAGCATCGATGTTTCGAGCTTAGGTTACTATGCGTCTGAATGCCGTTGACAGGAATTCATGGACTAATACAGTTTTGCACCTATACATTACCTGTTAGTATGTCCTACTTGGTCAGAAAAATGCCATTGATGAACCCTTCTAAAGACCAAGTTGTTTGATTTCTATTTGGTCACTGAGCGTCATTTAGTGCGATGCGACTGAACAGAAAAACTTGGGTTATTTAGGTTCCTGTCCAGCCATCGGCGACTGGGCGATAGTTCGCCTCCTGTGCTTCAGCGTGTATGCGCCAAAAATATATCACAGCTAACGATTCCACCGATTTTTTGCGTCACAACTTACGCCATCTCAGGACGAAAGTAAAAAAAGACGATTTCAATGTGCGTCTTACCTGGCTCATTTTCGCTTTCTCTGCTTCACCTAAAAGCTTGAACACTTACGAAAAACGGATATTCCGGCTTTGGAGGCACAGCTGAATACCGAGCTGGAAAACCTACAGACTGCTAGGGACAACAGCGAACAGGTTGGTTAACCATTTCTGATCTTTTTATTTAAACACTTGCGGCTTATCGGTTTATACTCATGCATAAAATGCATTGACTGATTCTAATCCAACGATATACATTGTTCGTGCGCCATTATATTATCAGCATCGCGTCAATGTCGTACCAGTGTTCCATCTTTGGAGTACATGGTGGGTCAGATCCACTGTAGTTCTGCTGTCCAGTCTGGTATCTAAACTCCAGGAAATGTTGGGGTTGTTTGACCGTCTGTCAGATTGCTGCAGGTAACGTATCGCTTGTGTCCCATGAGTTTGTACATCTTTTCTCTCCTTTTGCCCTAGTGGTTTTGCCTAGTAGCCCTACATCTCTCTCATTTCTCTGCTATTACCTTGCAGCTTAGAGCTAATTGGATCAGTCCTGTCGGCTCGCAGGAGGTAATAAGCGAAGAAGGCTCCCACAGGTTGCCATGGTACCAGTTCGTGATAACCCACAATTACCAAGCCTGAATATCTATTTGTTACTCAATATTGTCTGGCGCAGATAGGATGAAACCCCAGGCTATAGAGGGTGACTGGTCAGCGCTACCCTTAATCCATAACCAATTCGGCACCTTACCCTCACAACACAATGCACTATCGCCCCTTAATCGAATAATGACCTCGAAGCTGCAAAACCCTGTGTACGTTGGATGGGTTGTTGGAAGATGATTCTCATGCGGCCCTGTGCATAGACAAGTCATTTTCTGGGTTCCTTCGAAGAAAGCAGTTTTCACAATAGGTTGTGAAGACTATCCACATGGAACTTTCTACTTTTTCTTCACAGGAGACCGCACGTCTGGAAGCATGCCATGCGGACGAAGCTTTGGCCAAATCCATTCAGGGCGACCTGGCTGTGTTTGAACGAATGGAAAATGATATCATAGAACTCAGCGGAAAAATTGCGCGACTGCAAGCAGAAAGTGGAGAGACCGTGGAGGGTATGTTTTCCGCACTCAGTTGATGCTTGGCTTATCCACTTCTCAGCTCCCTTGTCTCATCATTCCCGAACACCGATGCTGCACGATGAAACTTCAGTCCCAGAGAATAATAATAGTTTGGTGGAAAACCAGATTACGGAAAGAACGAAGAGGCGTAGCGTCTGAGTTCGATCATCATTTTTTTTTGGGTAGCAGTAACTCCACATACTGGGTCAGATAATATGAATAACCAGCGACGGAAACACCTCCATCAACACACGTCTAGTCACTCAAGGCTTATTCCAGGAGAGTTGTATTATTGAAGCACAGACCTCAGTCACCCTCGTATCTCCATACCCGTCCACATCGTCTTTTGTGCCACTTTGAATAAGGCACGGAAAACAACACTTTCGGTAAACGGTGACTCGATTCACCTTATTCCTGGGCTTCCGATGGCTCGGAAGTTAAGTTGTAACAGGCTTCACACCCAAGCTTCCAGAGAATCCATGTCTAAGCGTAAACAGCTGCACATATCAGCCCGTGTGCTTCCTTCGCGTTGCTTGGCCGCTACGTTCCGAAAGTGTCACACCTGAACGACTTGATTTGACTAAAAGTTCACCCCCTGGTGAGGTGGCTCAGGTGGTTAGAGCGCGAATCTACTGACCGGAAGGTCCGTGGTTCGAATCCGAGCTCTGCCTCTCGACTTCCCCTGTCTAGGCTTGGGCAACCTGACAGTATCCCAGCCCTCGTGCTTCCTTCGGGTGGCATGGCAGCTAGGCACCGAAAGGGTGCTACAGCTGAACGATTTTATATTCACCCCCTGAATGTACAGAGCTTCCGCGATCTGGCCTGTCCGGAGATGCCTCTTGGAAGATACTGCTGTCGTTGATGACAAATAACTAAGCGACTAACACTGACAAGTAACTGACGATCGATCTATCCTTCTAAATTTCTGCTTAGTTTATCCAGTTTACGGTTAGCAATCTACGTTGTCCTTATGGAAACGGAGTAAATGCTGTTGCAAGGAGTTCGCACCCGCTGCGAAGAATCTTAGGGCTGGATATCACTGTTTGTAACCAGGTGGTTGTAGAGTACTCGACGTATTCTGGAGAGCTCAGTTGAGTGACGCGCGAAACCACAAGCCAAGAATCCCGAGGTCTTGAGATTTATCAATAAGATGTGGTACTACATGCACAAAAATACGTATATGAAAGGGACACAAACTGCAAATCACTGAGATTTCCGTCTAACTTGCTGCATGTTATAGAAACAGCATACCCGGAGAGAACGGCAGATCGGCTTGTGTTAGCTACAAACGTGTGCGCACAACACGTGGTAACGTAAGTGGTCAAAAAGTGCGCGTAAAAAACACCAAAAATTGGTTCGATATGTCAAGGGTCAAAAGTTCATGAGGGATTATGAGTGCGTGTCAAATCTGTGAGATGGACGCAGAAAACAGTGGGTTCAGACAAGGGAAGGGTTTGATCGAGGAAAAGCAGACAAAATGGTGCTATAATAAGCGTTACATTATGTTCCATGTATTGTTCAACAGGCACCGAGACCATGGATGCCCTCCAGGAAGAACGAAGGACACTCCGTGATAAACAGTGAGTGACATGAACCATTTGTAACAGTACATGTCTTCATAATGTTAAATCGGCCAGTATGCATTCGTAGTTGTTTGCCGGAAGCGCTGTAGTTTGGTAAGTACTTCGGGAAATGTTTGTCCTAAGCAGTTCACTGCAACGTGTACACGGACCGATACTCGTTGTGCCCAAATATATTTACAATATACTTTTATATATCTAGCCATAAGAGAAGAAGCAATTTGAGATGTTACAGCATGAGTAACCTGGTGTTAAAAAAGTTCAGTGTGGTACTGATTGTCAGATCAGAGAACATCTGGTTCTCTTGGCCATCTCATGTTTTTTGCGGAAAATCGAATAAGCAGTTATATGTGGTAAATCAGAGCGTCGTGAACCCCCAGCCAGTAACTGGCCTCTACAGGTGGCTTCAAACCCATGTGATCAACCAGAATCATAATTTCATATGCAACACGAGAATGACTCTCTGGCTGACTCAAAAAACCTATATCAGTCAATGGGTTGTGACTGGAGATAAGGTCTTATAAGCCGGAGACCCGCCACTTCCACCGCTGTGCGTACACCAATCGAGTCGTATACGTCTGTTGTCCAACACTGGACAGGTTTTATTTGCGTTCTGAATGCACCGGAACAAAATTAACCGCTGCAACCATTTTAACGCTACATTATTGATTTGCAGTGTGCACATAAGTACTGGAAGTGATTCAACACTTTCCCATTCCCAAAATACATAATTAAACGCAGAGTGAAGTCCGCGTGCTGCTGTAAACGAATATCACTGGTGAATATACAACCTATAACCTGAAGATAACCAAGAGCACTTGAGTAGTAAAGATGACGCAACAATCTGCGGTGTTTGCGTGCACACAATGCGCAGATTTTTTTATGCAAGGTTTGTTTTGCCACTTGACCAACTAATTCATTGCCAGCCAGCTGTCCAACAGCAGATGGTTGAGTGTTCTGCTGCTTGATTCACGCCCGTATTTCGTTCTACTGGCTGAGTTGGCATACGGTAACCTCTGGGCATTGGAACTCCTCATATAAACAGAACGTTTGTGCTGTAGTATTTATACGTGGAATACCTCCTCCCGACGCGTACGTTGCCATATGCCGTGTAGTGGCAATTCTCATCCGCCTTAGTCCTGTGCCCCCTTGAGGTCCGTGAACTGGGTCCGTTCCTCCCTTCGATGCTATCTGACTACAATAGCTCACTTCGACACAAGAATGTTGTTGATATTCATTCAAGTTTTTTTTTCGAAAATGAGTCAGGTAAAAGTCGCGTGTTTCAGCACACAGTACAACATGCTCTGCTGAGGAGAATCCCCAACCTGATGAGCATCATCACTCTATAAACAGTTTTCTCGATCAAGTTCGTATTGTTGGATGTTCGTTCTAAACTACGCTGTTCGAATGACTTTGACAGCTCGCAGCGCAGTTTTCATATTGATGAACCGTCTCATTTGCATCGGAATGACCGTACAGCTGTATTCTTGTGGTTATAGACTTAACATGCTGTAAGCACATCACAGTGAAATTTGAGCCCCGAAAAGCGTGCTTGAGGTCTGAGGTTATATAGCTTGATGGAGACAACTTTTGCCACTTGTCGAAATAGGGAAAGTCACCGACGTTGATCCAGCGGATAGGGCGCTATTGCATCAGTCGTTCGACGCAGTCACTCAAGACCTAATGCAAACTCACCGCACCTATTGATGTCCTCTGTTCTGCGGACAGTTTCATGTCTTTCAAACTACTGATACTTTGAAACGTCTGTCCTAGAGCTTCTCGGCATGGTATATGTCTTTAGTCGAAACGCTGTGCTGGTTCGCCAATTTTGGAATTCGATTTCAATTCAGTGCCCGCCAGTCATGCAGTCCTAATTTGGTGTTCAAGTGAGAAATTAGGGGACTTTAGAGCCATGCTCTCCTGATAAGCCCCAAATAGGGCGACACCGACGACGAGCTGTTGTCGGGTTTTCCTAAACCTTGTAGATCAAACTGTGGTTAATGCAGATTGACCGCCGCGAGGATCGACGATCAATCAGCTGTAACTTCCTGCTTATCCAGCAGCAGTCATATGATTGTATGAATTAGCCAAGTGCTAGTTAGACCAGGAATCACACCTTGGATCTCACAGGCAGTTGGTTATATCAACGTGGGTAAACTCACTGGATATACCCGGGGTTGCATGCAAATAAAGTAGATTACAGGACTGAAGCCCTAACCAACACTAATGTTGTTATGTTAGTGAAGCTTAGATCAAACACGTTTAAGGCTGTTTCTTTCATTTGATCCACTTACACATCATCGTTGCTTAGTTCGTAAACACGTGTCAGTCTTCTCCCAGTTAGTAAAATGTTATCACAGACTGCTCAGCCTTGTGTGTTTTGATGAAAGAAACAGTAGGACATGAATAAGTAGGTAATTTGGACAAGGTTGTCAGCGTGCACAAGTAGTGAGTGGCTGTTGTATTTGCGAACTCAAGGTGTTTGCGCTGAGTTGAATACTAAAACAGTGTTCGAGCCCTTTGAACTGTGGCACAACCACTGAACGTGAAAAGAACACCATGGTAAAATACTCGATCTCGTACGCTTTTTATCCACACGTTTCACAGAATTTCGGTGACTTCGGAAATGACAAAACTACAGGATCGTGTGCAGCAGTTGGACGAAGCTCAACGTGACGCAACTGATACGGTGCATCGAATAAAGGATAACTTACATAAGGTGAGCACTGTTTGTTGGAGGACCTGAGTACCTTTGAAAACGTACCAGCATTCAATTGCTGGAACGGCAAGCGAAACAGACAAAGTGCTTTGTTGTCTAACGTTCGCAGCAGTTCACCTTGTCTTCTACTTACAACCGCCCTCAGGCACTTCTAGTCGTGTCCGTCTAACTGGCTAATTGAACTCTGTTCCTCTGCTTCGTATTTTAGTAGCTTATTACACACGGTGATTCGTCGTCCATCGACATCTTGTCCGACAGTGCATAGGTTTACTGGAATTGGGCCGAATTTTAAGGGACCAAAAGCTCTTCCTTTTCGGGTTATATTTAGGTCCTTAGATTCGTCCCTTCGGCTGCACGTCCCCTTTAACATTGATCTCAGAGATTTGGACACCATTGCTGCGAAACTTTTAAAAGTCCAGCCTTGTACACTCAACCATATTTTGCCCCTGGATCATAGACGCGGGACATACTGGCCACAAGCTTGACTTTCTGTTTCCTCGTCAAAGCCCTACCCACCTGAGTTAATTCCACATCTTTATTCATGTTTTACCTAGTTGGAGCAGGAAAACCAAACTAATCTGCGTCTCACTGATGACATCGCTCGCCTGAGTGACACGGAGAAACAGCTTCAGAAACGGCTTCAAGAACTGGAATCACACGAGCTCCCGAAAGCGAAGCGGGCGAGACACACCGCCGTAAGTGAGAGGACCAGTGGTTTGGCAACACGGGAGAAAGAACTTGAAGAATCAGCAGAAAAGGTCAGCTTTCCGTCTGGCTGGGCGGCCAAAAAATGTATTTTGCAGGAATCTGATGGTGTTTGCTTTGGAAAACCAGTAGAAAAGGAGATCAAGATGTTTCAAACCCCCATCGTAACAAAATCCACGTAATGAGGACATCAGTACAGTAATACTTCTTCAAATGTATCGCTTATTAATTCATTGAGTCTGGTGTTATATATATATATATATATATATATATATATATATACGTGGATTTGAAGGGATTTTATCAGGTTAAAAACCAACAAGACGTCGAGTGTCTTCAGTCGAATGTCCGCTATGCGATAGCCTGAATGCAATGTCCTGCAAAGATGTTGTTAACTTTCGTAACTTTCTACCTGGAAGGGATTGCGTCACCCCAAGAGCAATGTTATCATCCGCGCTTAGAGCACGCATTCGGCGAGTAGAAACCCTCGGCGTAGTTGTCTGCCAAACAGAATTATCTGATCTGCTAGGCTTGTGTGTTGTAACGCATGCGTAGCCTTTTATGCTGTGATGCAGCGTAAGGAACCCAAATCTGATTAACCACGGGATCACTTTGATTTAAATTCTTACGGAGGATACTCCCCTCTCTCAAAACTCGGGATGTGGATGTTTCGTATTTTGTCTGTGAATCTGACTGTACACTACAGTGATGGGCTTGTATAGTGGGATTTTGCGAGGGCCTTTCATGATTGCCACTCATTCAAGATTTTATTGTTTACCGCAGTTTCACAAACAACAGACAATAATGGTTGTTTTCAGGAGTTTATTGGAGAAACACGTGACAAAGCTAGTGGTGGACCTTATTTGGAACCAGTACATGTGTATTTGTAAAGAAACCAGTTTACCAGAAAATCACACGTTACATTCGTCACTTCGACTTTAGTCTCCGAACGTGTATCCTGTTGTGGTTTCAGCCACTTATCCGTCTTCCTGTTCTGCATGCGTTTCATCCAGACCAGGAAATTGAGCGACCTCATCCGCCAAGTTGACCAAGCATGTGCTGCTGTTTCCACAGCTTCGAAAGCTGGTTCAAAGCACAAGTTGGCTCAACTTCAACAGCAGTTGACGAATCTTGAGCAAAATATTGCCCACTTGCATGGAGTCGCAGAGCAAAACACGAAAGACCTGGAACTTGCTCGCCAGCAAGTGCATGAGCACAAGGTAATGGTTCCTCGTCTTTTTCTGCTGATTGTTTACTTTTGTCATCTATTTGATCCTATTACTTTTCTGTGTTTGTCATTGGCTGAGTGCTGTTGCAGCCTAGCTCTGGTACACTGGATGTGCTGTCCGTCTTATTACAAATATACGCTAGAAATTTGTCTCCTTTAACAATTCCCTTCACTCTCAACAGAGTCCATATCAAGCGAAACATGGATAATGCAGCTTTTTCAACTACAGTCGTCCAGAATATGCAGTCACTGGCGAGCTTCGCACACTGGGACGACCGTTGTATCTTGCTCATTCAGGATGTAGATGACGTTGTGATTCATGACATCCGGGATGCGATCTCCTTGTTTGGCTTTCAGCTTTTCTGCGCTCGTGGACATTAACGGAAAAAAGCTTGTTGCACTGATGTTCAATTCTAGTGAGGCCGGTATATGATTCGAAACTGTTCTAGAATTACAAAGATGAAAAGGTGCAACAACAACAACTCTTGATCGCCCGAAACGTTTACGATCCGTTTAGTGGGAGGTCGATGTTTCAAAACCGTCTCCAAGTGTCTTTTCGTTCATACTACTTTTACTTGGGATTCTCATTTCAACATCTTTCCAATGCCATTCCGCTTCCTAACAATTTACTTACACTTTACTAAAAAAAATACCGGGCTGCTTGCATTTGTCCAATAGAGGGACATCTGCACCACACAGCTGTCATTAATCCAGATTACCCGACTGAAAACAAGGTATGTGTTATTGGTAAAAACTAATAAAAACGAACGGGTTGGCCAGTCTCTCTCTACTGAAAAGACCACATGCAGGAACCAAGCGAAAGTGGGTTCCTCTGAGAGGGACAAATTTCCTAGCAGTTTCAAGGGACTACTGAAAACTGGCTCTATTAGACTTAAGAAGGGTTGGAGTTGCTCTACTGGCTGTCGAGTACAGCTTCCGAATCACACTGCTGGCGTACATTTGATGTTCATGAATTCTTCGTACGAGTCTGCACCGGTCCGTCAAGTGAGGCAGAACTCTGAACTACCCATTTTGTCAATGCAACACTATCAGCAAGTCTACTAGGACTCATAGTATATCAGATGGCAGATGGAACCCCTCACTCTTTTCCAGCTGAGATTACTGGGTTCATTGACGTGACATAGGTGCGCAACAGTTACTTCCTGGTGGCCTATCAGGTGTATTCGGTACACAGCTTCGCTGCTTAGTAAAATTGTTTCTTCTAATTTCTCCGTAATTCCTACGAAGAATATGATAAGTTGTAATTGAAGGCAATCTATGATCGGCCTCAGGTGTGCATTAAAACGCATTTCCTGATGACCTTTTCAAAATCGGACTATGAAGCGATCTGCAGTTCTTGAATAGTAACACACTTCCTCCTTTCAGAAGGCATATCTGTGTTTTCTTGTTCAGCACCTTGTGCTGAGGCCACCATATCATCCCGCAAAAGTGGTCTTACATGTCCCCATCGTTTTGTGAGTGTTGTAAACTCGACATATGTATCGGTTTAAAGTATTGTCCGCGCACGAATTCGCCCAATAATTGTTTACGAATCGATTTCCTCCAGATTCGTCAGCGCGAGCTGACCGACTGTGTACAGCTGCGACAATTGCGAAGCCAAATGAGCCAGTTGACCTTGCGCATCGAAGACCTTTCTAATCGCCTCGCTTCATGCCATTCCGTCACTGGAACTGATCAAGACCTCGTCAAAGAAACAAAGCAATTGTCCTTAGAGGAAGAACGACTCCAAGCCGAGGTGAGCACTTTCCCCCAGCTTTGTAACCATGGTGTGATTTTCACCCACTGTTCTGCTTACTTCTTTCTCAGTCATCGTTTAACTGCATGTTGAACTTCAACACGAATGTTCCTATTTCGCTTATAGACCTTTTTTATTTTCCTCCTTGTAATAGAAACATGCGGTCACCAATCAACTGGGTCAACTTACAGCCAAGTTGCAGTACCTTGAACGTGACCTGAAAGAGAAGTACGCCGAGTCCGATAAAGAATATTTGGACATGATGTACCAGCTTAAGGTAGGTTGTTCGCAAGCACTTCGGTCAAAAGCTTTGCACAGTCTACATATGTTTTTTAATCAACTGTACTGCTTAATGTGGCTCATTTGTCTGCGTTTTTTTAACTAAGCCCGAAGAGGTCCTTAGTGCATACATGGACTTTTAGCCAATATGGCCATATGAAGCGTACAAAGTTTAAAATGCAAGCGGTTTTAGCAGTTCGTCTTCACATCCAATTCGGTGGGAGTGATGAGAGTTGCCGATGACAAGTCTGACCAGTTTACTGGTTTGGAAAAAAATGGTGGGAACGTTCGAATAGTATTCATATTGGTTCGTGTTCCCTTCTGTCAGTGAAACTATCCATGGCCTTAGCTCGTCAGCACACCCCAAAATATCTGAAAGGAGAAGCTAAAACGTCGGACTCATCCAGTGCCGATTTAGAGGCATCACTGATGAGCCGAAGGTGAAGCAGAAACCACCAGCCAAAACCCATGAGCATGATCGAACCATTCACCAGCAGCCCGACCAGCATACTTACACGAGGACGTTTGTCACGGTGAACTGATGAAAACGATGCCGTCTGATGTGCCAACCTAATATCATTTCCAATATTCCTGGCCCATAAACGTTTTTGTTGGTCTGTCGACAATCTGGTTGTTCGGCATCAGGTACAACTTTTGCTTTTTTTGTACGCTCATTACGGCTTATGTGGACAGTGGGTTGCACCTCTGGCCGCCCGCATCTCACGTGCGCGAACCTGGATACTTTGAATGTTTACTTAGTACAGGAGTTTGTGGTAAACAGAACTGCTATCTTTGGTATAATTTTGACGGTTGAATGCACGAATGCATATCAATCAGTCTTGTTTCCATTGAACTACTGATCACACGGACACTGAATTTTTACTGAGATCTTTGTTGGGTATTGTTCGCTGACTTGGTTCTTTCGCTCTTATCGCCAGCGTAAACTCGCGTTTTAATAAGTCCAAACCACTCTTCTGTCTCGCACATAAATCGGGCTATAATATATTCATCCTGAGATGAATGCGGGAGCATCATTTCGTGCCCCAGCGGGAACCGACAGCTTGTTTAATCAGCTTTTGAGCAACTCTCAATTGATTGGCGTGCAGTGCTCTTTGAAGCACAGTACTGAACCATGGCGCGTCACTCAAGCTAATGGGTTCGTTTAAAAAACAACTGGAATCTGGCTACATCACGAGGAATCTGCTGATCCCATTCTACGCGTCAAATTGCGAAGGAGTATCTGACACTTGTTCATTCTGTTCTGTGCTTTCGATGAGATAATGGAGGAAGCCGTTGGGGACTATCACGGAATGTGCCTAAGGAACATCCAAGGCTATCCGACCTCAACGGCACTATTGTGCGAGTCCATCGCGATACAGTTCGCCTTCTCCCATGTTATAGATATGAGACCTGGTCCCTACGTTTTCAAGGCATTCGAAGTTTGTGACCGCTACTGCTTGAGAGGTACTCATGAAATGCGACAGACTGCTTTAACACTCAGCACATCAGTTCCGTTAAGTGACGAAAATCTTCATGTATATGGCTGGAAGCGCTCGCATGCCGTAGCTACCTGCAGGGGCTGTAGCCGTTGCCCTGATAGTCACCCGAAAACATGGCTAGACACAATCAAATTTGAAGAAAACAGTTTAAAGGTACTTGTCGGTGGAGCTACAGTTGGATTGAAATGTGTGTAAATCTTGCCACCGAATACCGCAAGTGGAAAACTGCGATTCGTTGAACTGACCCATCTTGTATCAGGATATGGGCGTAGTCAAGTTTTACTAAAGAATGGCATCGCATACCCTGAAACGTACTGATTTTTGTACTTAGTTTAAAGGGCTTTGCTGGCGTTTCGCCCCCGGGAGCTGGTTTAGGAGTTTTGTGCATACTGAATCAAAATGGACCGTAAACCCTAGGGCCCGTCATCCTACCGACAGTGTTGAAAATTCTATTGTTCTAAGTGGAACAGAAGCCTAAGAAACCAACAAGTATAGATGGCTTGAATAGCACTTTTAGCACTATATGATGTGATACTGTACAACGTGGATAACATAATGATGGATTTGGCTTTAGGTCTGCACAATGATATCGAACAATGACGCATGGTCACAGACTGATCGAGCAGACTGAATTCTTTTTATCGGGATGTCCCGATAAGAATATGAAAGTGTCTCAATACGAAACTGGAGCGTCCCTTAGTTTGCACAACTCCAAGAATGGCACATTTCCCGGAACGTCACATCGGAACATCTTTCAGTCATTACCGGAAGATTTGAAATTTCTATCGAAAAGGCACAGATCAAAAGAGTCCCGTATTACCGGGCTCACATACAAACACAGCCCGGAGACATCTCATAAATGAAAAACATGTGTATGGTTGCAAAGGGCACATTAATCAAGACAATCCGACAGGCGGTGGGGTTTGCACCCTGCATTGCCTTCGATTTTTACCCGCACGTGTTTTATTTACAGTCACAGCGGATGTTGACACAAATTAATCAAAGCCCCTTTACCCTGGGGTTCGACCTCTAAATGGATTCAGAGACTACTCCCCCATGTATAAGGAGTCAATTTAACCGAGCTATTCAGTGTTGTGTATCGTATATCCTTCATACCAGTTTCTCTTTTGATTGTAGACCACAGAGCTGGCCTGTTCCGACCTCGAACGCTATTACAACGCTCTAGACAGGTAAACTACGTTTTGCATTGCGGATCACACAGTAATTGATTGTTGTGTTGCATTTTAATGGGACACCCTATGGACATTCCTACCTCTTAACTACTATTCATTTTGGGGCCCAAAGCTGATTTTAGGAGCAACTAAAGTGCCTTTTTCCCGAATGGACGGTTACTTTTTACTCGTTACCGTTTTACTTGTATCTATCTTTTCCGTACCCTAGGGCAATCTTGGCTTATCATGCGGCGAAAATGTCCGACCTTAACAAAATTATCCGGGAACTCTGGCGGAGTACTTATCGAGGAAACGGTGAGTCTAATTTGTTGTTTGTGTCACGGTTTGTAAGTTTAATCGGTCAGATTCAAGGGAGACATGATCCAGCCGAACGAAACACAACTTTTATTTAAAATGACTGTTATCATATGTGCCGTCAATTTTGACTTAGCTTAACCGAAAACGACCGAACTTGTAGCGCCACAAATAGACTGTCGCCTAAGTGCTTACTATTTTATGCAATCTGAATTCGAAATAGAATTGTTGTTGTTCTCAAGCCATTCCAGTGAACACGGGGGAGGTAAGTAGCTGTGCTATTTCCTGAAGAAATAGTTTAGAAACACAATGTTTTCCCCAGAGAGATCAACCACTCTGTGGTTTGTTTTGAGAACTGTTATTCTCAAAAAGAAAACAAACTGACACCTGCAGTTTCAACCACTCGCTTCTCCTCCAGTACACTGACCCAGTCTGTTGCGATTTTTATGTTAACAGATATTGATTACATCGAGATATGCAGCGAGGAAGAAGCAGCGACTGCAGCTTCCAACGCTACACGCTCCCGTCGAACCTACAACTACCGTGTGGTGATGGTGAAAGCCACTGGTGGCGTGGCTGCTCCTACCGCATCAAGTCGAGCAGCAAAGTCGAAATTGATACAGTCATATGAGGCTCGTTTAGATATGCGCGGCCGTTGCTCAGCTGGGCAAAAAGTACTGGCTAGTCTAATTATCCGACTAGCTTTGGCCGAAGTTTTCTGTCTGCACTGCGGAGTTCTCGCACTGGATGAACCGACGACGAACTTAGATAGAGAGAACATTGAAAGCTTGGCCTACGCGTTGGTTGAGTGAGTTTCTTCATGATGTTTCTCTAACAGCTTTGCTTGTTGAGTCGCTTTACATGCTGCGGGTTGAAAGTATGCTCCCGTTACGACGATCCTAGTGCCTGTTGTCTTCCCGTGGACGCTAGGATACACTTGATAGTTCGCTCACTTAATTAAAGCTCGTGGAGGGCATATTTTACAGCTGTCACTAGAGTGGAGCTTCGTAGAGGGTTCCGACACCTCGATTTTACGACCACATGAAGAAAAAAGAAGGTACCTCCTAATAGTCCCCATTTTTAGACTTTATCCTGGCAGCTGCATCATTCATTCTTTAATTTTGCTGCTTTTTTGAGTTCTCATTCCCAAGACACAGACAGAACAACCGCCCCTTTTTCGAGCACCCTTATAACTTTCTGCCGCGCGAATACAGTTGAGGAAAATCTGTTCTTCCTTCATTTCCCTGCAGAATTATCAAGAGCCGCAAACAACAGAAAAACTTTCAGCTGATAGTGATTACTCATGATGAAGATTTCGTTGAATTGTTGGGACGATCGGACTTTGTAGAGCATTTCTTTATGCTATCCCGCAATACTCAGTAAGTGTTATCTTTCTTCTGATCGCATATCACATCGTCTGCTGTAATTTATGAACTGGCTGCTTCATCGCCACGAATTCTTGTCGAAGGGTTGAACTTTTCCCTGTTTGTTGTGCGCCAGCTTGGGCTAAGCCTTTGTTATTTATCCATCTTACAGGGGTCTATCAGAAATCCGGAAGGTGCCAATCGAAGAACACTTTCACTAACCACTCTTCCAGCAGTGCTCCTGCTTGAGACTTTTTCGCCGTGTTGTTGTGTGCTTTTTCATCAACAGAGCTCCCTATTCATAATTATGCTTCTCTGATTGCGCGTTGATAGGATTGACCGAAACTCATATCCTACATAGGCACACGGTCGTTTTTCTGTGAGATGCATTATGTCGTATCGAACTGTGTCCATGCTTGCGTTAACCTGCTGAAAAGTTTCCCACCATTTGAGCGCCAGTTTTGATGCTTAGTAAGGGACGGTAGCTTTCAAAATGTTCACCGGAACTAATATTTAATCTAGGGCTTACAGTCAGTCATCATGAATGGGGCCTCGTGCTTGTCCTCTGAAACCACCACAAAGCGGAATTGTGAGGTGACAGAGTGCGCACTCGTTGCACCTTCTTAGTGTCTTTAAGTGAGATTTATGCAATGGCGAACTCAAGCGTTAACGAAGCTCTCAGTTGGAGCCATCAGGCTTTGTTTAAGCAATAAACAAACTGTCAGTGCATGACATTCATTATAGAGCATACATTTGAAATTATAGAGCGTTTACACCGTATTGGACAGACTGTGATCATCACCACCGTTGCACTCGAAATACCGCAGTATTATTCTCCCGAATGGTTTATTTGCACCACTCGAATAATTGAATTCTTCATCACAAAACAGCCCGGCAAATTTCGACAACCGCCCCAAGTCCCTCGAATTCTTCGTGTAAGTAAATCAAGGGTACCGATCTTAAGCACAACAACTAAACCAATAAGTACCTATGTTTAGGCACGTGTGCCGGTCGTCGCGTACTTCCATACAGTTGCGCCATATCGTGCGGCACTCCCACGTCGAATTCGTTATAACCACACCTACGGTCATCGACGTTTTTTCACACAAAACGGTGGACTGTACTTGACATACTTCAGTTCCTTCAGAGGTGTAGTTTGTGTCGTGTGCAGATGAATGCAGTTCTAGTTTTGATGGTTCAGTCATACGTTTTCCGACACAAATCCCTGTCCATATCGATTCACCCTCAGCGGTTGAGGTTAGATCAGCGAGAGCGATGATGCTTATTCCCATCATGTTCGGGCAATTCAAGGCATACCGCAGCGCACTGTAACGTGAGCGAGGTGGTCTTAGCCTCAAACACAGCATGAAAAGGGTACATAATTCAAAATACTTGAATATATTACCTATATTTTTCTGAATATCATGCAATTAGCAAAATCCGTTTGACAAACAAGGACGGGTTACATTGGCCTAAACTCCATAATTCGTTGACTGTGATAATATGGAATTCTAGCGCATCCGCTTCGGTGATGGCGATTTGAGGCGCGGTGATATGGGGCGGCTGGAGAGAAATACAAAAGAGGAAACTAAGTAACTTTGTAAGCTGAAAATAACCAAAACAGCCTTCTAAGGACCGAATCAGAGGACTGATCCGTAAAATTTTAAAGTGCGGTTGAAATAATGAACATTTTGTTGAAAACCTGACCACTTGTGAGCAACCAAGCGGTTACTTTCCTGTAGACAATGCTTTAGGCCTCGCTTTCGTACGCATTGAGAAATGTAGAATGTGGTCAGTTCAGTTGGCGCATCAGGTGGACGCAGTCAGGACTGGTCATGTCCTGCCTCCAAAATCAAAGTGCTGTTTTCTAGTAGCGTTTCCGATTGTCCAAGGGCCTTTGTTCACTGAGTTCCTGAACGATTTTGATTTGCTGCGCACAATACACATCAGACTCCATATTCCGTGCCATGGGGGTGTTATTATGGCCACTTCATGGATCTTGTCTACCGTCGATGTGCTGCATTTAAAGATCACGATAGGCACTGACCCAACTGTTGATACCCCTGGGTTATAAATGGTGCTCTTGACCGTCACTTAGCGGTGAGTTGTCCTCCTGGGTTGAGAAAAACACATCATTTGACGAGTGGCACACATATTATCTTTGTCAGTGATTAGTAGTATGGCCCACCGAAACCTGTATTGAGCAACCAATTGATCGGTCTAAAAATTTGGACAGTTTACTAGTAAAATCCTGTGAGCATCGTTTCAAAGAAGCTAGAAATTCAACGCAAGTGTCAAGCAGAGCTAAACGGAGACTGTTAGAGGCCACAAACTATCGAATAACGAGTGCCTCTAGATTAGAGAGGTCTTCGTTTGAATTTGATCCTTAGTCCGCGTCAGATGCCTGGACAGATTTTGATGGTGTTCCGCGCATTCAGGGTTCTGTATGTATTAAATCAAAGTCCGTCAGTGAGCACGTTTTCGGAATTTTTGTTCTTAGCATATTTCTGCGCGTATGATAGGCCAGGGCATGTTTCATATGTTTCTCCACCGTGATATACTTCCTATAAAATGCAAATAAGCAAACGGTTTTCGAACTGAGTAGTGACATTGAACGGGTCCGCACGCCAGCGCTTGATGTGAAGTGACGCTCAAAGAACAGTGACTGTTCTAATTCAGTATTGCATGGAGCTGATATTTGTGGATCAAAAACAGCAGTCTTTACAAAAGGGTGAAGCTTACACAAGCGCATCACACAGTATTGTTTCACTGCCTTCAACATTTTGTCGTACCATTATGGAAAATTGGGGGGTTGTGTCGATAGTTGCTTTTACAGTAGGCGAAACTGCTCCCGATTGCCAAAAAGAGGTCAACTCTCCAAATAAGACCACTTGGGCTGATTTCCGTGGTCTTTGATCGGGGAACTATGGGGAAACACCCCTTTTTGAATAACAGACTTTTCCAGTATGGATTTCTTCCACTTGATTTTCCTCTCGAGAAAACATCCCATGCAGGGAACACTTCCCCACTCCAGTTTTAGCCCTAAAATGAAATGCCACAGTGACCATGCCATTCACACAGAATCAACGGTCGAGTGTGACGTGTGACGATTATTGTATCACACCATCATCCGATACTAGCCTTGGCTGGGGTGAGAACGAGTCACAGTTGCAATATGGACCAAGCGAAGTGGTGGTAAAAAGCATGCAGCAGCGCAACATAGCTCGATATTCTCCTGTAACACTTTCACATTCATCGCTTGTATTTACTTTTTATGTCTGTGAACATGCTCTTCAAAACTAAACGATAATAGCATCCTAAAGCATGTATTCCGCACAGGAGCATGCTCTTTACTATGCTTACTTGCGTTCGCATACGTAGCACAGAAGTCGCGTGCACATGGTGGTGAGCCTCAGGACCATCATACGAGTTCACCGTATTTATGCATCGCCAGTTGCAGATGTTCACAGGCACTGAAGATCGGGTACATTCATTCTGATCCAAAGAAGTTCATCATACCCATAAGCAACCATACTTTCGTCAACTAAGGAGGACATATTCCCGTTGAGAAGAAATCACTCGGTGTTTTCTCACAGGATACTAGAATACTTCATTAAATTTACACATGAAGGTGAGGAAACTACGAAAGGTAAGATTTATCAAAACTACCTTGGTCGCAGTCTGGGATGTTCCGGGATCTTAGTGGGAGATTGACGTGGAGGTGACGCGGAGCATTTGGAACAAGAAGAGCAAGTGGATGATGAAGACGACGAGGAGGACGAGGATGAGGAAGGTACATTGTCTAGAGGACAAGAAACGTCTATCTTTTCGGTCATATCTGCAAGATGCGGCTGATGAACACGAAGTCCTGCAAGCCAACTCTTTGAGAACCGCGGTCGCGCTCGCACAGTTTTATGCCATACCGTGGGAAAGTTGACGGAGCTATAACAGAATCAATAAATTTTCCGGGCATAGCGCACTGTTTATAAGGTTGCTGAAAACTCTTCGAAGAGTGACACAAACGAGAGTGATTCAGTCGCCATAAAATGCTATAAATGCGCGCCGGGAAACTGGGTTTGCCTAACACAGAATGGTAGCATACAAATGGGCGGAAGAAACTTCTTCCGCTACGACAGTCTATCACTTTTTAATGTTAGTGCGTTAAAATTTTTTGGGATGATTCGATTGGAATCTCTAAGTACCTAGGTAGAAATTTAAAGTGCGTCAGTGTAGGATGCTCTGAAGGGCGCGCAACACTGGTGGCGACCCTAACATGACGTCCAGTCACCACTACACTTCTTGTAAAACGCTTTGAAGTTTATCGCGTCATCTTAAACAATTTAACCTGACATCCCAACAAGAAAAACGTATTAATTGCATGCTGCTCGACAAAAACGTAAAGATACGTACCGAAGATATCATAGTAAATGGTAACCAGGACCAGGTCGATTAAGGAGTGGCATAGTACCTTGAACCTACAAAACGTCTGTACGTCGTCAGTAGCTGCTCAAGATGTACATCTGCAGCCATCCCAGAAACACCCCATTCCCATACAAAATGAACGTGGAATTTGCTTCATCTCTGAGCTAGACTACTTTGCTTAAGCTAAGGATGTGAGCTGCAAGGAAATTTATCAATAAACATAAGAAGATATCTGCAACAGAAGAACATGAGTAATAGTAATTCAAAGAGGATTACAACATGGAAACAATCATACCGGTCCGGACGCTGGGAACGGCCCTCATTGAACGAACACAGTCTAATCCCCGTCAGTCGCAGTCAGCTATTCCTCGCGATTATCGATCTGTTTCCTTCCTATATTCATATCACTGTTGTAAACCTGCCAACCAACTATCCTGACCTACCGAATGTCGAATCATGCACGTATACAAAATCGATCAGATCTTAAAGCTGCTGTCAATTAGTAGTGATGTGTCTACTATAGCTATGTTTTCCTTACCAGTAAAACCCGACCGCCATTTTGGAGTGTCGCATTCCTAATTTACAACAGCGTATACCATCTACCCGACGGACAGTGACGAATGATTGCATATGAATCGACCAATCTGCTTTGAATGTTCCCGAAATCCAGATACAACGCACGAACGAAAGAAGTGCCAGAGATCAGACCACCGATCACTATCTAACCGGACATGTATTCTACCGACTCGCGTGAGGAGACTTTCACATCTCAAGCTCTATAAGATTCTCTTCCAATTCCTAACAATTTACTCCAAACTCTGGGCATTTAGATGATATCAAAGTCAGTCCGTTTTGGAAGTTATACACGGAGCTCACTAATCGTAGTAACGTACGTTAATCCCTCTCAAGTCACCGATATCAAGTTTCAGTTTTCCCATTCAGTCTTCTCCAAAACTGCTCGCCCATGGGATTCTCTTCTATTTCATGTATTATCACATTCTTATAGCCTTCTAATTTTCAAGAATTGGGTTGATGTTCATCCGTCCAACTCCCTCCCCAATGGTATACAACAGCTTGCTCCATTCATGAGTTAATCATTTCGCACGTATCACGAAACTGTTCACATATGAAGTGCCAATCATTATAGAACGTATCTGACTAAGTGTCATCCCCACCTCTCTAAACCACGAACGTCAGTAATAAAAGGCAGAGATTCGATAAATGAGGTATGAGCCTCAAAGCCACACGTATGACCGATAGCGGGTACCCTCGGAAGCTCAGTTGATACATCATTCGTATGGTAAGCGAGAAGGTAAGGGTCCAAGTCCAGCTCCGGACCCATGCTATGTCTGCGTGCACTAAGACTTCTGATTTCAACGCCTACCAAATTTTCTACCTCCCTTTATATTTGAGAAACACTCCAAATGCGCTGGTATCCAGCTACGTGAAAATTTACTTTCTATGTTTCAACAACGGTGTCTCCCCGAAAACACTCAACTTAAGGAAGCAAACGGACCCACCAGATTACCGTTCATTGTTAATGACAGTCTGTTGATCGGTTAGGGGCGCCCCTCTGACTGATATGTTCTGATTCAGAGCTCGACATACTGTAATAGTTAAGACGGGAGTTTTTAACCGAGAAGCCCTTCCCTAGGCTGGACAACCTGAAAGTATCCTAGTCTTCCTGTTGCATGGGGGCTGTACATCAAAAGGATAACACAAAAGAGCGAATTTACTCAACTTTGACCCCCCTTCCATGAGTGTCATTGTTTCCCTTTTTGCGTAGTCCATCATTTTTTAGTGTAACTGCAATCATCATTCGAGTCAATTCAATTCGCCTCCTAAAACAGCAGACGCTCTGTCCCCATATATTCTGGAATGTTTTACCACATTTACTTGAGAAGTCAGCCTTCTAACGTAAAATCTTTGCAGAAAATAAACGGCATTATGCGTCGTTCGCGCACTATTGAATGCATACATGAATTTGCAGAGTACATACATAAAAGCTTAATTGTCGTCAAGCGACACAGCGAGTATAAAATGGACTTTGAACCAGTCGACCACATTTCCGCTCACTGGATTTCCACATAAACAAGACAGTATATTTTTACGAAAGGGATCAAAATCAACGGACTGTTCGCTAAAAGATTATTGAGGAACCTGCTGTTTACATTGCAAGCTACCTTGCTCAACAATTAATTTAACTGGCAATCTGGGACATTCTTGGAACCGGCTCATCCTCTAGTAGGAACCAACCAAAGTCAACTCAACTCTGTGACAACTTCGCCAAACGATCCTCGACACTGGAACTCCCAACACTCAAAAATCTGTCACTATGATTCGGCATCCGTGATGTTACGAAAGATAAGCTGTGAACAAAAACGTTCAATGAACCATTCGTTATGAACCTCACTCTCTAGAGACAGAAACAAGCGTTGGGAACCGATACCAAAACTTAAAACAAACCTGCAAAAGTTCTGTGTGACGGCAATTGTGTCGGTCAGGTTGAGAACAACATGCCACCACCCACCGGGAATAAAGACTGTTTCCCCTGGACGTTGGAGTAGCTCGATAGGTTCGTAAGCTTGGGGCCAGTCGGGTAGTCTTGTACGGGGATAAACGTAGGTGAACCATGCAATAGCCTCGTTTTTGTTCAATCCACCCTCGTTCGGACGTGGCTTGACTAAATCCTTCGGTGTTTGTGGGGGAAACAAACACCAGCTAGGACAGTCAATGGAATTATGTTGTGTGGAATGCAGAACAGAGAGCATGTGCGAAAGGAATCGATGGGTAATCATGTTAAATACCAGCTAGTACGCTGTTGCTGCTATTCTCTATCCATTTCTTACATGACAATTCCGATTAATTTGATGGAGCAAAGCGAGGATAGACTGCACTAAACTATCAATCAGAGCATCCCAATATTTCCTAGCAGAATTAGACTGGTACTAATCCACTAGTGAGACGGGAGATGAGATTCAGTGCCACTCGACTAACCTCAAATACTGGCATGTACTGTAACGACGGTTGTGGCATTTGGTAGAAACCGACCATTCAGCAAATATATGCAGTCAGTGCAGCTTTAAGAAAACTTAAGCGGAAATAACCCCGCAGTCAGTTTGAACACGCAAAAGAATCATCACCTAAACCGGAAATCTCGCTAGCTAAATTAACTTACCGTTTGTAGCCCCGAACCAAGGCATTCCATGCACTGGTACCGAGAGGATCGATGTGGATACCAGTGCCTGAACGGGCCGGGCCCATGACGAACCACCTAGTGTAACACAGAAAACGATATAACTGTGCGTTGCAATAAAAACTGCCGGAAAGTAACGAAAACCATAAACAAACCAGACATGTGCTACAAACTTCTGAGCGTTGTTATAAGCCGGCAAGGTACGCTGCCGAGCATATCGCTCACTAACCCTGTCAACACGAGCAGAAAAAACATATACTGACGGAACACAAATATTAGGCGCTAAGTCTCAACATAGAACAAGCAACAATGTGAACCCATTACAGGGAGAGCAGCAACACGTGGGGACATTTCCATTAGTTACTAGACGGCATCACAAGGACAAAATGGTCGTGTCAAATAGCCTCAGGCAGTTCCGACGCAGTCGCATGTCGAAACTTCCAAATTCTTTGAAACAGGAGTTTACCAGCTTTAAATTCCGAATATTCGACCATAAAGTGAAATCCTTATGTGCAACCCCTTCCTACGTCTGCATGCAGCACATTAATATTTAAGCCAATTCGTGGGAAGACCTACCCACTATGATGGCGACAGAAAGGTCCGGGATTTGGAAGCATTCAACTATTGCTAACTCAAGGACAAATCGTGGAGGTATACCCTGGTCAAACGTAACATTATTCGCAATCACGCTTACTCCGGAACGGGCACGCAGGCGTAGAAGAACAAACAAATGTTATCCTTGGTGAATCAACATTCAAAACGACGTGAATTTCCACCAGCGGGGAATCAGTCGATCTAGACTGGTGTCATCTGCAATTCAACTACCCTCGGAATTGATATGCAGAACAAAAGCATACGTTGCCTTAACCGAGACACAACCCCCTCGAGTAGTGATAGAGGCTTCACGATCTTGACTTGACTATGATGAACGATCATCTGCAAAAATCGTCATCACCTAGAATCCACAGTTTCGTCTTTCATAACGTGAGACGTTACCGAACACAAGCCACATCATCATCGACAGCATAATATCAGTGTTAAACACTGCTCCCTCACTACCGTACAACCTTCACCCATTTAAAGGCCTTATTTTGAAGAAGTGGATAAAAGTGAATAAGCAAAGGACTTATTTCTAGCCTACCAAAATCATTCCGAGGTGCTTACACCTCCAGGCACTCATCCAAGGAATCTGGATAGAAACGGACAACAACAACAAACGAACAACAACTAATTGCTCGTTACGAATTCGCCGACACGAACCCACACGAGCTATGGTTCTGAGACAACGGTTGTCGAACACCTGAGAGCTCTCCGTATACTCCCATACGCCCACAACTCTGAGAATGAATTCACTAAACTTAATTCTTCAGCTAAAAACCACGAGTACATTGGTTCCAGCAGCTACAGTTTCGACCACGGGAGTGGGAGAGCGTCGGAAATACAGCAAAGCACTGGAGGTGAGGGTATCTTCAATTAGTTCGAGAACAAACAGCTACGCATCGAAGGCGATAGCTTTAATGCACGAACGCTACTGACTGCGCGATCGGGCCATGTCTGCCAGTTTCACCAACCGCTCGTGAGTTCAGTACTGGGGTCCCAGTTCAAGAAGCCAGCAGTTGTCCACCCGACTGAATTGATTGGTTAGTATTTTTTTATACTTCGCCGTCGGGTCATACACTATCCACCTCTCGGTCGCTTCTACTCAGAACATTGTGGGGAGGAAAGGGCTCCGCGAGGCAGGTGGTCCTCTGGTATGCGGAGTACATATCCTAACCAGCGTAACCTATGAAGAGTGAGTGACTCATCCAACAAGCGAGGGTTCTTTTTTCCTACACCTAAGCATTGCTAATCCGATGTTCCCACAGACTCGACCAGACCAATGGTCCAACAACGACAGCTTTCGTACGTCCTCTTCGTGTAGGGGCCACGTTTCTGATCCATAGAGCAGTATTAATCGCACTGCCGCAGAGAAAACTCCGCCCTTGACACAAGAACTGACGTCACGCCGGCGCCATAGATGTCGAATGATAGAGAAAGCTACTCTAAACTACCCGATTCGAGAAATAATCTTGTCCTCAGCTAGTCCACCGGAACTTATACAACTGCCCGGGTAAACAAATGTATCTAATACGTCGATTGGCTCGTCTGCAAACAAGAGGTTTGGCTTTAGTCCCACCAACTCCTGGGGTATTGGGTGCTGGGCAAGCCTGTCAGGGAGGAGGACAGACTGGCCAAATATGTCTTGAAAATCTACGGGTACTGAAATTGTGGGTCACTTATAGGCATGACGTTGTCCTAGCACCTGATGGAGTGTGAAGATTTGGTCAACGCAACCTATACCAGGTCTGAATCACGCTTGCTGCTCTCGAGCCAGCGACTCACGAGCTACCACAAAGTGACGAAGGACAAGTGACACCAAGAGTTTCGTTACGACTGGAGTCAAACTGATCCCTGTGACTACAGGAATTACGAGGCTTTTTTTGAAAAAGGACACTACCACCAATTCTCCCCAGTTGTAAGGGATAGTCTTTCTTCCCAAATGCAGGCAAACAGATCAGACAAGTACTGACTGAGAACTTCACCCCTATTTCTCAACAATGGGATTTCATCCGACCAGGAGCTCAGTCGCGCTGGAGAGAACATATGCAGTCATTACCCCACGGGTGCGTTCCACGTTCACCAACCAGGGTTTCACTTCACCTATAGGATCTAAATGAGTGGCAGATAGTGCCCACGAGAATATTTGTTCGAAGTTTTTGGCCCACCGGTCGAAGCGTTCTTCTTTACTCAAAATGGTCACTCCACTGAGCCTTGATGGTTCCGCTCACAGATGGTTTCCGAGGCCCGGTCACACGGATTACCTGGAATAATCTTCGGGCATTCCCGGTTGTTCTGGGCCTCTTATATTTCCTTAGTCTTCCGAGTCCATCAGGCTTCAGGGTCGGCGAGCACGCTCACTTTCACTTGACGTTTCGGGACCGGCAGGGAAATTTCTTCCAGATTCAAGCAGTGTCATACCGCAGGAAAAAGTCCCAGCAGTGTGCAATGTGGCGACCTCGTTCCAGCATGAATTCACATTTGGTGGTGGAGCAGTTAGAAGAGATTCCAGAAGACGATTCTGGTGAACTCGTCTAGCATCCGGATCTAACAGCTTCCCAGTTGCTAAGCAATTTGTTCGCACCTTACGCGGCCCTGGAAAACGAGGGGTGAAGCGATTCCGGATGAGCGCGTGGTCGGAATCCACAAATGTGTTCCGAAACGAGCGGCAGTCAGTTATTGATCCGCGCCACCGGTAACTGATGGGATGTGACCAATTTGAGTCCGTAGCTGGTACGTTGTTGAAGGACACCATGTAGCCAGATGACTTCGGTTACTTGGTAAGTCAGTACCATATAACAACAGCCTGAGGTTAGCTCATAGGTGAAGCAATCGTTCGCCATTGTCCCTACGTACAGAGTTCAACCCATCAGAGGAGCTATGCCTGGCCACTTGTGCATTCAGACCTCCGGCAAACACAACGATATCTGAACATTTAGCCCGCCGCAACAGGGCATTCGGGGCGTCCTAAAACTTGTCTCTGATGTTGTCAGAGCTACAGTCGGTTGGGGCGTAAACAGACAGCGATCAACTTCCCGCATGTGAATCTCCTTCACGGACTTTACCAGACGAATAACACAGAGACGACCATAAAAGGGTATCCAGTCAAGCAAGGATCCTTCGGCCCGGTGACTTACGAGGATGCCGACCCCTGAGCACCCTAATGCAGCGGCCTCGGTATCGCCAGGGGTTCGAAGCCGGAGGTGAGTAGAGAGTGATGGAACAGTTAGCTCAACTACTGTGCCTGCATCTTGGATTCTTGTTTCTGATACACAGCACACATCAATATCAAGTGAATCCAATGTGAGAGCATGATTTGCTTGTTGTCCTACTTGCTTAGGAGTTCGAACATTAGGAGCAGCCATACAGAAGTATGAAGATTGATTTTGAGATGCCTGAGGATGTCAGCGCCAAACGAAGCACATATCTGGCGGTCAAGACCGATGCAAGGTGAACAGGATCGTCAGTCCTAACTGGTGGGCCCACAAGGAGTTACCATTGGGGTGGTGGAGGGGGGAGAAAAATTATGTGAAACAGCAAGAAAGGAGGTGTCAGCAGGAGCATGGTTCCGCTTACCCGCCCTGGTATATGCAACAAGGCGATCAGGATGCTGACACCAAGCGACGGCCGGTGTGGCATGAGATTATTGTTAGTTGTAGGTATCATGGTTGTACGTGCGCTGGGATACTGCCACGGCGCTCACACCTAGAAAGGATGATTATTAAGGTTCGCGACAAAAGCCTTTGGCTCAAAAGCTTGACTGCAAGGCAGCGGTATTTGGCGGGACATGCAAGTGCATTACCATTTTTAGACAACAATTGGCGACGCATGTTCTAACGTCGAACCTAGAGGGCCAGGAAACTGTGTTGCTCAGACCTCTAACCGTCGACCTACCTGGTATGAGAGACTGTGCTAATGACGCAAGGACACCCTCCAGTATAGGTAGGTGGGTCAAGGAGGCACACAAACGGTCACACCACTATAAGGTCCATTCTTTTCGTGACGGGGACAGAATTCGTCGGGCGCACAAGAAAAAGCCTGTCAGACAAAATCCACTAGCTGCCCAATCTCAACCAACACGCACTTCGTCTTCAACGATATGAAGCGCCAACCGGAACCAAGGGATCCACTTTTCCACTTTCACCTGATGAGCGTCAGTTAGGATGACATGCATGGCACTCCGAGATTTTCGGGAAACGGTCATGAGTCCTGAAGCATACATATATTAAGAAACTACAGTGGTTTGGACGCGCGATATTGCCTGCCCTGGTAAATAATACGAACAGCGATAAATCCGTCGGTGAACATAAAGCATAAAATAGCTCTCAGAGTGAACCTGAGTTCAAATTCAACGGTTGCGAAATGGAACTTAGGTTGGTGGACATACCGATGAGGCGGCCTCCTTCTGTGACTTCCGTAAGTGAAGAGGTCCTCCGGAAAAAACTTGCTAATGACGTAATCGTCCAAAAGTTTCCTCCGTTTTGGATGCTAAGTCAAGGGTGGGGAATGTTGTTCACCTGGTAATAAAGAGTTACCTCACCGTAATTCGCATCAAATATATATAGAGGGCTGTCATCCTGATTATCATGCATGTATTGAACGAAGTACTTCATCTTAATTTTCACCGAGTTGCCTGAATCATCTTCACCGCATTTAAAACGTTGATTCCTGTACTTTTTGGCTAATCGCTGTAAGTAGAACGGTTCAGAGGTGGACGTCCAACATGCAGCTTACCTCGAGTGTCCACTTTTTTGTGGCTGGCCAGTCTAGCTGGTCGTTAACAATTACCACCGGTTTGCTCGGCCTTTCGAACTCATCTCGAAATTGGTCAAGAGAGGTTTCAGTTGCATCTAGCCGAGGGCATGAATCTTGGAAGCAGTGTGGTGATAGGTCGAACGTTTTGTCAAAACCACAATGCCACCATTGAGAAGGTGAACTATTTAGTTCCGATCTAGCCTTGGTTTTAGCTGAACGTAAGGCACGCTCATACCGGCGCTTACTCACCGATCGAGGCATGCGGCAAAGGTACCGTTTGATGCTGCAAGGAAAGCGGGACAACAGTTGGTAATGTGCAAACTTGGTGGGACAAATAGTACTGCGGTCGTCACTGTGTTCTTACGGCTCTCTGTGCACCGATTGCAGTCAATGAACAAACGTTACCCATATACCATGGTGAGCCGACTATTTAGTTTCCGAAAATAACCAATCAACTAGGGAGGATGAACCAAAATGTTACAATACGTAACGAAAATATGGCATACTCGTATGTCGAGTCGTCGAGCAGTCGGAAGAATGTGAACCTGTTGAAATCACTTAGCGACCACTGATCCACTACTTGATATTTTTAAAGTGTTCATTGAAGAAACTAGGGGAGCAAGAGATTCCCCTACGGACTGAGTGCCTTATCAAGTTTAGAATGTGCTCCACATGCTGCAATGTAAATCCGCAAGTGTTTTATTGGCTATAAGCATCAGGAACCTGAAAAGGAATATTGGGTGTTTCACCTCCAAAGACACTGTAACGTAACTATCAGTGTCACTTATCCCAACTTACATAAACGCTTGGAGAAAAGAATAGCTCGTTTGTCTGACGAAAGACCAACTTGATTCACACCAACAAAGGAAATACCGGAAACACTGTGCTCCTACGTTTCTCCGTTAAAGCTCCGGCCAATACTTTTGAAAAGAAGTTCCTGGGCCGAAAGGGGCAAAGATACTTGAGGTAGGATATTTCATCGCTTTATCTCGACAGATGGACCCAGAATAGCCAAGAATTGCGGTCACACAACTCTATGACAGCTCACTGGAGGAATTTATCGGCGTTCAGAAGCGATAAAAAAATGCATGAAATATGAAGGCATTGACCTCAAAATCCAGGTTTAGTCACTGTGAATCATCCCCAACCAAAATATTCCTTCTATGCCAGCGATACGCTTGCGAAGATTTGCGTCCCACCTACGTGTATTGCCGGTCAGCCATTACACTTATTGGCTGCTAGTCCATCAGCTAGGCAGAAAATATTTTGAACTCACCGATGGAAAGAACTTTTCGGGAAGCACAGGTCCATGGGGAACACCCCACTGTCTCACCGGATAGTACGACTCTACTTCCAGACCACCTCGTAATACTATTTATCCTAGTAAGAGTAACTGCTTTCCGTTGTCCTTCCTGGAATGGCTGAACCTTAAGGAGCCTAATTCTAGTTAATGTAGTCCGCAGGATCATTGCACAGCCACGACAAGGTGACACTTTTAGGTAACTGTAGATGAGCTTTAGACGGCAGAATAGAGGAACGCTGTGCAAGCCCATTCACACCGATTCCCGTAACAGACGGTATCTATTGCGAGTACCATCAGGTAGTAATGTCCGTTTCTTGAATTCCTCGTCCGTTACAAAACCTAAATCTGACTCTTTGGCCTAAATATATTCCGCCGTGACCTTTGATTATTTTGCTGGATCTGTCAGTATTTTTTGTCCCCACACTTCCATCTCATTTTGAAATGTCTCCACGACGACGGCAGAAAGGAGTTAGGTGCGGCAGGTAATCTCCTTATGTGATCCGGTGCAGGTCACACTCCTCTGGACTCCTTTTCCCCTTAAGTTGAGGAAAGATAATCTGGAGTAGGACAAGTATGGGTGAAGAACAGCGATTGAGCAACATTAGGAAACGTAGAAACCAGCGACTTGATCACCCACAGCATTCTGATGGCTGCTGTAACTCAATCATCCTCCTTATCGACAGCAATACACCAGTACCGGACAGCGGCGCCCAACAGCTGAAAGTCAGTTTCACCTTGGTGTCCGTTTTCATATTAACACGCCTATTTCTTTCCCACAGGTCTTACGAAGTAAGGATTAATCGATAAGGCACACGCCATTGGCTTGTGGACTCTCTGTGAGTAACACACAACAAGGAAAGGAGTCATGGAGAAAATCAACCATGCGACGAGTTCAGGACTGCCTAGACCTGCTCTTTTGCGTTATAAGACGCTGCTGTCACTGACACCTTCAAACTGTCCGTATACATGCAGTCGAGTTGCACGTCACTTGGGGGGGGGGGCATTCACAAAAATCTTGAACAGGGTGAAGCACTGACCCTTGCAGTGCACCGCTTGTAACCGCGGACAGCAGTGAAAAAGTACCGGTGACACACAAAGCGTACTACAGGTGGGAAGTCACGAATTCAAAGGCCTATTAGCCCTGAGTGTGATCAACATGCGCTCAGAAATGACATTACCAAAGACCTTGCTGAAATCAACACACACCATAGCCAGTTAAAACCCAGTGTCCATGGCAACCACCTACTCTTCTCTCGCAAGGACGTTGTTAGCCTACAGGCGAAACTTTCGGAAACCATGGTGTTTTGGTGTCCAGGTGTGGACAGCTCCCATGTGTCAGTCTACGTTGGCTTGAATGACCCTTTCTATTGCTTTATCGTTACCCGAAGTCGGGATAATAACGCCAAATTCATCAGCTTCCTGGAACACTGACTTAGCTACTGCATATTTCCAATCTCTGAGAAGACGGCCATCCTCCACCAATCATCGGAAAAGTTGATATAGAGGTTTAGCTGTCAGTTTGGTTTCACAACCGTGAGCCATGCACGTATGTAAAGTGGTTCCGGTTGCCACAGCCTATGGTGATAGAGGAAGACAGAGGAAGCAGGGAACAACTTTTTTTTTAGAAAAAAGAACACCGGGTTAGTGGTTGGGGACAAGAGATTAGATAACCACCACTAGTTGCATGACACCGCCGTGACGGTGAGTATATCCAAACGTTGATGTGGTGGATCTCTGACACCGCAACGTTGCAGATAACATGCACCAGTGCAACCACATCCTTTTGTTACGTCTTTACGTCTCCAGGTTATACGTTGTCCACCTTTTGGTATGTTGAAGTCGGAACTCACTTCATCAAACAGAGCATGGCAAGGCAATCGACCACCCGGCATAGAGAGCACATGACCCAAACCACGTAGCTGGTGCACCCGAATCAACTCACTAGTTGGACAAGCAGCTGGTTTGTTGCCACAAACCATTCGTCACACTTCACGGATACACGGACTGATACACACGGTAGAAGCTTTCACCCAAGCTTCCCGGGTCGGGTTTGTTCATGTCATTCAGCGGCTTCCGTTCACCTGAAAGGCACAAGCGAAAAAAGGATGTAGCACGGCTCTTTAACTTCTCGGCGCGAGGATTCAACTAAGCAAGTGCCTAAAACAGCTTTGAACTGGGCACTAGATGCAGCGTGAACAACTGTCGGAGGAAGGTTACTCCAGGCACCAACTACCCGAAATTTCAAAAATCTGTTGCCTAATAAAGCAGTGCGCTCCGAGCTTGAAAATCTTACCCGCCGAGAGTTAGCTGGGTCAAAGGTGAAAAACCCGTTGACCAAACTTTGTTCAAACGGGCCATAAGTAAGTATTAGGTCTCCTCGGAGGCGACGATACTCCAGGGGAAAAAGTTCAACCACGGCAAGACGAGTTTCAAAGGCCACGGACTTAAGACCTGCAACCATTTTCGTAGAAGCTCGTTCGACACGCTCAATGGGGATTACGTCCTTCTTGCGTCCTGAGTAGGCCATTTGGTTGGCACATTCAAGAAGCGGTCTCAAGTAGGCCCATAAAGTATCCAGAAGTTCATGCGAGTAATACGGTGGAAGGTGCGCCGAATCACCGGCAGAACGGCGAATGCCTCTTGAGCCGATTTCTCATTGTGCAGAAGGACGTGGTAGAAGACAGCCAGATACTTAATCCTTTTTGGTATCTTTTCTTGTCATCATCATCATCATCATCGACAGCATGACACCAGT
>SJOL01013054.1:0-20619 GCA_004794785.1 Opisthorchis felineus | reverse complement strand
TTCAATGCTGGAGACAATGTGGTCATCTATTTATTCGAGGGGAATGTGCAAATCAAACAAGATTAACTTCATAACAATTCTGATAATCTTATCACGGTGATTTTAGAAAGCGTTGCGTATGTGGTGGAAAAGAGCTGAAAGTCTAATCATTTGCAAGTCGTACTGAACGGGCCTCATTTGCTGAATGGCCCGATCCACTTATTCCTCGTGCTTGTGTACTGTGATAAATAATCTGGATTTCTTTAGATGACGAAGACGGATAATCAATTTCACGGTACGTAGACGCAGAAACGGATTGCTGCAAATGAAAATGGATTCCTGCGAGCACCATGGTTCGGCATACCCGGTCCTTTCACTGCCTTCATATTTTTGCGTATGCTATTCTCCACTGGATAAATTGTGAACGCAAGTATGAAACACATACCAAATAACCCGGGCATTATACCATTCTACGAAGAATGTCTTCTTATATGTTGTTTGAATTGTGTAACCAGGAATCTGGATGGCAAACACGCTGAATTTGCGAGATTACGCCAGTTTGCAAGCCTCAAGTAGAACAATTTGAGAATGTCTACCTGTGTCGCTTTAATGTGTCATAACGGTAGGCACCAAGACGCCGAAGGCTGACATCAGTACGTGGCGTAGTTGAAATACTTAAACCATGGTTCAGACAAGCTAAAATCCAATGGTTGGCGTCCGAAATGTTCGGGAGAGTTGACGCGGTGTTTGCGATTCTGGTCACAATTATCCCAGTTTGTTTCTGACTACGAAGTTTGAAGTTTCGGTAGTGAATAAATCCTGCCATCCTCCAGTGATGATGGAATTACATGAATTTGCCCACAAGTGAGTGCAAGTACAATATCAATGCTTATGTGATATCCTGTATGCAGAGGCATCTTTGAAGCACAACAAAGTGTGCTTCAAAATCCCGTTAAATTTTTGGTTCACTTTTCAACCGATTTATTTGTTAAAAGAGGATCATCTGCACCGGAAACACACACAAACGTGATCTGAAAGCTAAGGCCATTTTATGTGATGTGCTCCGTTGCGGTGAGATTCCCTCAAGAGAGCAAACTTCTAGGGAGCTTCCGGAGACGGAGTCCATGAGAGCAGCAAGCCTGATCATGAATGAGTCGAACAACTGGAGATTTGTACCGCAAGGTGAACGGAATTTTCAAGTGTAATAGAAGGGTTAAATTATATCTCGGGGCTTCCATGTCTCCAGGCCATATAATGTTCATCGTAAAATTAAATCCAGCGTCATCATCGGCGTCCTCGCCAGACTTGTTCAACTTGCTTTGTTTGCTCCATACGGAAATCCGGTGACCACAGCTGATTCGGAAGCGACGCATCTACCGGAATCTCCACCTGAACTGTCATTCCGAAATACTGGATACCTTTACATGCAATTTTGACTTTTGTATGATAATAATTAGCTGAGAGGCTCGCCAATTTTTCACCTCAGCCAATCTGACACATTTTAACATCATCTCATTTGTGTTACTCCTGTACCTTAATAAGGATCTCATTGTGCTGAAGAGTATTTAATAGGAGTAGGAACCAGGAGATATCGGACATGTTGACAATGACGGCGGAATTTAAGTCGGCAAAAATCCTTGTTGGCTAACACTTTACTCCACTCCGTGTTTCACCGAGTATTACCAGTTAAGTCAGCTGTTGATGGGCAATAGCCCTGGGTACACATTTAAGTTCCATTATACAGTGAGAGTAACCTGTGTAAACGGATAAAAACCTAAGGGCAATATGGAGGTGATTTACACGGTTTTCACGACCTGTAAGTTCTGAAAATGCCACTGTCCAACTCGGATCCATAAGATATCTTCTGACGTAATTTCTTTGATATTAACCACCTTAAACTACATAATCTTGCGGAATTATTTTTTTATATTGCGCAATCCTTCCATGGAAACAGGTGACTCGAGTTCTTCAGGAATACAGGAATTCATGTCCAAAATAAACATTAAGTGATTTAGGCCTGTGTTAACCGAACGGCAACTTAGTCTTAATTCATTCCAGCCATAGCTTTCGCGCATTTGACAGCTTTTATGAGGGGACTACCTATAATAAACTACATCTCCTTGCCAGTTAACCAGCTTCCAGAACGTCGCAACGTTTATTCGTTCCATTGGAATGGGTAAAATTAACTGTTTGTGCGTATTGCTTGGGACATCTTTGGATCGCTCCCAATGCTATTCGTGAATTTCACCAACGGGTTTGATTTTCCAGGTATCTATGTCAAACTATCGGTTGCCATCCATAGCTTCAGTTAAAGTGCATTTTACGATTGCCCACCGGAAGAACACTTGATATCTTATGTCACAAAAACCGTATCTTTCTGAGATGATTCAGTCCTTATTGGGTTGAATCGTTTTGACGCTAAGCAGGATCGGTTTGTATGCAGTAATCACAATCATCATTGACAGCAAAATCGGAGTTCAACACCGATGCTCTACTGCTATTGAATGGCTGCAAGTGAATGGATTGAATGGTGGGGGTGACTAATTGTGAATTCCATAAAGCAGATTCTTAATTACATTTGCGGTGTTTCCTCTGCAGCGACATTTGTTTACACGCATTCCGACGGTCCAACTTGCTTCAGTTCTATTATACGGTGCATCGATTTTCGCAAATTTTGTAGGGAAATTCAACTGATATTGCACCTCCTAGATGGAAGAGGGATTAACATATACATAGAGCTCACAAGTAGTGAAAGTACAGGCCCTAGCCAAGTTCTGAAGTAAGGACCTCAGACATACAAAGATAGCATACAAAATCAAAAACAAGACTCGCTGAAATGCTTGATGGGTTTCTTGGCCGTAGCACCACTTAACTGCGAGCGGTAAACCGGGTCACCTTAGTGTCCAGGCGTGTCTAGTGTCTGAATATCACCTTCATGGGATGTTCTTCTATTCCAGTATGAGTGAAATAACACAACATGATGGTCGTTGGTTTGTTAACTGAGCTGGGCAATTTGGTTGCAAACGTTTCATCATCAGTCGTTGCTAGCAAGCGTAAGGCTGCGTGCGCGTTACGCACCCCTACGCTCCTTAACAGCGCATTGATATCACCGCGAATGGTGGTGAGACGTTTGCAACCAAACTGCCCAGCTCAGCGAACAAACTAACGACCATCTACGCTACCTGAGGTGCCAACTCGTTTCTCTGTAGAAACACAACATTATATCAAATAGGTGTGTATGTCGTCAGTTGCCAACTACTCCAAATTGCTCACATTTATTTATCTCCCATGAGTCCGAGAGACCCAACAACACGAATAACTGACAGTGGCATTCGTGATAGCGGGAACTTCCGTATTTGGACGGTACTCCTCTTACCTTTATTGGCCCTTCCTTTTCAGGTAGCCACAATTAACGTGAAATCACTAGGCGCGATTGTCACTTTCATAAAGGCTCAAAAATACTGGACACACAAGTTCAGTTAGAGTTTTAAACTACAGACTTAAAACATGCAGAGAAATCATGCAACAGCAAACACTTGACTGACTGATAAGTTGTTGTCTGAGGGTTGAATTTTGTGACTGATTACCTTTACACCTCGACCGACAGACTAAAACTCCATCTATTTGTCTGCTGTTTTTATAAATTCACAGTCAATGGCATAAAACCTTCTGAAGTGTATTGCTTAATTTATTGTAAGCACATGCAGGATTCGCAGGACTCAAACTAACGAAAACAACAGTTTCATAATTTCTAAATCTTGAAATCGAGATTGTTGTAGGAATGAAGATAGTCTGTGTATGGCCAGCAACGGTTTTCAGTTTCAGTTCAGGTCAGGCGGTTCATCTTTGAAATAGCCGTACCTCACGCTCATTGCCCTCGTTTTTTCTCCGTTCCTACATCTGTGGTGACTTTTCACGTAATAAACATGCCCGTTGTGTTGTTGCCTGCCGCGATCTGCTTGTAACGACTCGATCATGCCTACATCAGCATGCTCTCTGCCTATGGGGAAATAAAACCTATTATTATTATATCGTATTATGCCCACCGGTTATGACGCTGCCCCTTTTCTACGCAGTCCCCTGTACTCGCAACCCTTCAGTCATACTTTTATTTTGACTGTAATATTATGATCATGCGTGAAGGCATGCCACCCACCAGTTGGGAGTAAACATTATTATTATTATTATTACCAATTCTGCTCCGTTGTGAGGAATTGCTTGAAAATTCATTTCAAAAGTATATTCCTCTCCTTCCTAATAAGCAGTCCTTCGATGTCTTCCTTGTCTCAAACGCCTAATCCCGCATACCATACACAGCACTGGTGTCAGCATGCTGGAAATCAGGATATAACAAATAAATTTTGACGTCATGCTTTTCTACTCTGGTCTGTTGCCGAGTAAAGACAGTTCAGTTCGTTGGACACCAGAACAGGATGAGGGATAAGCGGAAGCCCAGAAAAAGCCGAGTTTCCTCCATCAACAGTAGTTGCACATCCGTTCGCTGTATCGAGGCGTTTGGAAATCTAACAAGAACTAGGACCAACAGACAAGTGTGCTCAGGCAAACTGTATGACGCCATAAGCCATCCATTTTATTCCTATTATCGTGCAAAATGACATCAGTTATATATATTTTGTACCAGTGTGTAACTTTTGAAACACGTACTCTGCTTAACAGTTCTGGTTATTAGTAACCTCTAAGTGAGTCGTCGATTAACCGTTTTAGCTCATATTAGAGTACCATCTATTGTCTACCGCCTAGTAAACAGCCCTTTTAATGACCCCCTGATCAGATTTTGAGCCATTCTGCAGGGAGACAGTAGCATTGCTGAATGTTATTTGAAAGCTACTGCGGACTGTTCATTGATGCCCATCACTGTCTCTTTCCTTCACTCAAGCCTTCATGAATATGCATTCTCAATTCTCTGTGCGCATATTCGCGATAGTCTAGGACAAAATACCAAGTTGAATCTATCTGGTGGTTCGTCTAATGCAAACTGCTGGTTAATCCCAAACAGGTTGGCATAGCTGGATTATTCTTCACGACTTCCTGGTACAGACTGGCATCAACTGTGGAACGAATGCCAATAAACTGGAACCTTAGTCAACAGAATGCAATTCCCAAATGCAATCCGGATAGAAGCTCACACTCCAAGCGGAATAATGGCTGATGACAATAATATCTGGATGAGATAGCCAGGGTTGTTTATCTACCTCGGAAGAATTGTTTCATTTCCAAAGGGACACCATCGGCTGATATTCCAAATGTATTCCAAAAATTATCATTTGACATTTGCTGACGTGATAGGTCCCGAAACGAACGCCCTCGGGGTCGTAGATCATCTAGTCACTTTCCGCTCATAGTTGGATTTTGAACTTTCTTTAGCGGCCACACATCCGTCTGTGTCTCGTGTCACATGTTTGCATCTGATAAGCGTTTGTGGAAATTGTTCTTCGATATGTCCATTGGATTTCAAGTAAGTTATTTAAATCTGAGACAGCCGGCGAAAAAGTCAAACCCACAAGATCAACTGCGCCTCAACTATGCAGTTTGCCTAAAGTCCGTAAACTTTACTTTCCTCTGAGGCCTAATATAGGCATGCACAACTCGCCTTATCAAACCTTCGCACAATAGCTCGCTGGCATTTTGGAGCCAGTACGTCGACAATTGTGTCTGTAGAGTTCGAGTGACACATCTCACTTCGTGGACTCAATAACGGTACTTGTGTCGAAGGATTCATTCTTGTGTTCCTTTCATGTCACTCCGCTGTTTACCAACTCCATCTTAACAGAAAATATTAATTAACTCTGTACTTAAATTGGGGCAAACAACTTTTAGTTGGCAGTTCCAGTCAGAAAATTGCGAGAGCTCCTCTTACAATGCACAATGAGCGTGTAACTAATGTTGTTGAGATTTCCTAAGCAAAATTGGAAACGGTCCCTTAAAAGCTGGCACAGAGAAGATACAGTACTACTGCCGATACGTGGGCGACACTGCTGTGGTTTTACACAATAAAACCGAGATAGAAGTGCTTCAATATTAGTTCAGTAAGCTGCACACTCCATTCGATTCACCTTGGAAGGAGAAGCTTTCACCAATCCCTAGATTTTAGCCTTGAACTATGTCACGATGGCACACTGAAGCGAAGCCAAAAGCTTTCTTGGTGCGTGCAGTACACCAAACTCAGCAGCTTCGTTCCACCAAAACGGAGACGTTAACTGATCTACAGCCTTATTACCATACCGAGAAAAATATGCTCTGACGATGCACCAAAACTCTTATGAGCATTCTGGGCGATAATGGGTTCCCTCACTATTTTATTAGAAAGCATTTGAATAGAGGAGAAACCACCACGGTTGAAAACAAAACCCATTTACGTTGGCCTTCCGTTCAAGGACGATGTTCCAGCTGACCTACTGAATAAAAGGCTTTGCACCAGTTTTAACAAAGTCATCCCCACCGCAGCACTACGAACCTCGTCCACGAGTGGTCGTCTTTAGTCTAAAAAATAAAGTGCCTGTCCATGCACAAAATATGTTAGTATGCCCATTCTCTCGCTGTTGTGCACCGGACAACACTGAACGCACAACGAAGCAACTGGGCTAAAGAATGAAAAATACACAATTCACCCTGGGGTGCTTCTGGAACTAGAAATACTGTAACCAGCTCAGTCTTGGGGAATACAATGGGCACGGCGCATAGCTTCATGCCCAGCCAAAATTCCCATGCTATTTACAAAGCGCCCACAAATCAACCCAGATCAATACAGTGCCGCACAATCTCAGCACCACCATTAGCCATCGCGACCCGCCCTTCGTCGGCAAGAAATCCTTGTTCACCTATTGAACTTGCCATAATCCAGCTCACTTGCCCCCACACATACATCCCGTTCCAAACACAAAAACCACGGTGATGCCAGCACTTACAGACTCAGGTCATACTAACGATGAATTGAGCTGTTTGTTCCTTGACAAGCGGCCAATACCGTCTCTCACTCGGCCTCCTGGTTCAGGTACACCGTGCTCATTAAATTTTGCTAAATATTGTTGCTTCAGCATTTGCAAATGAAAAAGACCGTGCCAAGAACCTGTTCCACACCCCATGCTTATTCTAGATGAGAATTTTCGGAGTATTGCTGTGATTATAGATTCAGACATCACCGATGGTCAAGGCTATTCCCTGATAATTTATTTGTAATGATGACAGTTTGAGATCCACAAGAGCCAGAAAGGAGGCATTTCATTGTTTCAACATTCCAGCACAGCTAATAAACATGTAAATAAGGCGCAACAATCAAAGGCCTATGTCCACGCCTGATAATGCATTTTACCATCAGAAATAACTTTTCAACGAAACAACCATTATGTCTAACAGAACAAGAATTCGACAAAATACTGGCACTTCCCTAAGATCCTTAGAACCGTGCCCAACATCTGGGGCATTGCAGCTAAGCCCGCGAATCTAATCCTGTATGTTAGAACCTTAATTAGCATCTTCTTCAATTCTGAATTGTAACGAACAGTGAAACTGGTTCGTTTAGGTTTATGTCAGTCTACCGTCACGATCAAGAGCGCCTGGTGTTATACTGATTTGGCTGTCGAGCAGAGTCCACGTGTAAGGCCAGCGAAAGTTACCCAAGGGAAGGAGCTCGAGAGAGCTCGGTGCTTCGGGGGTGAACTTTCTAACTGGAAGGTTCGCGGTTCAACCCCGAATCTCTGCGTCTTGATTGCTGTTGCTCAAACGTGGACAGCAAGCGAGCTTCCTTCGGGTGGCATGACAGCTAGGAACAGAATAGGTGATACAGTTGAACTAGTTATTTTTAGGAAATACACTTATTTGCATACCAATTTGGGTTTGACGGGAGACTCACCCGGAACCCAACTGAATCTCTCGTTTATGATGTTTACAAGCAACTGAATGTGCTGCATCAGGCCACCTCATTTTCCAGTTAGTACGATATTCGAGATGTCGTGATACATGTATTACCATATTACCATATTGTGGTGAACATGATTGATGCTCTATTCGTTGCTTTATTCATTATTCTCTTGTTTTACTATTCCAAATGCCATATACACATCAATTTGAACACAAAGGTCTACTTGCTACACCGTGTTGAATTCTGAATTTCTAGTTCGTTTTTTATACTGATATACGTGCTGACTCATTTACTACATTCAGGCGTCGCTATTGTAACAGTTCATCACGCATACCGGAATGGAACCATTAAATGTTAATTTCGTTGCGCGAAAGATGGAAGATTATTTGGAACGGTTTGTCAGATGGTATCTTACAAATTCCGATGCGGATAATAAGAAACTCATGGTGTATTTTCTACATTTTGTTGTCAAGGAGGCTTATAAATTGATCAAGAATTTAACATATCCTGAATCTCCAAATTAATTAATTGATTATTCCAAATTATTCTATTCTATACTATTATTCTAAATATACAGGCAAAACAATGGCAATCGCAATATCAAGAGAACTCAAACTGAAGGAATAAGTTTTCGGCTGGCCTCCAAAAGCCAGCATGTCTTTCTACGAAGACAGGCAACAGTCAGCAGTTTTATGCGCAGCAACAAACTTACGCCCTCTGACAAATGATTTTTCTTGTTTTTGTTATTGCTATTCCCTATTTTGCATTCTAAGTTCCACTCAACGGACGCACCAGTCATTGCCGGGAAGTACCGCTGTTACTAACACTGTGCCACACAATTCGGGGGACGATTCAACTTCGCTTAACTTCAAGCCGCCAAACTTCAGATTGCATCTCAGTCCCAATACTTTCTTTGTGATTTTTACGTTGGGTAGATAAGGTTCTAGCCCTTTTTAAGAAGGACCACCCAGGTGTTTCGCCCGCCTCATGCTATGTGTGCTGGACTGGGGTTTCCGCCAAAAAGGTAAGAAATTCCTCCAAGGGCACAATATGCAATGAGACTGGTCATCATACGCCAAAAACGGAAGCCCACTGCTGAATTCTTTTCCACTTTCACTATGTAAGTCACCAAGGTATCGTCGGTTAGGGATTGCTCCTGCTCAACCGCGTGTAAAATTTGAAGGTATATCCCGATCTCCTACTCCGTGGCTAAACTTTGAAATACTGGGATGCCAAAATAATCATCACCCTAACATGAGTCGGTCTATATTGTCAAAAATATAGGGCTCAGACAATTGGCCCCCATCCTGGCTCAGTGATAGCGAAACCGGGTCCTGTGCCACCTGAGAAAACGTATCATAGCCATGATAGATAAGCTTTCGGTAAGAGAACTAGACACCTCAAGATGCACGAAGCATATTTGGAAGCAAACTAAAGGACAACTATGCCTTTCCTGGCGGCATTCTTCCTCCCACGCCAGCATGTGTTCGAAGTAGGCCACACCTAAGGAGAGGCTGCGGTGTATTCCAGGATTGTCCTACCTCCCCCCCCCGCAATGGCACCACGCCACACATGGTGTTATAAGCTGGCTACTCACCGAGGAGTCTCCCGTGAAGGCCCGATACCAATGGTACATTGGTAATTAGATTTAAGCATTTGGATAATCACGCAATATGAAGCTCCGTGTGATGTTTCCAACCTGACCCATCAACATATGTATGTAGAACGCCACCACCGAAGACCGCTTATTACCACGGGGTAAAATTTGCAACGTAGACACTTCTCCATTCCAGCAAATGATCATTCATTTCTCACTTGATGCGCCTTCCTTTCTCAGTGGACAAATTATAACCAAAGTTGCATTAGCACTTGACCCACATTCAGTGTCCAAAATGCGGAGTTCTCGTTTCTCACCCCGAGATCCGAAAACCGTTTGCAGCATCCCAGTTCACAGTCACAACCACAAGAGATGCGTGATCTACACCCAAAGTCTGAGACAGTTGATACCTTTTGACAGTTGTTAGCTGGTCGGAAATATATCAATCACTCTTATAAACAATCCCGCCAGAGCTCGCGGTAATCCGTACATACAACTGGCTACAGAAGAGCGTTTATTAAACTTTGGGCAGTCCTGTGAAAGAAGAGTTCTTCCCTGCCTTCAGGAATTTTCTTATCTGACAGAAAGTTTTAACTGAACCAACCGTCAAAAGGTTTTAATATACGTGTATTGTTAGCCCGGAAGTTTGGGTAATTTATTGTGCCAAGTTGCGATAGATGCGATTACACACTCCGCGTGCTCTGATTTAATTGACCTAACCCCTTGACCCCTGTGTCTGCTATAACTGGTCCCTCTGAACTACCCTGCACAGGACCAGAACAAAAAGGACGTATGTTGATTGCTTCAATAAAACCTAAATTTAAGCCCAACAATATGCAGAATTAAACTCACATTTTGGCAAAACCCTTGCACAAATTCGAGATGTTTGCCAATTTAGGGGCACTGCCTTATAGATTAATCGCTACACCGGATTCAAAGCTGTGGAAAAATGGAGATCCGGTGAACTTTAGATGCAACCTCAAGACGTCACAACACACCATTAAAAGAACAGCAATCGCCATTCAACACTTCAACAAAAAGAGTGATTTGCGTAATCACAGGATGGTTAAAATGTGCGTAAGCTGATATCCAGATAACGTGTTGACAGTACTCTAGACCAGGTATAGCTGAACTTTCGGTGCAGCAGGCCTTCCACTGACACGAAGCCCAAATGACTACAATCACCAACTCAGTGATAACGTCACCAGATAATTCATGAACCAAGTTGTTGCTGGGTTAAGGAAACAGCATGGCTAGAAATGAAGAAAAACTTCCAACTTGGCCGTACTTAAAGACTAGCGAGGATATAAAAATAAGCAGCGCGTCAACAAAGTGGAGGGAAGCCACGCATTCCAATAATAAAAGCCACTTAGACAACGTATTTGTCCCAGCTTACCGGTTTGAATGAAGGACGTTTCTGTGACGCTGCAAAAGCAGAAATGGCAACTCACTTTTCGACGGTGAAAAAGCAGCAGTGAAGCTCTATCCGTGCACACATGGTTTGCTCCCGGTCCATTGGAGATAAACGCATAAGACGTTGTGTATAATGGTAGTGGCTCCCCTCAGCTCCACAGCTACGCACTGATGATGCCACCTCGCTTGATGGTGAAGTGTTTCCAACAAAATTGCCCAGATCGGTGGAAAAACCGACGACCGTACATAATGTGCGAGGCAGTGACCATAGGTGGGGAGATGTGCTATGTTTATCGTTGACCAACTGGCACACATTTGTGATTTTACAACATCCGCCTTCACAGTGGTTCTCCTACATTGATTGCTAATAGCGAATTTTCCCAACACTTCTCCAAGTTAACACGCACGCCGCCCTAAAACCTTCACACCACACCAGGCCCCGCTTTTGCGTTGCTAGGATCTAAGGTTCAAACTATTGGTAGGATACAAATTGTGCGTTCTCGTAACATCACACCTGTGTTTCAGTGGCCCGGCTTCTTGCCGAAAACACCTCGATGTTCGCTCTCATCAAAATTTTGGAGAGGTTGCCTAAAGAGTTGAAGTCAGTTAATCCAATCTGGGCCTAGGTAACGGAGTCAGTAATGTTGATGAAGTTGCAAGCGTCACTGAGTTGAACCCATTGAACGTTACCCAGCGGTTCAATTTCTCCGTCAGTTTGAGGCACTCACCCGACACACTAACAACGCGTACTTTGCGTGATCAACTGGTGGCATTCTAATCACCCTAGATTTGAAGTCAGAGTAAAGTCAAAGCCTAAGTCAAGTTGAGGGCTAACCGATACACCCTTGATGTACATGGTGACAAAGTTTTGTCCGCGAGGGATTTAATCCTGAACGTAGCAGTCGCAGGCTCTGAGTAAATCCCCGCGTCAAGCAAACGTTTGCTTGAGCCCTTGAAGTTGCCCCTGAAACATCCTCTGTGATCTATCTCGCAGCACTTGCCGCGACTGTTGTTCCTGTAAGGACCACTTCCAAGAATTTCGCATACTCAAACAGCACATAATTTGTTCTGTTGTGTCAAACTGCGCAACAGGGATCTATTGCAGAAATCTTGGATTCCGTTTCTCTGGAAGTGTGTCGTTTCTCCGAAACAGGCACACAAGGCCCTAACTTAGCTGTTCATCTCAAGTTGTATGATTAATTTGTTCATGTGTAGGTCAGTTACGGATGGAGAGCTTCAGTTAAAAATTGCCGTTCCTTCTGTGGCACGCTTATCTGTGACGCCTATCATATCACTGTACGAGATCTATCAGCCGTTCGCAGTCCCCCAGGCGGTTCAACCGGTTTCATTAGCTCAGAGATATTTACATGGTCCAGTTGAAAAGTTGCTGGAGCCGGACAGTCACGTGAGTGATGAGGGCTGGTTAGACGTTAAATTGAGGTAAGTCAGAAGCTGTGCTGCCCGCCTTTGCAACTGTTTTTATCCAAGCCATCCAACTCCACCGAATGTTTACTCGATACCATAGAGGTAAGCAGGTCTTATTACTACCTGAAAAACCATTCCATCAAGTTGTGCCCAGGATGCTACGCAGATGCCTCAAACGCCAGACAATGAAGAGCTCGAAGGATTTCAGAACGCGCGCCCGGATCAGCTGATCCAATCTCCTGGCCAAAAGTAGACAGGTTTCAACGAAGCAATTTCTGAGATAGATGGAACGGGCATTTATTTAGACAATTGTCGTCTCGAGCGATATCCAATACGCTACAAACAATTGTTCACCTGGCTTCCTTCAATGTAACCCATGGTGCAAAATAACTAACATGAATCGGTACCAACTAACTATGACTAACATAAATGAAGGGTGAGAACTTCATGCGGAGTCTGTCGAGAACTCAGCCTGATTGCCATGGAATTCAAGCTCCCATTTTAAAATTATTTTGGCATTATTTTGAGAGGGCGACTCTGGCGTGGGATGCTGCTGATGTGACAGAAACAAGCTGAGTTTCCGTCGTTGCTGATGCTTTATCAACCATATCCTTATTGTGACTGGTTGTCGAACTTTGCCAGTCTTTCGAACGTTCGGCCGCAGTAATCTTCCCGGATCTGAGAAATGCGTTAGACTTCATCTGGCATTGGAAACCAACGCTGGTGCCTGGAGAGCGAAGGCGTCCCTTCTAAATAGATATCCCATATGTAGAAACAGCGTGCAAATCCTGTGGGCGCGCACGGGTTCACGGAAAGATTAAGCCTTTGCTTACCACGTCGAGTGTGTTAAGACGGGGCCATCTTTCCGCAATATGTTATGAGGCGATCCGCTCTATATAGCCGAGCATCACATCCACTAGGCATAACTGCCGCGGACCGGCTACGGACCACACGATGACATTTCCTGTTTGGCCAGAACATGAGTGGTTCTGGCAGTTTTGGCTTAGCGCTTCTCGTTCCACCACTAACATTTTGCTAGAACTGTCCTAGCAATTTTCCCTGGTCTCCTTGAAAGGCTTCCTCAAGCTATCGTGCACTCGTTATGCCATATTCGTTACTCTATGCCTGGTGGGCTACCCAACAACGAACATCGTGCAGAATGTGCGATGGACGAATACGTTATCGGTAACACAAACTATCCTATCGCGTTACAACAAGGACTGCATTCAGAAATCGTATCAGAGCAATTAATCGAAAGACGTGATTTATGGCACACGTCTAGAGAGTTAAGTAGCGATTTGGTTTTGTGGCCAGTAAAAGCGAAGATAGCTAGCCACAATATCACATCACAGGTTGCACGTATCCCAATGATGCACCGAGTTCAGTTGACACAGTGCAAAATATACTGGTGCAAAAAATGAGTCTCAGGATTGCTTACATTCGATGACGTCTTTTTTAAGTGTTGCTTACTGTGCATCCGATCAAGTATATTCTTTAGGTATTCAATGCTAGTTTGTTCCAGCTTAATACGGTAGTCTGAGAAGCCGGACTATGCTGCGGTTCGGTGAATCGGTCCAAGTTTCCTAGTGACCGATAGCTACAATTTCATGACTAACGTGCACTGTACTACAAGATGATCAATTAAATTGAGGACAATTACGTTTTATCCATGAATCGAATCGCTTTTATTGGGTGAAACCGTGGCCATTCTAACAAATCTTGGTGGGTTGAGGCAGTTTTCAACTGCTACTGACTGTTTAGTGGTCTGGGTGACAGAAACTGATGATAAATGTAAACGAGGAGAAAGCGGTTGTGTGGTACCGTTTCCTTTTCGGGGTCAATGGATTTGACACAACTGACAGACTCCCAGTTGGAAATACTGAATCAAAGCCACATGAAAATGTAAGAAGTGTATTTTCATGTCACCCCCGTTTCAATCGTCTATCTTTTATGTTGATACACCTGTTAGAAATCGGTCGCGCAGAAGTATGGTGGTATTGGATACGATTTCGCAGTTCGACGAGACTCACCTGTATTTGGTTTATTTTGACTTGCTCAAATTTGATACCAGAACTCTTTCTAATGTGTATTGGTTAAAACATTTGATTTGTCGAAGTAGACTAGTGCGGTCGGTTTTGCGTGATGCTCCAAACGACGTCCCACTGACTCTTATTGTCTTATTTGTCGACAAAAACGTGGCCCTAGCGTCTACGAATTCATTGCTTGAGCAGCTAGATCACACTTTACCGCAGGGCATGATTCGCTTCAGCAGGATATGATCATCAGCTCACTTTGCCCTTTTGTTAGCCAATTACACTCCGGATCAGTCAAACTTGACTTGATCATATGTCGTTCAGATGACACCTGAGGGTTTCGGGTTCTAATTTTCCCGGATGTTGTTGGGATGGATACCGCTAAAGCATTTTCATTGGGGATGGAAAAACGCTGAAGTGTGTGACGGTGTTATGTTTTCACATAGCAACTCCATGCACTATCAGTAGAAAAAATCCAATGACTGGTGGATGAGTCTACGTCAATTTAGGCCGGTTAGCAGGAGCCGGCGGTCTGTTTCGTTCATATTAGCCTCGTGTGGTAGGTCTGTAGCAGTCTTAAGCTGCTTAGTCACATCGTAGTTTGCGTGCACTTGTCGCTGCCATCATCGGTGCTGCTGGTGGTAAGCCGCTGACCAAGCTTCGTTGGATTGGTTGCAATCTGAACTGTACGTAAACGAAAATGGTAAATACACACGCTCTACTAACTGTCCAATCTTACCTATGTCAATAAATCACCGACTGGGACGACGAAATGTAGAGAGGAAATGAGCTCATTTTGACTGTCTTAGTTGGCACTTAGTCAACTTAGAAAACAACCTAGAGCAAGGCACCCAATTGCATATTAGATTACCGTACTTAAGTTTTCTAATCTAAAGCTTACCAGAAGCGGTGGATTTTCTCACTACGTCAGCTTGATGAACCATTTGGCAAATTGTGTGAGATTGAAATTGTGATCAGAGTTGACCGAATGTGGTCGTAATACGTGGTACAGTTTGCCTTTATCTAGTGTCGAGAAAGTCAAGTTTGATACATTAGGAACAGTCGTTTATTAGAAAGACCAGAAATTATTCTTAATGGAAGAAGACCATTCCCATTACCCATAATTTTACTAAATTTCTTCAGATGCATTTGAGTTGTGTCACGTCTACCTAATATATTGCAAAATCCCAGAAATCCAGCTGACTGAGAAATAATGCAGCCTGGAGCTGAAAAATGAGTTAATCAAAACCAGTGCGAACGAACTGTTTGCCAGATTGTTTGCAATAAACTGCATGGCGAGTTAGCTGTGCGCAGCTTTTATGGGTGTCTGCACATTCGAAATTCGCGTACAAGGTTTACTTCAACCCGTTCAATATCATACAATCTACATACTTAACGTGCACTGTAAACTGCATCATACAACGAGACTGGGATCCAAAGTTTTGCGCACACCTATATATTTTCAGTTGCTTATAATGGTGCATATGGCCCGCTGCGAGATTATTAGTGTCATGGTGAACTGTATCTGAGTAAATAAGTAAAATACGGAACCAGAATTTACCTCGATGAATTTCTGGTTTTGACGATGCAGCGTACAATTATTTAGCGGCAACCTGCAAATTGAGTGGTAATGTTACATGGCACGGGGTTGTGATAGACATTCTTTAAGAAAGTGGTCCACTAAAGGAACCGATCATAATTGGGTTCGTTATGCATTTTGGAGAACGGCAAAGTATCTCATGCATATCGCTAATTGGAAGCCCTTACTGAACGTTGTTTTAAAGGGCTTTAGATGCTGGTCTTGCGCAGCACATACATAATAACTCATGGGGAGCATATTCGGTATCATTTGCTTCCGTTCGGTGAATATCTGCTTGAACAACGCTCTATTTGGCAGAGTCATTTCCTTCAACTTTCCTTTGGCTGGCTTTCCTCGATAACTCGATAACAAACGTTAACTGGACAATGTGATAAACGTCAACTAAAATGCGTTTTTGCTGGTCATCCTTTCAACCATTATCCAACTGGTTGAATCGACCGGTAGGTAGGGGTTTGTCAGGCTGAGACCATGGCTATTGCTTCGGCAGGACCAAATGGAAGATACGTTTTCATTCACCCACCACTGTTGCCTGCAAACAGTTATGGTATTTCTGTATCTTTGCTTCATGTATGTACTCATGAATTGAAGTACTGATCATGCTTGATGGATTCTCATTACTCTGTTTGGCGACAGATGAAGTTTGAAATGATTTGCAGCACAGTTTGCGCACATTGAACAAAATGCATCCGCGCCCACTTGTTTTATTGTTCATCCCTCAAGATTTCTTGCTATAGCTCAACAAATGTTTAGGGTATCATATCCATTTTTTCGCATTTATCAAGTAGACATAAACGGCGGACCCTTTCTGAGTGATGTGGCTTTTTGTTGTATACCACGGAACCAAAACCTTAGTTGATGTGGTCTGTGAGTCCACGAGCAGACTGCAGAATGGCGTTCCCATATTTCCCATTAAGGGGATGTGACCACAACTGCAAATAAATTTTTTGTTGATTATGGTCACCACGAAAATTATGTGAGAGGTACAGAAAAAGTAATAATCCTAACCATAAGCAACTATTCAGAACGAAAAGGGGCACGCGAAGGAACATTGATACCTGCGTTCGGTGGTGAAGAATCCCACCTCTTGAATCAAATTCCCTGCAATTATGACTGCATCATAGCGCTTCGTGATCGATAAGAGGGTGATGAGTTCTTAATAAGAATTGCCTGACAATAATTCTGAAGTAAGGCTCGTTAGTGCATAAATGGGCGCGACAAAAAGGATCTCTCAAAACTTCACCCACTGAAAGTTGTATCATAGTAGAAATCTGGTAGTCACACGTTCGTTTTGCCATGTATCCAGCCCTGTAATAATGTTTCAATTTGAAAAAAATAGTCTGTAGCGTGTACATAGTGAGAGTGCCATATGTGCAACAATTGCACATCGTTTGTGCTTTGGGTTTCACAAATGCGGAATGCGTCACCCGACCGAGTAACTTGATTTCATGCGAGTGCATCCTGTTTACCGATTCGCCCACAAATTACGGCCGTTTTGTCACGTAGTGCCCTTAGGTTCCTCCGACTTCAGCTGGCTTGTTGGTAACATCAAGGCTGTGCCTGTGGATGAGGTAAGGCAAATAATTACTCCAGCTGGCCTGATTCAAATACATATTTTGCAACTTTCTCCGTGTTAATAATCCGACTCAAATATTGTGTCGCTCAGTAACCAAAATTTGTCACTTTGTTGGGCAAGAACAATACGGTGGACCATGCATCATGTAAGGTATTGTTCCGTTCTTCCTTGTGCTGTTAAACGATGGATATCTCTGACATGCGCAATTCTGATCCACATGCCATAGAAATGTGAATTTACTGATAACGGAAATGGGGCATTGAGTGGATTCCTAAAAGTGAATCTTGGAAGATTTCAAAGTGACTGATCGTTTAAGCTACACTTGTGACAATGAATCGGAATCAGAATGTGCAGTTCGGGGCACTGGTGACGTAAATGTCTTGACACATAAGTAGGTTTTGGCCCGTTCTTGCACACTGTTGCGCATAAATGTTTAAAATTGGATTGAAGATTGCCATAAATGAGCGATTCAGCTGGATTATACTAGAGTCTTTCGGAAAAACCAAAGCGGTCGGCAACTGAGGTAGTATGTCAAATTCCCGGCAATCCGGTTCCAGGTAGAACATGAATAAAACAAAGGAATCTCGGGGACTGCGCCCACCTGGTGAGACCATAGAAGGACAGTCAGAGGGTTTTTAACAACCTTATGAATTGTATCTTTATCGCGATGGTAAATTACTCACCATTAATCTGAGATGCAAAATTAAATTGAAATTTTCCTGCAAAATGTGTGATAATTCTCGTGATGCTGCACTTGGCTAGCATTTGTTAAATGTCTTTTTAACCACTATGCTGAAACAGTGCTTCAATTGTCTTGCATTTCCATATATTAATATTATTGATTTTGTATGAAGTAAAATAAACTTCAGGCTCAAGAATTTGTGTTTATCGAGGTATTTTTCGGCGTGGCTGATGAAAGAGCTTTTGTGGAAAAATCCTAAATAGTGCATTTTTATTTCGCTGGAATTATGAGAGCTCTCGGATTATGCTTGTTTGATATCGCATGGAACGTACGCCACCCGACAGTCAGTACCGAAAACCCAATCACTAAACGATCACCACTTAGCATGCACGTGCATTTTTGTTTTCCTAATTACTGACGGATGGGTATCCCAAAAANATCTTTGGAATCTTTGAAATGAAAACAATTGCCAGCATTTTAATTCTACTGAAAATCGCTCAACAGCTGCATGACCTTCATACTGCCAACTGTCCGATTTGTTTTGCGTACAAAATAATGCAAAAGTAACAGTTTGTAAAAAATTGGATTGCAAAATGTTAGTAGCTTGGGTGCAATAAATCAATCCATTTCAGAGGTCGACGAGGTAAATTTCATCCCTTTTTTACGCAGCACATTTTATAATGTTGACGAAAGTTATTCAGCAGACAACGACAGGGTTCTTTTACTCAAACCCACAATGTGCCTTTGTTCCCCGAGTTTCCCACAGACTAGTGTGAATATAGTAAACGAGGGATGAATGTGTGGCTCACGTTAGCACCAAGTTCATTTGCAAACGAATGTAATTCCCTAAATTGTTCGTTTTTTGTGAAATCGGACCTTATTTCTAACATTCTGTGAGAGCAGGCAAAATCATGGTTAATCCTTTTCAGTTGAGTTAGTGCTGGACTAAATAGATTCGGCGTTGTGATTCCGGATCCTCCATCCACTTATCAACACTCGATGAATTTTGTCGTTGTGCGCAAAGGAACGGCGGTCACCGCACCACAGGTCAAGATACTGGCTGATTGGGTTTTGCTGGGGGCACTGATGATTGCTTGTATGAGCCGAATGAAGTGGGATGGAAAACCAAGTCTATTGCCAAACTTTGCTCCGTGCCTTGCTTGTCAGATATCCAAAGGACATACTGCCCACCGCTCGTTAGAAAGCTCGGATCAAACGGTTTGCAATCACCGAGGAACGCGTTTTTTTAGAAGCAACCCCACGATGAAGACGACGCTATTTTTCGACCGGCAGTTCTACAGTGGAAATTAATTTCTTTTTCCCAACCCGTTGATCGATACATTCAGAAACATCTGCGTAACGAAAACTAGCAAAATAAAGGAGCGCATTCAATAGATCCTTTTATCAAATCGGGAGGAGGACCAACACCAGACCAACATCGGTCTCAATTGTCACTTTGAACGCCAGCTAGTAAAAATATCTTCCAAGGACGTCATTTTTAGTTTGTAGTAACGTTACCTTTCTGTGCCCTTTTGCGTCATAATAACCATATCCGATTTTACGACTTGTTAATTTTCGACTTCCATCGGTGTAGACCGAATGGTTTACTCAACCAAAAATATTTTGTAAAATGCCTAAATACGTTTTTAGTGTGTGTTTGAAGTTTTAGGATCATGTTATTCACACGCGCACACCTCGATGCCTTAAATTTTTGTTATTCCATCTCTGTTCAGCCACACCAGATGTTGCTCTGGTTGATTTCATTCGTGAAAAATGTGGTGAACGTTGAGTGGTGCTTACAATAGGCAAAGTATTCCCTATTCTGTGTGGTCTGCAATTATACCAATCGGACCGACGGAATCCCAGTACAAGGGAATATTATGTAAATTGCTCTAACGTTTTCAGGCAATTAGGCATCAGCTATATGATGCATACTGTTTTGTATCAAGTACTACTTCACTTGTACACAGTAGCCGACGCGGCAGCAATCGATGAATGCAAGCCGAATCATCCAGGTTTTTGGCTTCATTGTGAATCCGGCAAATTTCGATGGCTGAATGTGAACGACGGCCAATTAATTGGAAGTCCAGTAGGATTTTTTTTTACAAATTTCGGCCTTGCAAAGTGCTTCACTGTGTGCGAAGGGACTCCCCCTTGTGTGATTATTGAATACGAATTCAATTATCGGGTAAGGATTCCTTGCTGCTGTTACTTGATCTACCAAAATGGCATTATTCATGGCTGAAAATTCTCTCACGGCATTTAGCTTCTTAAAAAGCACCCTGGATTGTTGAGAACCTCGTACCAAAATAGGAATTGTAGCGAAATTTTGGAAGAAACATGATGTGCACAGATATCTTCAGCATTGTGTAAATAAAAAAATAATCGGTAAACTCCAGTGGCATTAGAAGCAATTATGTGAAATTACTGGATCACTT
>SJOL01013044.1:21877-36936 GCA_004794785.1 Opisthorchis felineus | reverse complement strand
GTGTTTGGTTCGGAGCTGGTTCATTGGTTGTTATCATATAGTAAAGCTATTTCTACTAGTCTAACTAGTCAAACGTGATGAAACGAACTGCAAAGGTACTGTAACGCTAATGCAAAGGAAGATGCCACACGAATTTACGATAAGTGCTTCTTTTTGTCCATACGTCTCGTATCCAATCCAGGAGACTCCCCACTAAACTGTGGAACCGCTAATTTCTCAGACATGTGACCCCAAGTCACCAAAAACCATGGTTATGCCCGAGCTTTTGGTATGCTGCACCAAAGCAGCTGTTTCTAGCAGATTCACAGCTACTGTCCGTTGAGACACAGGAAGATACAGTGAATATGGGGCGATGGACCAATTTTTTTTTTCGCACAGACGTTGACAAACAGCTTTCACAGAGGTGACTATCAGCAAGCATCCAGTATTTGATTGTTCACCACGTTGCCCACCCACGCGTGTCCATGCACAGTGGCTTATACATCACCAGACATGCACAAATCGAACCGAGAAAACATCAACGGAGCATTCAGCTCAATTTCGACAATTGCCTACTAGGTTCTTGTTTCTGACAGAGAGCACACATCAATGCAGAGTAAATTCCGCATACGAGCAAGAACTGCTCATTGTTGTGCTTGGTTCGAAATTCAAACACTAAAAGCGGCTACGAAGACTGGCTTTCGAGGTTTATTGATAGGCACTGAATTGTTTTGGACAGTTCTTGAAGACGGACGGAAAATCTTCCTTCAACGGGATGCAAAGCAAACAAAGCCGTTAGCCTTAGTGCTGGATATTACTCTCAGTGGAAGGGGACGTGTAAAAATGGAACATGCGAAAAAATGATAAAGGAAGCGTTAGTGGTAGCCCGCTTTCTCTTGCCGGCTCTGACGTATGAAGCAAGTAAGACAACCCGGCTGATAACACCACACGAATTACGATGTAACGTCAGATTATTATTAGTTGTGAAGGTCATCAGTTCATGCAAGCCGGGATAATGTTGGGATGCCCACCCATTGACAGAAGGGCAATTGGAGTCTACAGCCGCAAGGCAGTGGGTGCGTGCCAGCATACTACGATAATAGTACAATTTCTTAAGGAACGAGTCACTTTAGGTGTTCTCACACGTAGCATAGAAGGGTAACGTTGACTCGGATAAGGGAAACACATTCCGGTTTGGATGTGGCACGTAGTAACAGACTTGCTCCACCAATCTCAAATATATGTTTGATCCCAGTAATACTTGCTGGGTTTGCTTGTCATTATGTTTCTGCGGTAGCTGCGTTCCACATCATGTACTGGACGACAAGCGGTAGGATGCTGTGATTTTCTGGACAAATTGCTACCAGAAGGTTGAAACCAGACTTGGGTGGGCAGAACAAATCTGTCATATCGTGAGCACTTCCTCAGTGATTGAACTGTCTTTGACATTCTGATGGTGATGACTCTAAAACTGTATTATTTATCCATCAAACATTGTTTTGTCTTATACATCCGTATACACCCCGTATATCATGAAAAAGCTCATTCCCCATGTCAAATTTGCCTCGACATTTTGCGGGCTATTGTATGTCCCATTTGGTAAGCTGCATTAAGAGGTATAGTGTGGTGTGTCTTGGCAGAAAAGCCCATACAGCTGCAGTTGGTTGCTTTCTGCGTTCCACTGTGGAAATAGTTACTCATGTTACCTCCAGCATGAGGAATTAAGTCGTCCGCAACAATCTGCTTCTCTTGTGGTCACTTTGTACGTGATTGTACCACTCTTGATACTGAACCAGAGAGAGTGAAAAAGTGGGATTGGTAATAAATACATAGCTTATCAATATGGAACTCTGCTAAGCTTGAAGAGGCACACTTCCATTCGGACTCAGGGATAGTCAAATCAAAAGAAATCATAATCTTAGATTAGCCAAGATTCACTCAGGTGGATAATATGATAGAGAAATAATTTGACAGGTCCACTTCTTCGGCTAAATTCTCGCAAAACATGCACAGTTGATGTGTACATACCCTAGCACATTCTTGTTTGATAAGTCGGCTTCAGTTCATGTTGATCGAGAGCAGATTAGAACCAGGGATTCTAACACAATACACAGTTGTGCGTACAGTTAGGTTGTATGGTGGCGTGTGGGCACTCAGATGGCTCACGGATAGGGACGACATCTCACCAACATAGTAAGAGTTGAATCGGTCTTGGAGCTACACCAATCACTTTATTGTGGACAAGTGTAACCGTAAGTCAGAGGTGAAGGTATAATCACTAATTGGACTGAATGAATAGGGAATAAAGTGGGCCAAATTCTCAGGTTGTATATAGCTGTAGAAGTCTTTCTGCACCTCTCCCACAATGAATAAGCACTTTCCCTCCTAAATATCCCACACTTTTCCGGCTTCACGAAGTAAGCTCTGAGCAAGTAGGTACGAAAAATTTGATGAACGTAGCCCCCCTTATTTGCATAAACAGGATCATATTTGCTTTGGAAACCAGACAAAATTCATGACTACCTGACACAACTTTGATGTCTGTTCAGCCGCGATATACCAGGATGTTTAAACACAATGTTAGGTCATAGTAGTTTCTCTAAATCTCATTCCTAGTATCGAATCATAAGGCCATAAAATAGTTTATCTCTGGGATGGAGAAAGCTCATGGAGTTCGTCCATTGCAACGGATGATAAAATGACCTATAGTTGTGTCTATCCTTGCGTCTTATTGGTCGCTCAGAGCAAATCTGCTCCCCAGATAAGTGAGTTGCCCGGTGATTAATCACTTTTGTGTCTTCTACTTCGGCTACATCGAGGCAACTCTCTGAATGGCCAAATTATGAGCAACGATATAGTTGCCACTTAGACAGTAGACACGTCCCTTTCAGATGTTCAGAATATACAACGAGACTCTCATTTTGTGATTAAAATTATTCAGAAATGGCACACAAGTGCTACGGCGTCATTCAGAATTAATGTAGCAGCAGAAGTATTTAATTCTAGTTGCCCGAAGATGCATTCCTGGATTAGGTACAGGCTAGAATGGAAATTGACAGTGCATACTACTTGAGATTTAGGTGGATACTAGCTATGCGGCACACAAACATGCAATTTAACCCATTAGGGGTTGATTGAAGGTATATTTAAGTTAATGTCGACTTTTTTGAATCAAAAGTGTGCCTCTTGGTGGCAAACAACAAACCGGGACAGACATTTATGATTGCAGCAAATGTACACTCCTTTTGAAGTAACAGTTTACTGAGGCATTTCAGTTAAACTGCACCAAAGTCCGATTTTTCGTCAGTGGGTGGAAATGTGCAAAGCAGCATCTATTTTGTTTTATTTATTGTTGTGTTGTTATAGCTGTTTAATTTGTTTTATTTTATAGCTGTCAGCGCACTCTCGATTTGTGTAAATGTATTTAAAGTTAAGTTTCTGCTTTCAATCTAGGTGGTTTCAGGCAATAACATTATGTCCTATAGCAGTTTATTTCACTTGAAACTTTGATTGGGCGTGTTTCGGTATCAGTCGATAACCCAGTGTTCGTAGCATACAGTAGGCATTTTCGTCTTCGTGTTAAGCACAAACTGAGTATTCCGAAAACTGATGCGTAACTGAATGCAAGGTTGTCAGAAATTCAGGCTAATTTCCGCCAGCTTGGAGACCCGATTTTGCAGTTGATCAGTGCATATGGCTACAGAGAAAAGGCCATCTATAGAACTTTGACATTCGGATTGACTAAAGGGTGTCCGCCAACTTCACCGGATTAGGGAATACATCTATAAACTTTGACTGTTTATGGTGCTGGTTGCTTGAATCGGGAAGCTAAGGAAGACCAGTCAGGGACCAAGATAATATAGAACAGCGGGGGACGTGGAACAGCTGATAATCGGGAGACCGGGAAGCAGAATCTCAGTGCCTGATTGCGTACATTCCGCAAGATTGTCACTTTTGACATTATCTGATGCTCTGTTACTTTGTACGTTATAAAGTGTTTTATTTGAAGCGGATTCGATTGAAAAATATTCCAAAATGCAAACGTATTACAGACGTCTTTAGGCACCGACTACCCGATCCAACAGATATTAATAGGTCATTAAAATGCGGATTCGTTTGGTTTTTACAGACGGAAAACCTCATCAAATAGAGGATAATTTAACCAGGACCTTGCCAAGAGGAGTCATAATCTATGAACATTTAAGTTCAAAACGTATGTTCTCCTAGGATGTAGGCCAAAATGATAGAAACATTCAGCTGGGGTGTATGATAAGGGGGCTGATTTGTTCACTATTGGAGTCCACGAATATTTTATTTAATTCTAAGCAGATTTACTCAGATTATCGAATTTAAACTGAAAACAGCTAAGTTTCCATATTTCACTCCTTACTATAAAGGCTGTGTATGTATCCTCTACTCACTACGTGGGTCAAGAGGATATTTTGTCCGTATACTTTCACCCTACATTCATCAGTGAGTCTACAATTAACCAAGTGTCCGTAACAAAAAATGGTAGTTCACCTGCATAAGGTGAATTTTCGGGGACTACACTATGGATAATGACTAATTCCCAATCCGAACACATCACCATCGCAAAATTTCCTCATCAGTTCATCCTGAAAACCAACGATGAGAAACTGATGGGTGGCTTGTCGACTGGCTTTTTTCAAGAAACTTTTAGTGCAGCACATTCAGTTGCATGGAAACATCACAAACGAGAGATTCAGCTGGGTTCCAGGTGAGTCTCTCGCAAAACCAAATTGATTTGCAAATGAGTGTATTTCTTGAAAACGTTTAGTTTCTTCTACTACAGTGCACGCCAGCATCACCTGGTGTGTTACAGCTGCCGAAAGTGTAGTGCACCTATGCGGCAGTTTGTCTGTTTCAGGCTTGACAGCGAGGTTTATATACTGCCAGATAGAATTTTGTGCCCAAGTGTGATCATCGCACGTTTTCTAAGTGACCGACTTATACCCCAAGTTTGGTGTCAAGAACACAGTGACATTTCCAGATGTCTGTGTATAAGTGAAGTGCAAAGGCAAACACCTTCAGCTGTCATTAGTGTTTTTTATTTTCAATTGACTATACAGAGAGGTTTTTTTGGATCCGGCCACAGAAAGGTCCTTTTTCCAGATGCACTTCCGGTTTTTAAAACTGTCAAATTGCGTTTTCCGTTGAAAACATTACACAACCTTTGCTTTTGAGATGCATAACCGGCCAAGCTATAAAGATAGCGGTATTCCCTCTTCGCAGCACAAAGCAAGACAAACATCGCGGTGCAGATGCAAACAACAAGCATCTAAGAACTGCTGATATGGTGTGGTTAGTTTTTGGGTCTGACACCCCGGTCTGGTTTTTCTGTTTATATGATCTTCATCGGACAAGCACTTAAGTAGCATGCAAGAAGTGAACTAACGGAGTTGTATGGAAGTTTCCAACTCGGTTGCCAACAAGGTTTCTGATTTCTGTGACGAACACGACAGACTAAGCGTGATTGAAGTAACTCAGACTGTTTTTCAGCCAGTACACATGCGCTCGGTGAGCAGTTTATCCTATTTTGGCAGCTCCTTATTCACGAACTGAGCGTCTTAAGGAGCCCTCGTATTTTTCCCATAAGAGGGAAGAAGCTTCTATTCGGAGCCCATGACTCACGCCACACGATTTCATGCCATCATGAAAGCCAACTTTATGTTTCTAATTTGTTCTGCAACAGAAATCCTCCGACTCCTAACTGTCTGCTGTCGTGTACGCGTTCAGTACATGGGCTGAATGGATGTCTTTTGTGAGGGTTTTGAGGGACACTCAGACAACGACAGTTCACAGCACTCTGGTTGTTGGTCCTCTTTCTTTGTAAAGCTTGGAACATAATGAAAAAAGGCACTTCACTTTCATGTGCAACCGGTAATCAGAGATTGACGTTACCAAACACACCAGATACTCTCATCTGCACAATAATTCGGTTTTAAAAATAAGCGTCGAGAGCTGTGGAAGCCTAAAGCATTCAAGGACTAAGTTAACTTCTTTCTTGGTCCACTTGCAATACGAATTGCTTTCGTTCCTACTCATCTATAAAACGTCTAATGTGCTTTCAGTCCAAATGAGCGTTCCTGTTGACTTCTGCGCAAGTCTGAGCGTAACAGACTACCTATCAATGTCGAATGTGTACAATAGTAATGCAACAGCATGTAGCTCGTTCGAAAATTATGACGGGGCAGAGCGGCGTGTAAATTGTGCTCATCAGAAAAGGGACCAAATGTGAATTGAAGTAGTCGATTAGGATAAGTCAACCAAATGAAGTAATCTAAATTTGTTTGTGGCAGTTTGGGTTGCCAAGCAGAATGACTGGTTCGCTCAGGCTCCGTTATCTCTAGCCTACCACTGCCATACCTATCAACCGACGTTTCAGGCTGATTCAGGTTTTCGCCGGCATGACTGTCCTAAACATCTTTCCAGGTCATATAACCTCTCTAGTTCGCCTTCTTTACTGTTACCTCACATGTGCTTCTTGATCATCCACCCCATTAGCTCTGGTCAAACCCTTGCAATAGTGAAACTAATCTTTTGTTTTCGCTCAACTTGACAAATACACGTGCAACTTGGAAGTGACGAGAGGATTCAGACATGCATGGAATTATAAACAGGGAAGTGTACGCATGCGTATGCCTATACGATGAGTTTGTTTAGCGTCCAAGTAAATCACATTCTGCAACAGAGCGAAGAGTGCTGCGCGCAGGTGACAACCGTTCACACTTTAGAAAACTTGATTTTCATCTTGATGGGTGAGGAACCCCTTTATCGGGACACTATGAAACCGGCTTCAGCACATTTTTAAAATTAAGTCCGGAGCAGTGGGGTACATCGCTAAGGCGCAACACACCACTCATAGGTTACTGGAAACTCTTTGACATCCCACGTGATAAACGAGAGATGCAAATGGATTCAGTTAACTCTCTCGTTAAGACCAAATTGATGTGCAAAATAGAGTATTTTTCAAAGTCTGAGCCAACTTAAAAATAATCCCCGGAACGGCTTAGTTTAATATCTGATGACTCCAAGGCGAAAAAGCTATAGCTTCCATTGAGTAAATTTGATGTCGGCGAATACGTAGTCCACTACTGGAAACGAAGTTATTAGCAAAGTGATTAACCCTTGAACCGGAGGACTTCATTCCATTTCTAACAATGAAAGTAACAATCCAGTCCTTAAATTGATGGGCAGAGTACAATGTTATGTGTGATTGACTCACCCTATTGCACAGAATCTTGAGAGCGAATCGTGATATGCATGGGGAGTTTGCCGACCTCGGCCGATCGGTTAAGTGCCTGAACTACTAACGGCGAGGTCGCGGATTCGGGACTCTCTGGAGTTTTGTGAAGTGTGCACTGCTAACACTTCCATTTAGGGGTGAAACGGCTGTATAGTGCTTCTCAGGTTTTCAGTATAGGTTAGCTTCACTTACAGGACGACAACTTCACTAAAATTCCTAAATCTCTGCACACTACCGACAGTCTTCATAATAACCGTTATATTTGTGGGCTGTACTGTACGGAAAAAATACCATGGTTTGGTTGCTCAAATATCACCTTGGTTTTGGCATTGAGGATACTCGTCAGCAAGTCCCTTTTCGGTGCGTGTGCTAAGTTGTTGTATTTGTTAACTTGGCGTACAGGGTATTCTGCTTTGAAGCCGTCATTTTCACCGAAATTTTCACATAGGGGACTAGGATGAGAAAGAAGATATCTTGGCAATTTACAGTTCCACAACTGTTGTTATGGGGAACTTATTTCAAACCGTTTATGCTTGCATTATTGTACTGTATTGTACAGAACAGAGTCGTTTTTATGTTATACACTGTTTGTATATGAAACTTCTATTCCAGATTATGAGCTGTCCACAAAGCTTTCTAGTCTGTCTCCGTGTATCTTACAGACGTACCTGTTTAACTCTTCTAAATGGTAGCTAGTTGGTGGCATCTTTGGTGACTGTCATGAAATTAGCTTAACTGATTAGATGGCTCTAAGCGCAGCACATAACTTTGAAGAAGGATAGCGTATAATTACCATATGGATGAGAAGCCTGTGTCCGAAGTTGGCAACCAGTTAATTCCAAAACCGATACTGTTCTCGTTGACGGCGATAAACTAGTATCAAATAGTGGTACACAACTGTCATTGAAGCACGCGGGAGGATCATCCTAGTAAAAAGTGAAAAGAAAGGACAAGGGTAAAGACTGAGTGTATAAGTAACCTGATGCCCTCGGGAAGAAGGACAAAGAAGTTTCGAAAAGAGGAGTGGAATTCCTGAAGCAACTGTGCTTTTGGGATGAAAGCAGATGGTGAAACTGAGGATCACGTTCAACATTTATTTTAGTGTTTACTGTGCAGATTTGTAATGATACGATAACAGAACACATCTGGTCGCATAATCTAGGTCTTAACTTGGTCGAATTGCGTCAAATGTGCGTCTCACATGTCGGTGTATGGCGTCACATCAATTTGGAATTTACCCACACTGTTGGGGCGTAGTGGTTGAGACGGTCGCGCCAAATAAAGTAGAATACGATGACACATCTCCTATGATCTGTTGTTTTCAAATTAGTCAAACCTCAGGACTACAGATAATACCCTTTTCATATAAAGCTGTTAGCAGCTCGGATGGCACCGCAGGCTAATAGGAGCATAACTGTCAAAGCCTCATGAAATGAAGGATCTAAGCTCGCATACTACAACAGAATTTTAGCGCAGTAAATCGGGGAAATAGTGAATTACTCGTAGGGCAAGCTGAGCTGCAAATAAATATCCTGCTAAGCGATCTACGTGCTACTTCATATTCTACGCTGCCATCTTAATTAGCCCACTTGAAGACTTTTCCTTTGGTCTTGACTTTTGGACACGCCAAAGTGATTTACGTGCAGTCCCGATAGCAGCAGTTCTTTGAACCTTACTGTTCCGTCATGCCCACCTGTCTTTACAGAAGCTTTGCTTGCGCGACCATGACGTTGCTCATGTTTTTTTTAATTTTGGAACTGAGAAAGTAACCATTTGTAAACCATCGCGCGAATAAAGTGAAAAATGTTCATTTATTCACGAAAGAGGAGTGTAATTAAGCGGAGGTAAATGTCCTCCAAAAGTGGGTAGGACGTGCACCTATATGATAAATGGTAATAAATAAATAATAAATGAATAATAATAAATAATTAACAAATAATAACAAATAACAAATAAATAATAATAATAAAATAATGAATAATTCTGCTTCCGATTGGAAGAGAGACCGATGACTGTAGTGGTCACTACGTGAATAGTTCGCGTCCATATAGGTGACTTTGTATCAACCTTAAGGTTACTTCCACAAAGTAGGTGTGCTTTATTTTATCCCATGCAGTGTAACAGTCTTGCACCCAACTAGAGCTTCTTTCTTCTCGAGGACAAGTTCTAATTGCTTCTGGAATCCCGGTTGGTTCTTATATGGTTTTTCACGGACTCATTTATCCAGCCTCACGGTGCATAGCTGCCACCTAAACCGTAAAAAGCCTGAAGACTGCAAAACTACCAGAGATTTAGTTTACAGTAGGGAATCGGTAATATTGAAGCCAGTTCAACCGGTGACAAGCTTTGCAACCTGTGTCGGCCATTAGAGTAAGCTGAAGTAAAACACAGTTGATTTCTCTAGTAAAACCATCTTTTCTCCTTGAACTTTTCTCTCCTATTAGTTTCTGTAGCTGCTTTACAGACTAAGCCTTTGATGCCGCTTGTTGGCTCAAACTGACTCCCTTCTCTGTAAGGACAGGGGTAGGGAGCCCAAATATTGACTGGCAGTTGTGTCACATTTGGGCAGACGGAACAGAGATCTCTGGCAAGGGTGAACCGACAACCTCTCATTCTTCCTCCACCGTAGTTGTTAGAGGTGCTTCCGAGTGCAATCAAAACAATTCACCTAAGTGATCTGGTTTTATCGGCCGCTATTTGAGACAGGTGGATTCGAGTTGAGTAGTAAGTTTTTGCTTCACTGATGATAGGTGAATGACCAGGGATATTCATACTAAGCTATGTTCGGGGTCCATGACGATGCTCAAGGATGAAAGATAGTCTTGAGCATATGGGCGCAGTCGATGGCTGAGTGATGTGTAGTCCAATTAAGTGGAAGCCCGTGTTCACACTAAGTGAAGCACGGTCTGCACACAACTGAACGAATCGATCATTGTCCCCTGTTCCTAAGCCGCGGCTCATAATTTTCAACTCAACTGGTATTTACCATCAACCAATCGTTCACTTTTAGAGTCCGCGCTAGCCTCTCAAACTCCGTGTCCTTTGCCCCTCGGAGATGATCTGAAAGCTCGCAAGAGACGTAATCTGTGTTGACAATCATATTTGACTTCTTTTGAGCGCAAACAGGAGTCACAAACATGATGCTTATTTTTTTCCAGTTGGTAGTGGAAGTGGATGACCAAAGCCAGCCACATAGGGCACAGTTCGTTTTTCAAAAGCTTTGGTTAGGAATTCGGGCCCTGGGAAGACACCCACTTCGTTAACACTGCGATTTTGAGCCTCAGGATCACTAAACTCTCCCGATAAATAAAGCTTCAGCACCGGAAATTGTGTACCTTTTTGGAGGTGCACCATGGTGTAAAGGTCCTTAAAAATGTGCATTAAAAATACAACACGCGTATATTTTAGAGGAGGATGGGGTATAACTAGATAAATCGGGTGATCAATCTGATATGAAGAGCGAATGTTGAAAGCCGCCATGTCGAACAGCCGGTTTAGCATAGCAGAAATTACTTGACCTTAGGGATTAGGGTCAGAAAGTGATACTCACAGGAACGAAAAGGTGGGCAGCGCTTAGAAGCTGACGGAGGTCTGCGTGATTTTTTTATTATGTTTAAACAGCACCTGGGCTTGGGCATGTCTCATAGCCACAGTGCACGACCGGATAAGCTAAAATGCCGGCCATATGTAACGGTTCCAGCTGAACGTTTTGTTCATTAATATATAACAAGATTGACAGGTTTAAGCACCTGAGGTAGTTTTATGTAAATTAGTACGCAAGGTATTTTGTGTGTTGATATTCCGATCGTGACTCAGCTCGTGTGATGTTAAATTTAACGAGTACACTCAAGTGAAAGTCAAGTGAAAAAGTTGACCTAATTAGTCAGGGTAAAAGATTAGATACACGTGATAATGCAGCTTGTCTATTTGGACCCTTAGTCGTTTTAGTGAAGTAAGTTCGAATGTTGACCCGGGTCAATGATTATTTTCACACCAAACGCCGTTGCTTTGTAATTTTTCCTATTTTGTCACTGTATTACGTTTATGAGCTTGTTGGAAAATCAGCATCATTTTTAAGGGGTTATGCCAATAAGGCGATTGAGGTTCTCATTAGTGAAGATAAACTTTACACTTTAGTGAAACGCGAAAACCTTTAACATCAAACGATAGTTACATGTAAAACTCGCTGTTGATCACGTAAACGTCGAGTGGTTCACCTAGCTTGGCACATGACTCGAAAATATTCCGGCACATCTCAACAGTGCTCCGATACGGAGCAACGACAGCGCCGAAAATTTTCATTGCTCCATATACTACACAGATTCTGTGATGTAGGTAGTAGGAGACCAAAGTCCAACACTAAACTTTTTATTTGGAGTTGCGCTTTTATGTAAATATGGTTTCGGGGCGAAATACCATAATTCATAGGAGAGCGTTTTGTTGGGGCTATCTACAAACACGTCAGTATTACGCTGAATTCGATGTGTTGATGAATATGAAGACTACTCAGTAACGATATACTCTTGGACGATTTGGAATACATGGAGTATTGTTTAGTAAATACGAGTGAGAAGCATTCTTAAGACAGCATTCCATGCCATAAGTCCTCATGCGGAGATTCCTCCAAGAAAGACCTACCCCCAAACGGAAGCTACTGCCCAGGAGGGCTGTTTGTACCCAGTCTCTGCAAAATGTATGTGAAATCGGTCATCTCTGGGCAGGCCGATTTCGAGTTTACTGGGTAGCCTACCGCTTCGGTTTTATTAGGTGGTTCGTTTCACAATATAGAAAATGACTCACATCGTATCTATCGAGAAGCGGAAATCCCACAGGAAAGAATCCACCTGTTGAATACATGCCAGTGCAGCAGCCGGATCTCGCTTTGGTGTATCTTCCCCCGGGGAACTCAAGGTGGGAGTTGGTCTACAAGCTCATTGCTCAAAGTCTCTCAGGAAAGGTACACTATATTTGTGTAAGTTTATATTTGTTTTAATGAGATTCTAGACGAGGTACCACTGATCAGTGGCATTAAATTCAGAATATTAGTTGCTCAAAATCCCTCAAACCTGGCTGAAATGGGTTCTACATGCAATATCAAGGATAAAGTTTTGCACTTATTTTGAAGTGGAAGACGATAAGTTGGACTCTTTTCAGTGTTTCCTTATACCCCCGTCTACTCTGGTCCTCCCAGTAAGACGCACCATCAATGGCATTCATGCATCCAAGCTGTTTCCTTCAATGCAGAGCTCAATTCGCGATCGCCCCAATGGAAAGCCCATTGACACCCTGTATTTACACACTAATTATATTAGCTACCGGCTTCAGCGCGCAGCGATCTATCTCCGTTAACCACCGACGAACAAAGCTGTAGCATGTATAACCGCTGTACGGCAAGTAAGCGGTTTTTGTAGCAGCTGTTGTGGCTGATTCTCCATCCAATGGTTGCTTAACTTAGATTGAAACCAGTATGCAAGAACTTGGCTCGAGTTCCTTACTAGATTCGCTTAGCGATGAACGTTCTTGGACATGCTGTTGTTTTTACTCAAAACATATGATATCTGGAGTCAATCTGTATCTCCTATTTCACTAATGCATAGTGAAAGAACTTGCGTCGTCACGCCTTATCTTGCGCTTACTTACTTTAGCGGTTCCTCCATCCTTTTGAGCTATATTCTTTCTTCGGCTCATGATTTTGTCCCTTCTAGAGCCATTATGTTTGTCGAAATCTACGACCCACATCTGCTTTGCAAAATCTTATAGTATAAGCAACTTACTTAAGTTAGGATAGATTGGCAGTCAAAGACAAAAACCCGGTCACTCTCAGATTTGATTTTTTCCGACTGTCCACGTAGGCTCTGACTGGACAAAATGGCGACAGTTGTTTTCTGCCTAGAAAAGGACCACTTTTTGGCTAAAAATGTCGCTTTGCTGTCATCCTGGTAAATGATCGCTCGAAACCCATAAAGACAGTATAAGCCTCACTTAGCAAGTGGGTGTCTTCGATTGAGAAGGTCAAGCTAAAAGGACCCAAGAAACCGAACAGCTTACACTGGTCGTGGACTGTAAGCACTCTTAGACTTAGGTTTGATAATTCGTTTCAGCTGCTGGTCGGCCACGCAAAAGAGTGTCGGTTTTATCACCCGACAACACCAGCCTGTTGGTTAGCTTAAAACTATGGTCGGTGCTAACTCGATGGTCTGCCTACATAGTTCATTGTAACAACGTAGAAGCAAGAATTACACAAGACCACATGGACGAAAGAAAATATGCATTTAAAAAACATTTCGTAAACTTATTGCCCCCCTGGTGGGGATTTTCCATCCTTGGACGGCTATCAGTAAACGGGCAGATGGCTGACCAGGGACCACATCTACCATATGATAAGAACAGATGTTTGTTTTTCTAGTGTCCACCTTCAAGTAAAACCTATCAAAGTGTATGACTGGCTGCAAGTTACGAGAAATTCGATGCGTTATCTACCCATGTTTTATTGTTTGTTATGTTTAAGGTCGCGAACCGGAAGTAACAAAGCTAACAGCCAACAGAATGAAAGTGAGGTCAGTCAACCCGAAAAAACATATCAACTGTCTTGAACTACACCTCAAACTCATGCCAGAATTCGTTTGAAAGAAAATCGATCAATCAGTTGACATGTGAGAAAGAAGCACTATAGCGGACAGGGTCCATTTAGGGCGACTGATTATTTGGTTGGTAAACTACAATTAATAGGAAATACGGGAGAATGGTTCATTGCGGAATAGACGAGGTAAAGCAGAGGTCAACATTCAACTGTGTCAAGAGGGTCATATCATTCTCAGAAATTGTGAGTAATGATGGGTCAGTCCAAAGTTTACACCAGTTTCTGTGGATGCAAGTGTCAGGATTGCGAGTTCCGGAGTTATAGATAAAGGTCGGATCCTTGCAGGTTATGAGCAAATAATGGGCATGCCGTAGATGATGCAAGAAGGTTGATCTTTATCCGCTACGTGAGCAATCACAATCAGATGCAAGGCGAATTCGTTTGAGCTAGACCCACAGTCCCTAAGAGTCAGTGACAAGAGCCAGTGTTTGCGCCACCTTTCATACGACTGTCTGTCTGCATGACGCTCGATTACAACATCGTACGAGTGCGTACAAAAGCTGGCGGTAGCGTTTAGCAGATTGTATTTCAGCTGCGATCTCTCTGAAGGGGGCGAACTGAAACGCTGTGAAAGTGGACTATACACAGCTCCTTAGTCCTCTAGAAATTAATTCAACGATTGTTACCTTTACGTGTGGAAGACGGACATAGACTCGTTTCTAGTGAGCTATCTGCTTTTTTCTACACTTAATTGCACTTTGTACGAAGCGGGTCGGGTAGCTGTTCTTCGCAAATACTCAAAAGCCATATTTTTTGTTGTAAACAATCGCTAGAACGGTGTTGTACAGTTTTGGTGCGGATAATCAGCTCATGCTGCCTCCTGAGGTTTTATTGTTATTGTCCACTACATATGCGCTCAGTTTCCATAATTGCTTACTTTGCTATTTTGCTTGCTGTACTGTATCGAATGTAATCAGAAGTACATCCGGCATTGAGCCAGCATGACTGTGTCTGAAAATTTCCACCTAGAGTTACTCAATAGTAGACCCGTACAAGTCACAACAAACAGTCCTTCACTTCCGCATTGGTTGAGGGGCTTGTCGAACTTAATTTGGGGTTTTGCGGTATCAAAACTCTCTAATTGCGTATCCTTACCATTCCAGGTGAGTACATGGTGCACATTTCGGTGAATTGTTCCATCCTCCCTCCTCTCCATACGAAAGTCCAAAAAAA
>SJOL01013044.1:2575-20442 GCA_004794785.1 Opisthorchis felineus | reverse complement strand
CTGTTGCTAGATTCGAATTATTACCTAAATGTAGGCTAGGTAGAGGATAAACTTGGAATCAAATTGATAAAATACTGCGCTTTTCGCAAGTCTTTTTAAGAAGGCCACTAGAAGATTGCAGTATGACTACTTGGCGAAAAATTCTTAGTTTTGCAAAACTCTTAGAATCTTCTTTAACAATGATTGATTGATTGAACATCTCTTGTGGGTCCAGGGAGAACCGTTTGATTTTCTTCTCGCCTCTGACACTTTGATCTTTACTCCGTCGTTCTTTTATTATATCCTTTGTTACAAACTGGGTACATACCTAACAATGGTTAAAATGTATGCAAAAACGCTTCTCCGATCGGTCGCTCTCATGATTTCAAGGTGCTCGATCTCGACCTTTCCGGCCCGCGACTAAAAGTTCCATAGTGTACCGTTAGCCAAACCGCTCTGTTTTCAGTACACAGGCTTTTCCAAAGACCGCAGCTGCATTTGACTACAAACTGACAACCGTTGGTCGTCAGCATAACCCGTAGAACCCACTCCGTTTCGCCAAATCTCTCAAAAGCAATGAATTGGGTGTTAGAGATAAAGCCATCCTGCTTCTTATTGATTTTTTCCGCAGCGGAGGTTCAAAATTCTCTGCCTGCCCACCAGAAGATCTCCTCAACATTTGCAGTTCACGCTGCGAAATAAAGAATCAGCTAAATTTTTGCATCCCATTTTTACGAAAAATAGAGTCCCCGGAGTGGTTCTATATTCAGCTCGTAATAATTTGCTGATTACCAAAAACCTCTACCTTTTGAAAATAATCCCTTAATGGATGTTTCTAACAAACATGGGTGCTTTGCTTATGTCGGACTATCCTTGAGAAAGTTGTTCTTTGTGAAGCGACAATGATAAGTCTTCTTTGATACAGTTTTGCTTGATTGGTAAAATTCACTTGCTCATGCATCGTCTCAACGACTTTTTGGTGTGCTGACAGAATTTCCGCATAGTCCCAAGTAAATGTCTACGTATTTATACTGTTGCTTATGCGGATATGAATCGGTCCCATGGCACCATCATTCCTGATTGTTTTTTTTTCTTGAGAGAGAGTGCAACAAAAGATTCCGCACTGTTGAAATTGTGTCACTAAGGCGACCGCTGGGAATTCCTTCTTGGGGGACTTACTACATCTCGAACAAGGGACAAAGACTACTGGTTGTTGACCAATTGGCTGTCGATCCGTTCACCAAGCCTGGCGTTCAACTTGTAATAGCTTGCCACCAAATTGCGTCCTGATGATATCTCCTTGTTTCTAAACGAAACCCCTAAAAGTTATTGGCGAAAATCGGTGGCAGGTCAACAGCCATCTGGTCAGTAAACAATAAACTTACACGAACTGCCAGTATAACGACAAGGTGGTGGAAACAAAACTTTGCGGTTGCGTATAGGAAAGTTTGCTACAGCCCGTTTCAAATACAAAAGATGATATTGGGTGCTAAAAAGAAGAAAGGGGAGGCTAATAATTCGTTTTTTATCAATCTTAGGTAATGGATCGTTCCCCATAGGCTGGGCCACAAAAGCTCTAGTTCGCTTTTGGAAAAATATTTGTAAAATTTGAACAACTGTTACTCATCAAACTGAGGCCTAAAATACTTCAAAATCTGACAGCTGCGTGACACTCAAGACTTCTTTGAGTCATCTTCAAAATGGGCTCAATCGAAATCCATCACATACATAGATAGCATAATGACGGTGTTGTCATCTATCTCTGAGCATAGTGACAACTGATCTTCATGTCAGCTGATCCGTGCGAAATGATGCGCTAGTTTCAATTTGTGTTATCCTCACTAACAGAGTAACCACCCAGGCTTGGTCTCAAACAAGGGTGTGGCCAAACTAATGTGACGCTGCAGAAAGCAATTTCCGTTACCTTTCTAAAGGTCACATGTCCATGTGAGACTGGCAACTTCCAAGAACTGTACCGCTACACTTGTCATTTCATGTAAAATGTAACATGGGACATGTACCATCCGGTAGATCACACTGGGTGTCAAACGGTGTCAAGGGCTACACATAACAATCGTGTTTTTTAAATCTTGATAAAGACTCTGAACTTCTGGGAAGATTAGGATGGCTTGGGACAGTTTATTGGCTGTTTGATTTCTGACTGTCTTGTCCACCAAACAGAGGCAAAATAGTGATCCGTTCTTTGGCTACTTAGACATCCCTTCATGCATCACAGAGTTCCATAACTTTACCAGTATCAAAGGAATTCATATAATGTAGAAAAATATATTAAAATTGTGACCAGTAATTTGTGCCCCGGAGTCAAGAGACGTCTTTTGGTATGGCGGGGAAAAGCAATCGTGGCCAAACCAATCAAGATTATGCATGTATTTTATAATATAGTTGATGGCACATTTCCCCACAAGCTTGGCACACCAGTCAGCACCAGCAGACAGCTGCCTCAAAAGGCCAATTCACAGTGAGTAAACCGGTAAAATGATCACACATGCTCATTTAAGGATGGGCCATACTCGCGTTGCGTAGCTATTTGGAAGATGATTTTGTATTCTTGGGTGCGCTGAGTATTTCCCATGTAATCCTCATTTGAAGGTAAGACTGCACTACTGGACCCAGCGTGTATTGTACGCAAGGAAATACAAGGCCACCTAAGTGTAGCGTTTTGGGGAAAGGTATCACGCACGGAAACAGTAAAACTCTTGGAAAGATATTTTGATCAGATATTACATAGAGAAACAATAGTCTTCTGGCTAGACTTGGAACATCCCAACCAATAAACTATCAGTAAACTGTGCCAAAATGGTTCACTGACACCCAAATTTTACTTCACGTTAACATAGGTTACATTATATAATGAAAGAATTTCAAGATTTTCGTGTTATTCGGGGCTTGGTTGCATCAGAAACACTCTGTTTACCTAGGCATTACAGTGATATGCAGCCTGCAGATATGCAGGCTCACCCAGTCAAGCTTTGAGTTTTGGAAACAGTATATTGATGAAATTATTCAAATCCATCCGGCAATTGGTCTACGCGCAATGTCAAGGTTAGAGTAAAAACGATGGTTTTAATTACTTTATCGATTTCCTATCTCAGTGGGCACAAGCTAATGAGCGTGAACTATTCAAATCGCTCGATTTGGAATTCCATGACTGTCAAGTGATGCTATCGTCCCCGCCTGCGGTTCGATAGCCGTTTGACGTGTGATTGCGGTGTGTGGCGTTTTAAGCGGTCAACGGCCCGGAACTCAAGATGTATGGCCTGTATCAGACGACACCTGTTTATAATTACGTGACATTCAAAAGGGTCTATAAAACTGTTTGGGATTTCTTCCTTTCAGGTTCTCTGTTGTCTTTTTCCCCTGGATCAGAAACCATGGAGAGAGATGGTGGCGGTTACGTCGTAATCGTTAAGTGAGTGTTAGACACGAGTTCATCAGACGTCGACCTATGATCTAGCTTGCAGAGGAATAATTATCATTTCAGACGTCATTAACTTTGGTACTTTACTGACGCAGATAATCCTAAAAGTAGTTATGATCCTACCAGCCATAGTTACTTACCGTTTCAGTTGCATAAAAAATGCCATTGATTCATCCTAATCTATAAATACATTGTAAGGTGATACTTGATTTGAAACATTTTTGCCATCGAACTTGAATTAAATCTCTTAAACTTGAAACCCAAATACTTGGTCCATACTGAGAGAGACGGTTATTAAAGTGTAAGTCTGGAATTCGAATTGCACCCATTTAGCATGTGAGGGAATCCCATTTATTTCGTGCACAACTAGACAAGCATATTCCAGCGGCAACTAGCGGAAGCTATTTATTATCGTTTATTTTTGAACAGCATGGTCACGGACATAAAAAGTAAATGCAAGCGATGAATGTGAAAGGGTTTAAGGGGAATATGAGGTAAAAGAGAGTAACGTCTCTTTCGAAGTCATGCCACCAACAGTTCCAGTCAGATAAGGTGAATCCCAACTTATGTAAGAATTTTGTAATGGAAACACGCGTGTAAAGATCAACAGCCGAAGAAAGGACAAACAATGCTGAATGCTCTTCAAGGCGCGGTAAGCGCTAGCACAGTCAAGACTCGCACATCAGGCACAAAGTGTCCGTCATACTGGGTCTGGTGTGAGATTCAATGGCAAGAATGTGCACTCAACGCCATGTACCACGCATAAAAGTGTCGTAAGTACGCAGGGAGCCCACAATGGCAAGCAAACACAAGTCACTGACTGTGAACTTAGGAAGTCCCAGTCCAATAACAGCCTTGGCGGATTGAGGAAAGCAGATACCTCGATAAGAGATGATCATCGGTCAGTGAACCAAAAAGTCGACATCACAATCAATTGCACGTAGGGCTGAGATTATGGCGAGGGAATATTCATCAGCACCATACTTCTGCTTCTTCTCATTCCACACAGTCACTCCGCGCCCATCCGAGACTATGCTGACGTCTATCACAGTTGCTCGGCGCTCCCGAACAGCGATTAGGTCAGGCTTGATGAAGGACTTCGAAGTAGGTGCTCTCAACTCCTCGAAGACGGTGTATCCCAGGCGACGGAGACGCTTTGCGAGTTCTCTTGCAACCCGATTATGACGAGCACATCTGGCATCATGCGTGATCCAGCAGGACTGCAAAATATGCACCAAACTCTCCGGTTGGCCACAGTTTCCACGACATAAGATCGTCTGGCCATAATGACCACACCGAAATCTTCTAAATCTCGTCCTAAGCAGGTTTCGACGGAGTTGGATACCTCGGATAAATATTCGAGGAAACACTCGTTCTGGAAACACAAAGTGACCAACTCCCGTAAACTGCGACTGTCAACGCTGCTGTGCAGACTATCGCCCCAAGCAACCACCAGCTGTACCTTGGTGTTTACCCAGGCACCATGGACTCGGATCGGAAGGCTGAGATCCCGAACAATCTTGCCAAATGCGGAATCGTTGACCATATTGCGAAGCACTCGGCACTGGTTGGACGAAACCTTTTCCATACGCACTCTCCACTGCATCTGAATAGTTGCGCTCAGACTTGGGACACCAAGTCCCCCAGGTTGTTTACCGGCGTGGATGTAGCTGATCGGGGTGTACTTTGGTAGACGTAAGCAGCCACGAATAGATGCCTGATATAACTGTTCAACCTTTTGAGCTTGCTTTGGTGGACTTGGCCCAGCACGAGCGAATATTTCAGCCTTGGTATCAGGAAGTTCCTTGTGATCTCCATTCTTTGATGCAGCTTTAACGGGGCATGCGTCATCTCACTAAGTAGCTTAGCAGCTGCTGTCGGTGGTTACAGACTCCTTTCCCTTGCAAGAAAAGGTTTTTCCTAAATAAATGCGGGGGATGTGGTACCCAGATGAGTTCCTTTGCGAAGCAAAATGGTTCGGCCGAGACCACTGCCGCCCGATGATTCCTGTCCCCACAAATCGCCATCGCTTTCGTCTTTTTGGCGGTATTCTTCATATTTGCTCTTTCCAACGCGCCCGAAGAAAATTTAAGCTTATCTTTAAGTCAAACCCAATATCCTGGTTGCGGCATCGACAATCCAAGAACCTCATCCATTGTCATGATGAACAATAATCTGGAGAGCAAATTTCTCTCACACACACCTCTGTGGCAGTGAACCTCGGAATTGGGGAACACTGCTACAGCATTCTCATAGGACTGTGCGATGTATCGAACTAGAGGTGACGGTGCTCCAAACGCCTCGGCAGATCTGACAATTGTGTCATGCGAAACCAAATCAAACGCTCTCGAGATATCAACGAACGCGAAGCTGAATTTAGAAACAGTCGCTGAAGAGTGACGAAGCAGGGCACGTAACAGCGATGTAGCTACCAAACAACCGTCTCGATGTAGGAATGCAAACTGGAGTGAGGGCAGTTGCAATCTACGGCTCGAGCGATCAGCAAGCACCTTATGAAAGCATCGGACAAGAATGGATGTCACGGAGATCGGTTTCAGTTGATCCGGTGAAGTCGGAACTAGAGTAATACGGGCACGACACAGATGTGGGGGACAACCCCCAGATAATAAGAGTAAGTTGAAATACCCAGCGAGCGCGTTAGCATTAAACCGGCGGAGCATCCTGGGCGTGAGCTTGTCCAGGCCTGGGGACGAAGTGCCCATTAAATGGATCGTACGACCAACTTCCTCTCCTGTAATTGGCTAGATCAAGCTCCAATCGGATGGTACTACTATACGATTTAGCCGGCTATCCACGTGTTTTGGAGCTGAGAGCACCTGTTTCCAGTATTGCTCGGCGTTCAGAGGTAGGCCGCAGTTACCTTTCCGTTTCCCACTTAGCCCGTCCAGATAAAATTCTAGTCAGCCTGTCCATGTCATTAGTGTTACGATGAACAATGGTAAATTTAGAGGGTCCATCTAAGAGGCAGGTTTTTTTAAGAAGCCGTCTTTTTCCTCAAGACATTCATTGGCATTTCTCATTTATAGATGCGTTGGAATATTTTTCAGTATTTGTGGTAATTATCACAAAGGAAGCTTCCTGCTAGTTAGACTTACTATCCGGGAAATACTTTTCATGAATTGGATTTTGTATGCTTTGTTTCAAGGGTATTTTGGATTTCTTGAAAACAGATGTTTTTATATGCCTCTTTTCTCAAACAGTAGATCCGATGCTCATCGCCATTACCCTCCGACGGATGTTGGTGTTGTTTTTCACAAAGCAAATATTCGTTGCTACTTGTTCCTTGCATACTTTTGGAAGATGGGCAGGATTATGCTCTAGCGCGCCGCAAATTCCTGACGGTCTACTGGACTAGCAAAAGAGTTTACAAGTACATCTTTGGAGTCAGGTTCATAACAGTGACATCCCTTTACTCTTAACGTGAATCTGTCAAAATTATCTCCCCGTACAGTTCAAATGTGAACATTTTTTCCAGGGCTATTCATCATGCAACTCAACACTGCAGTGCTGAGAACATCAGTTTTGCCTACTATTTTTTCCATCTTCCTTCTAATTAGGTTTCTCTGGGTATAGCTAAGGATGAATCGGGAACAAGGATGAGGTGAAAACCGGAAACCCCACGGTTAATTTACCTTTTGCTGAGTGTGATGACTTTTAACCACACAACTTGAGTAATCATACCCTGACATTTGACTCATTTTACGACCACATTTTAGTATCCACTTCTGCATTCCAAGTGCCAATTTAAGTAAAAATTCTCTTTTAATCGTATGATTTATGCTAAATATAATCTTCTTCTTACATTTTATTTGTTGCTGCGATTATTCGTCCCACTTAGTTAGTTAGTAAGCCAGGATATAACAAGGCCGATATGGTGTCCGGAACGTGTTTGCCGGTTAACAGTGGTTTAAACACCCGATACCTGTGCGTCAGTCGAGCTGTCTGGAAGCAGCTGGTTGTAATGCTACTCGCAAGCAAACGACGTTCATGGAAACCGGTATGGATAGGTTCAGCTAGTAAACTGACAGATGCATAAGATTTTGGAATTCTTCAGCCGACTTTTCTCACTGTAAGTGAAGTAAATCTATTCTGAAACTGAGCAGCACTGTACAGTTGTTTCATCCCTAGCGGGAATCATTATACGTGTGCATCTCACAAGTCTGCAGAAAGATCCGAAGCCCTGATTTTCTGGCCAGCAGCTCACTGTCAAACCAGTCAACACAACCGACTGATTAACTTGTACCTAAACAATATACATCGTTATTCATCATTCGATTATGAAATTCACATCACGTAGGCAAGATTTGTATAGATCCTTGGGTGTTGACCCCTCGATAGATTTACTCGAGCGAAATAAATAACCTTATACTGTATGACTGATGATTGCTACCGCGACGTTTAGTTTAAAAAATTCTTGGGGTAATTCAGTAGTCGGTTCGTTACTCTCGTCTCGCAGAATTTGCCGGAAGCTGTTCGAACATGGGGACATGGCTATCGCACTGAACTCAATGGTGGCTTAGAGTGAAGATTCTGGAGTCCGGTTTTACCCGAAAAATTGTGATCACAAGTGGCAAAGTTTGACGTGGCTGTAGCTTTATTAACTAGCTCTGAGATACGGAACCTATTAGATCCGGTATAAATTGAAGTCTGGTTACTGCGTATGGAAAAAACGAAGTTGAACATCAGTGGTCGAAATTCAAAATTCGAATTCTGAATGGTACACAATATTCAGTCGGTTCAAATGAACCAGGGTAAACACAAGCTCTAGCTAAGATTTGCAGCTCCGTAAAGAGTTTGATTTTTGCTTATATTCGAATGACTTTAAAGTCGGCCATAATGACAGAATTCAGTTCTTCCTTGAGGTCAATCTCCACCCTTCAAATAAAAACAAATAAGCCTTCTCAGAATGTCTTTTATGGTCACTGGTTTAGCGTGGATAAGCCAATGTTGGTGGTAATGAATCAGATTGCAATGTGGTATAACGGCATGAAACTTTCAGCAAAAAAATATTTCCATTTACCTGAAATTACTTTTTTCAGCATTGATATTCACTGAGTGGGAACCGAGCAATGCAGTCCAAACATAATTTTTCCGTTGTCAACCTTATTTAGTGCGTTGGGTTTAGGGCGACTGATTTCCCGTAGTTCACATAAGCGTGTACATTTATTCGGACATGAGAATTCACGTGCGTCCAGTGTAGGGTGGCGGTGTATTGGTATCACCCTCATTTCGAATTCAATCCCTCGTCTGTTCAAAAGATTCAGGAAAAACCAAGGATACGCATTGTTCCATTCGATGATGTAAGTGAACCGGAGTGATTTTATCAAAACAGGAGAAAGGTTGTTCAGAGGAGAGCAAATCAACTGAAGACTTAAATAAATACGTCAGAAAAGCATAAGTTCATGATCTTTTCTGGAACACGGGATAAAAACTATGCAATAGTGGTCTATCTTGAAATTCTCCTTTAATTATTCAAACAACTGTTTATCTATTTACCAGTGGAATATTTTTAAAGTGAATATATACTCTATTGTTAAATCATCGTTAAATCGAATGTAGTATTTGCCTATGCAGGGTTGACACAGCTCGACTATATAGTAAAATCGGCAAAAATTTCTCGTCACTAGTATCACAGAAATTTATTTTCTGGTGCTAGGGAAGTTTTTCAAAATTTACTTTAGGCACAATGCACAATTCACACATATAAGCCGCAAGTGGTACTCCTGCATTTGTTTACGCCTCTCTTATTTTTGCGTTCTAAAGAAGGCTTTGGATTATCAACGAACTATTACCATTTCCGTAAATTTTTAAATACAGTTCATCAGAGCGCTCAAGTATGTCACCAAATGAGATAACTGTACGGCTCCTTTGTTACCGGTGTGTAAACTGAAACTCCCCCTTTTGCTTATATTCCTTTTTCTCCGGTGTCTTTTACCTAACTTCGTCACTGTCTTTACTTGGGGATGGAACATGAGCGTTAAGCTGTTTCTGAACTGTTCACTGACATATTTGATAGTGCGAGAAATGTGGCGTGCAAATTTTGCTCAATCTTATCTGTTTATACTCCTTGGTTTGGATGGTCATTTACCACGGTTCCCCGTTTGTTTAGGCATTGCATAGTGTTAGTTTTTGACTCAAGGGGACGTAATACTGTTCGTTTTATTTCCCTAAACACTTCCATCAGATTTGTAAAGTTGAGCGGAAGTGGCCATGACAGAGGAGCAGAAAGGAGTCTACTTGAACCATCGTGAAGTCACCACGATCGCCCGGATTACTTTGTTCTTAACAGACTGTTTCATAGAAGCTGCTGCACAATAGCGACAAGCACAGTACTTCACCACTGTCGGTAATACTATTTCACTGCTTGCGTCTACTTAACTGTAATCACATTCCGATATAACCGACTATTACACTCCCGATCGATTAATCTGTGCACAGGCTACCCCACAGACCAGTGGTCAGTGTTAAAGACAACTTGGATACTGAATCACACAAAAATGCAAATGATCGTACCATAGTTTGCTAGTGCTTCGATACCTGAATTCTGCCGTTTCGGTTGCCGTTAGTGTGCATATTTTGACGGTACAAGGTCATTTACCGTGGTTTGAACGACAATTTACTACCCTGAAAAATATGTAATAAATATGTTCAAGGTCAAGTGATAAGCGGCAATGAAATAAAGCCTACTCCCATGAAAATAGAAGTTTATAAGGACCAGGTACCTAAATACTGGGGGTTAATTGCGGAACACTTTGCCAACTTTTATTATTTGGAAAGGTTGGTGCAGTTGGTGGATAGCAAAGAACGTCGGCAACTTGCTGCGTTGTATTATTTGGACGTTTTTAGACGTCAAATTTTTCAGATGTTTTAAATCTAGGGTTGCGGCAAACGCATATCTGTCTACCGACAATGATAAGATTACTTGATCTCTACACATACCACAAGACGTATGAGTGGAACTTAGTGTACCGTTGTGATTGAACCACTAATATTTGTTTAAACATGAAAATGATTGGCATGCTAACTGTCAGTCCAACAGTTTATGACTATAAACATGGCGTTCTCTAAAGAGACTACTCTCAGGTGAGATTTCCTCATACGAATCTCTTTGCGGTTGACCCTTTGGACCGTGGTTCAATTGCTACCCTCTCTTGAAAAGAGGTTAAGTAACAAAAGAAATGCATATACGCGCAATCGCTCATCAAGGCTTGGGGTGCCCCTATCGTCCTTAAATCTGTTCTACAGTTGTTCACAATTATATATATATATACCTCCTCAAATTATTTCATCTGGGAAATCAACCTCATTATTGGTAATACAATAGTATAATGGCTGTAATTCGAGGTGAACTCGGAAGGTGAACGGCTAAAAATTCGCTGATTTTGCTCACCGGCCCAAAATTTGAGAGAGAGTGGAATTTTAGGCATCCTATAGGGGTAGAATTCGCTCCAAAGTGGTTTCCACATTAGAGGGGCCAAAGGTGTTGAGAGAAATTTCATTAAACAGGGAATCCTCTTGTCTACGAACTACTTAGTTATAAACAAAGAGCCACGTTATGGTTTAGAGAGCGTCACAATCTTTAGTAGACAGCTGCTTTTGTAAGGCACTTCTGATGCGTTTACCAGATGTGTGAATGATCGGCTGGCATACCTGCTTATAGACATCGCAGCAAAATTCGCTCGTTTTTGTCATGTTAAAGCTCATCCGACAAAGATGTTTGTTAAACTCTGGCCGTAGGTTGAACGAAGTCTTGCAAACTTATCTAACTTCACTTTAGTCCACCTAAGATTTTAGCTCATTTCTTATTATGAGAAATTATGTAGCGTATGTATCAAGAACAGTAAGATGCCTCATGAAGCACTACCAAATCTCAATGCTCTGTTTTAATTATCGCATGTTTGCGGAAACTTAAAGTTGTGACAAACTGCGCTGTTGTCACCTTCAACACGTCTCTTACCCAAAACGAAATGATAGGTCGCTGCCGAAACTGTCCCCGGACTCCTCAGATTCAAGGAGTAACCATTCAGATTCTTATACTTACCGGGGTTGGTCCGACTAAGTGGTGCATGCCAAAACATTACTATCACTTGTCCATACTATAAGCACTGCGCTTTAGGTGACGTTCCACTTCTCTCTTTCGACCTTTTCCCATCTGTTTTCTTCATTTACTATAACCATTACTACCCAGCTACTTCCAGGTAAATGCTTAATTACTGGGTTTTTGTAGTGTACTTCACCTACGCTGCTGTAAACAAAGGACTTAAACAATAATGGGAGTGAAAGCAAGTGTTTCCGTAAATCCTCTCTTGGTTCAGAACAACTCGATGGTTTGTGATATTAAAAAGCTCCCCGAGCGTCTTACTTAACGATCAAGTGGTCCGTGTGGCTAACGGTTACAATATTAAATCGTGGAAGTTTCTGCGCAGAGACTCGACTTTTGTGGAGCACTAGCACTTACCCGAGCTGTGGACAGATCTAGATAGTGGACGAACCGCATTGAACGAGTAAAAATTAGCTGTTGATCGGGTGGCAGTTGACCTGTACACCGAGCTTGGCAATTGACTTGCAAACGCTTTGTCACCATGTGAGGAGACAACCTCAGTGGCCTGCGGACGATACCTCCTCAAATGTTGACTAAACGTTTGCAAATCAATTTCTCGGTGAACAGAGCAACCACCACCTGATCAACTGCCAGTTAACCCGCTGAGATATCAATATTTCGACACGGCCAGACAAAGATACTTTTGGGAATATTCTACATATAGGAGTGAAGTCATTCAATGCGTAGCTTTTGTCCTGTACTGTTCTGTATTGAAAAGCTTAAAAGCACAGGGCGGCTTCAACTACAGGACAAAGTTTGCCGTGAAATTCACACTGCTAACAATTCTTTAAATTATACGTATCTTCAGTCAATGCTCTTGTGTTAGACATCCTTAAGCTAGTTGTCATCCGAAAGGTGTTACAAGTCCTTTATTCTTAGGTATTGCCTCCGTGTTGTGTTCTCAGATCATCCTGACATAAAACGGCAGATGACTAAGCAGGCTCGTATGCTCTGGGAATGCACCGGCACTCTATCGTTGAGGTTGCAAATATCTTATTCGGGGTTGTTAAACGAGGTTAAAAACTCAGTGTAGCATACTAATTTCCAGCTGTAAAACACCACGGCGTGTATAAGAAAACATGAGAAGCAAAACTTTCATGAACATCTTTGTCGGACATTTTATACCGAGACACTGCTTTTTGACAAGTCAGTGTTGTCCGCATGCACTGTGATCCATGCCTTAATAGACTTCTAGTATCATATCTTCGTACATATCCAAACCTGGTGGTCTGTCGTCGGGACGAAGAAAAAGACTATGAGCTCTGAAGTGCGCTACAGAAATGGAGGTTTGTGAGTAGATCGAGTAGTCCAGTGCGTCAGATGGTCCGCATTTCGGCACATGTTTTACTTCGCACTAGTTGATATTCCAAAAATAAATTATTATCCGGCTACACATACTTGGCAAGTGCATACTATTCAGCTGCATCACAGTGAGCAACTATAGAATGACTGTTAACATTCTCAAAACCGCTCGTCCGTCTATTTTAACAGACCAGTGAAACAGTGCCAAGATGCTGGATGCACTGAGAATTCGTTTTGCCAGTTCATCCCGACAACTCGAAAACGGGTGAAGTACTGGTCGGTCGTTGGAGCTCGCGAGGTGCTAATGAATGCTATTTCCGTTTTTCCCAGTAAACTGAACAAAGCTCTAGTAAAACTGGTTTATAAGAAGACTTGTTTGGAGTGCATGTATGGTGTATATGGCTGTCAGAGTTTATATTAACGTGCACATTTGTGAACTTGAACTTGCAAACTTGCACTAAAGTCCCACACAAAAGTGTAGTTTTGTTACAGTTGAACAGAAAAATCGTCCCTACTAGCTATGGTTTAGGACCTTCGGAAGCACTCGTACTCATTTATTTGAGGACTAAGAATTATAGGCGCATCACTTAGATCACTGAAAGTCCATTGAATCTCCAGCTGAAATTTCATTAAAAAAATCGCTCAAAAATTGGTCCAAAGCCAATAACTTGCTGCTAGTAGTGGAAAGAGATTTGATAATTTTAATGAGGTTTTTGTCCACTCCGCGCTGAAAAGCAGAGAAGCATTGTGCGACTGTATCATCCTTATTGAGTATCATCAACAGTGCGCGTCCCATGCAAAGAATCTCGAACCCGCAACCTCGCGGCTGCTAGTTTAAATATCCAGACATTTGGCCATGGGCGGCTGATCAGCAAGGTGGTTAGCTTACAAAAATATGTGCCCAGTAGTATAGCAAGAGCTCCAATATCCCATTGTAGATGAAAATCCCCTAAACAAGTTTCTAAGCCTCATGATATGTAACAAGGCAGTAGCGGAATCAAGGAGCATCTTCTTGACAATTTAACGCAAGGTTCTATAAGCTTTTGCCCAAGAAACAGCAGAGTCTATTTCATTGGGAGGAAGCCTGGAGCACTGGTGTAGCTTCTGGGATTAAATAATGCCGCAAAAGCTAGCACATCTATGAATATGCAGACGTGATATTCCTGGCGGAACCACTGTGCTAGGTATGAAGAAGGACAGGCCGTATTCAGCGACTCGGTGGGTTACCAGTTGTTTATACTTTGTCTTAAAATTTTTGAGGAAATCGTGTTTCAGCGCGGTTACCTTTTCGCTATCATCCAATTATGGTTTCTGAAAGGTTTGAGCTTGAGTATTTGGGTACGCATCAAGATAACAGTAAACACAAATCCCAATCTCCTGTTGAATTCTTGATTTGCAGTGAATCTGTGCTGACCAGTTAATTTAGGTTTTAAATTGTAATACTTCTTCAACAGAGATTACGGCGTTTCTAAAAGGGAAACGACTTTGAATTTTTCATATGTCGGCGGAACAACTTTTCATCTAATGCTATTTTCTGGAGCACAAGTTAACAATCAAAGTTTTCAAAGAAATATGACCAATAAATTGTCTACCAACACAGCTTAAGTGGAAGTGCAAGGAAATCTTCAACGGTCTTGCTGCTCCCATAAGTCATTTACCAAACCGCAGGTCCCCTATATTTTTTCTGTAGTTTTGCTTAGAAAACATTTTTGAAGAATCCGATCAACAAGGTGTCTGAATTATATCATCTTGTACCTTTTAGACTATAGGAGTCCTATTTCCTATAACCATACGGTCAGAAAGGCTCAGAAGATGGGACCGATAAGAAATATATTGTAACAAAAGCTCCCTGATTGAGAATCTTGCTCAACACTATCATCGTATGCCTAGGCACACCCAGCTCCAGTCTGAATGCCTGTGCATACTGCACCGTTTACTAGTAAATCAGTGCCGTCAAACTTCCACAGCACAATATGAGTAATTCAGTGAGTCAAAGTGATAAAACATGAGGACCTGAAATTTTTTGGCACCTTTCAAAGTCAAGAAATTAATCTGAGTAAGGCTTGCAGTCAGGAACCTCAAGTTTACTGACGTGCAATTGACCATACTTTATAAGTAAACCATGAAACGCATCCCCTGCTATTTAGCACCATTTTATTTTTAGGGTATAACGCCACACTACTTACAAGTGTTTTGGTAGGCACAGATGGTTTTTGATAATTATCATGCAACGACACCCGGTCTTAAATTTAAAGGAGTTCGAGTCAAAATTTGGTGATTGTGGCATCAAATATGAGGTAATCTTCCGGCTGCTGCACCTAGTGCAGCAACCTGGTGAACGTACCTCTGAGATGGAGGCATATGTGGCGAAGAACAGCGTCGGGTAGTTATCAGGTCGCCCTTGCGGCAATCCTCGCCGTTTGTGAAATGTGGACTCACGCATACTTCTTCTCCATTGTAGCTTGGTCTTGAGGCTACTTCCTCGATGTTTGTAATCCGTTGCACATACTGTGTGGTTCAGGGTACAATAGCAGATATGTTTAATAAATGATGGTTTGACTACTGGTCATGGTGTTTGATGTTATTTGTCAGTGTTCGCTACCCTTATTGAGGCTTTGGTTGACAGTTTTAGCTGGGTCCCTAAGAACTACGTGGAGATGAGCCGTTTGGTTGTTCAAGGATGAATCGCCTGATTGCACTTGTTTGTTTGGTCATCCCAGTTTTGAGACTAACCTTAGGTCCAGCCTAACCGGTAGTACATGTCCGTAACCTACAGGATTAAAGTGGAATTTCATCCTGTTTTCAACCACCTTATTGAAGGATATATATATATATATATATATGCATGTACGCGTACATTTAGGTCGCAACAACGGTTAAGAGTTTTCGGTGTTGAAATAATTATGACTCCCTAAGAGAAATGCATAGACCACTCGATGGTGCTGAATAAGCCTGTGGGTGAATTGATTTGTGTTAGAGCGTATGATTCAAACCTGCACAGGTTGCCACGCCATTTGGGTTGTTTGGTTTGCGGACTGGTAGGTGAGAAAGGCTACGGAAAAGCTGAATACCTACTACATAACGTGATTATCAAAATTCAGCCATATCGAGCTGTTATTATTAACCCAATTTGTGTTATTCCGCTGGAAAATCACTTAGACTGATGCCATAGGCTCACTCGAGGCTGTATGAATTTCTAAGCCCTCCACCTGATAATACGAGTATGGAGACCATCAACACATGATTGCAAGAAGCCTTACAGATGAAACGAATAGCTATAATCATAAGCAGGCAAGCTGCCTTACAGGACCTAATATTTGATTCAGCACAACGTACGAGCTAGTGATCTACTCATAAAAGAGACATTCATTACAGTAGAAGCTGAAATTGGGACTAATCGATGTTTTTCAGAAGGAGATATTACTGTTTTCAAGAACATCTTGCCTTGCTACCTCCTACATTCCTAATAAGGTCATTCTCGTATGGCGTCATATTTTTCGACGAACGAGGGATGAACGAATAGCTAAATTTGTTATCTAGCCCTGGGCCACAACTTTACGACGTCTGCAGGAGATTGGCCAGGGAGTCTGTAAATTCGGATCCACTGGCATTGCAGAGGATTTTTCCAAGGTCATCAGAAAGCAACACGCTGATTCAAGTTTTCCAGTTTGACCTGAAAAATTCTAAGGAATTTTCAAAATGTTTGGAATTATATCAAGTGTGATTGTAAGACTCGCTGCCTACAGATATGCCTCTAACAAAGAAGTTTACCCTAACAACGGAAGGTAGCTTATGATCTAACTGGCAAGCTGTGATCACTGTGTTCTTCCGCGCTGTTGTAAATGCAGTTCGTTGCCAGTGTACAACAAGGCCCAGTTCCAGATTCATTCCATTGAAACGATAAGCGCAAATTCCCGGTAACCCCAAGACACACTTTTTTATTGTCCTCGTATTTCCGGTACTCTTCTAAACCCTTTGAGTTCGAAGTTCTCTGGCTGCGTTTTGTTGCCATTATTAAAATCGGTCAAGGAATGAAGCTCTTTCAACCTTACTATTTCAAATAGACAACAAGCAAGAATAACAAACTCTTTGGAGGTACTTTCAGCGGCCAGTCAAGGGAAATTTCACAAAAGTACTGTGCTATGCAATGGCTAAGTGGCGATGTACTCTTACCACTTGTTTCTTTCTCTCTCTCGAGAAGCTGCACATTTGTCTTCCGTTGAAACTTCTCTTATTTGATGCTGCGCACGAGGTTGGGTTAACCACATAATTTTGCTCAGGGTTGAATCGTTTGGTGATGAGCTGTTTGTCGGTGGATGGGTGAACAGCATTCTCTGATGAAGCATTTTCGGCCTAACCTCTGACAACGAAATGGATAACACGAAGTGAAAACTTTTACACTTTGACTAACTTTACCATTGTCTTTTCGCGTTAACGCGCAATTCCTGAAAATCAGTGTGCGAAATTCATGCATAGGTATGTATGAGGTTGTTTATCTAATGGGCTACAGTTCATCCCTAAGCCAAAAATGCGTAGCTACCAGGCCACTGACTGTCTAGATTGCACTAGAAAAAGCTGAAACTATTTCTAAGCAGCTTGATGGCAAATTGACAAATGGAAAAGAAAGCCAATGTTGACGGTTCCTGCAAGTTCTAGGGCTTTAATAACAATCCAGTTATTTAGATTATTAGATTCGTATTGGTAATCACATCTGAAGGCCACTATCGCCGAATATCATAAAAATAACACTTCGTTCAGTGAGTCATCATCATCATCATCAAAGACAGCAACATCAGTGTTGACACTGATGCTTCACTGCCGTACAACCATAAGGTTCGTCTAATTATATTCAAAGCCCTAGAGTGAAAAGAAGAGAAAGCGAGTGGGTGAGGGAGGGGACCTAGGGCTGGCCTATGTCAAGCGTTCTGAGGTGCCTACACCTCCAAGCGCTCAATCAGACAGTCTGGAAAGAAACTGACAGCACGAACGCCACTGACATCGATTAGCCGCCATTTCTTGCAACGT
>SJOL01013036.1:33429-47880 GCA_004794785.1 Opisthorchis felineus | reverse complement strand
AAAACCAAATATTGTTAATTCATTCAGTTCGTAATATTGAGAACTCTTCTATATGAGGACGAATCGCGTTTTTTGTGTTTCGACTAGGACTGGTTCATTCTATGTGAATGCCACTGTCTCGCTATTCTATTACAAGTTTTTTTGAATCAGGTAAAGCAATAAAAAATCAACAATACTGAGTTTATCAGGTGTAACTGGTCCTCACAAAAGAATGAATCAGGGAACGTGAGAGTTCATTATTCTGTTATATCATGAGTGGTGCAGTCTCAAGGGGGCGAGATGGCTGTGTGGTTAGAGCGCAAATTTACTGACTGGAAAGTCCGTGTGTTTCGAATCCGACCTCTGCCTCTCGACTTCCTCTGTCTAGGTATGGGCAACCTGGCAGTATCCCCGCCCTCGTGCTTCCTTCGGGTGACATGGCAGTTAGGCACGGAGGGGGTGTTGCAGCTGAACGACTTCCTCTTGCTCTCAAATGTCCAATTCACTAGCCTGATAGACACGCTAATGGCATGCTCTGAAGCTCTCAGCTGTAGCCAAAATGCAACATGTAATATCCCACTTTGACAGAAGTGCAGGGCACTGTTATCACCTCTTCCAATCTACAATAATTTTTGTGCACTGCCGGTTTCCCTGCATATTTTAATCAGATTGCGACGTGAAAATTGGTAGGCAACCTTCTGTTTCTTGTCTCTGTAAACGAGCTCTCTCAGTTCCACGTGGCCTGATACTCCGAGATCAATTCTGATAGGTAAACCGGCAAGTCAAGTGAAACGAGAGCGACAGTGAGGGATCTGGTACTATGCTGGATGGGTTCGTAATGCTGGTGCTCTCTCAGTTTAGCAGACCAACTTTTGGGCATAACCTTGACAGCGGCTGGTCTCAAACTTTTGCTAACTGAGTTTTCACATCATTGTTTGTTCCTCTACAAGATCGCGAAAGTTGAATTTTGTTTTCAAATCCATCCATTCCGTACTAAGCTTTCGAAAGTTTGGCGCACGCAAAACATCTGTTGATCTCGTAAGTTTTTCACCGGGTGTATAGTCAACATAGAGCCGGTGGGTGATTCAACATCTTGCCACAACAGTTCAACTGAGGTAGAGCTGAGATGAATATCATATATTACCGGATTAACTTCGGCCTTCAGCTCCAAGACTGACGATTCATTCTGATAGAAGTTTTTCGAACGACCGTTCATCTGTTTGCCGATTTTAACCAGAGTAAATAACGCATAATAACCAGAACGGATTTGTCATGACCAAAGTGAGTACCATTAGCGAATAACTCTTGGCCAAATATTGTTCCAGCCTTTTACTATGAGTTCGAGATAGCTCAGTGATTAAGGCGTGAACTTACTTACCGGAAGATTCGTGGTTCGAAGCCAACCCTGACATCTCGACTGTTCCTATCTAGGCTTGAAAAACTTGGCAGTATCTCAGCCTTCGTGCTTGCTTCGGGTAACACGGTAGCTGTGCACCGAGAGGGTCTTACAGCCAAACAAACGATTATCACTATTATCCTTACACTAGTGACTTAATGACGATGTCCTTACCGTTTTGAGCAGTTTTAATGCACACAATGTACTTCCGTATGAACACGTCAACCTAATCAGGAAGACGCGTATTATACTTCAGATCTGTGTATGCGGAGGAATGAACACTTGTGAGAAGAGTGACTTTAAACATTTTATTGCACTGATAAACCGAAACCGAAAAAAATGTAAAAACTTGATGCGTTGGTGCCATATCACTCCCAGATGAACGGTCCTCCCAATCCCCCGGTTGGTCTGATCCGTTGAGTGGAAAATTCCTCCGAAAAACAAACAAAAATGTCGCCTACCTCCTCAAACCGAAAATGACGATTTGCGTCAATGTGGGGAGTTTCGGATTGCAGTGAGTGTAAAATACTAATGACAATAATAAGTAAAATAGCCTGATCGATTTTTCATATATGAGAAAAACTTTCAGGCCTAGTTTAGCTGTTCTATTGCTTTCAATCTAAATTCTACTTTTCAGAACAAAACATCATGATTACCGGGCAAAAAAGTATTTGAGACACCCGACAACACTAGCCTATCTCTTTTTTTACCCCCGAAGCAGACTTGGTAATCATTGAGCATGAATCAAACCCGGTAATCATTTGCAACGTAAACTCAAAAAATGGCTTCTCCAAAGCCAAAAAGAGGTCTATGGGAAAGTCGTGACAAAATCAGAGTTTCCGTTTAGCCACCTCGTGTAAGGGCAAAAACAACCCTGCTATTTGAAAGTTCGCTCATCGGAATATTACTTCGAAAGCGCGCTACGGGTAAACAAATTGAAACACCCGGACGAATTTCATCCCAATACAGATGTGGTGGTTGGTGTTCTAACCGCATCCCAGCCACGATATAAAAAGGTGCCCACAGTTTTGACAGTTCGATAACGGTACAGTCCGCAAAGGCAGCCATGTACTGCCTGACAGAACAACCTTTCTGAAGACTTTCATTCTCTGAAAACATTCTTTTCTCACTTGTGCTTTTTTTGGCGCCAAGAGAGGATTGCGTGGGAACAGAAACCACACGTAGCTAGAAGCGGCTCTGTCCGGAGGCCAGCCACCCCTAATAACCTAAAAGGACGTCAGTTGGACGGATGTCACTTGCGGGCTACGAACCAAACGAAGGCATGCCCTGATTGGTCAGAATGTCAGCCAATCTGAATCGAGCATCTTTAGCTGGACGCTTCTCGCCCCCTCACAGAGATTCTAGCATGACCTTGTGGAACATTCTGTGATTACTCTACAAATACAGTTGTAATAATCCTTCTCTGTCTCCAAAAAGGGCTGTCTGAAGCTACCTTGCCTTTTTAAATACCATAGTGGGCGGAGCAGGAAGCCGAGGACCGACAGAGTTGCACGACCGTTCAGCAAGTCACAATAGGTCCATACAATCCTTCTAAAAGAATCAAAGGTTGTTAATGTAGCTGTATTCTAGGAAGAGGTCATGAAAGCCACCAGGCCCACAGTTCCAAGAGGTATTCGACGGAACCGTACATGTGTTTGGTTCAGTAGCACTGATGCTCATGAGTAAGTAGCCACCCTGCAGTTTTGAGGAGGTTGAGCCCTACAGTAAGCTGATGGCTTGCCACGTCAAGCCATGAGCAAAACTCTTCAGCCCACACTTTTTGTTCGGCCACGGTAGGAGCTTGCTGTGGGAGCTGTGGTTCACTGCGCATACTATACAACAATTTTTGTAAGAGCGCCTCATTGGCGTCCAGTTAGTTCACCTCCTGGTGCAATTATTCTGGTGAGTCCACACCAAAGCGGGAAGCAATAAACTCGAATCTCGCTCCTATTAGAGCTCATCAGCAGTGAATATTCTTGGGCGTGCCGGCTCTCGAACTCCGGACATCTGATATGCGAGGTGAGCGTGTTACTACTAATCCACCAGTCTACGATGTACACAACTGAATTTCCACGTCTGAACAGGTAAGCATGTTCGCATTCTGGCGACGTGATTGGCTTGCCCAACCTCTTACTACTTCATAATTGTCATCATCTCCAACCTTGGCTATAAAAAACTGTGGAGTAGGATAGCAAAGATCCAGTCTTTACTGACCAGCAACTCTTGAAGAACTGAACATTTTGTCAAATACATCCGTGGAACTAAAGTACCAGGAAGCTTGATGGGAGTTTTACCTTTTTGTGCGCAACATTTACGCTATTCTCTGTCATCGATTATCAACCGAATCATGGCCTCTTACTGCAATGTACGTGTGACAACAGTTGGCTGATATCTTGGCATGCTTGATGAGAATGAATTTGCCCGCCTACCTGTCTGTTCACACTCATGATTCACTCGGCCTATATCCAGTTTAGGTAGCACTTTAGTCAAGCATCCAAATTCCTTTTCGTAGCACTCACATCCGCCAATTCGATAGCCGAAGCTGCCTGTCTTAAGTAAGACTTGACTCAACCAGCATACTAGAGAATTTTTTCCCCTTCTAGTAAACCCCCGTCTTTTTTGAAAACTGACCGTGTTAATTAGCCATCCACAAGTTACCGGAGAAACATTGCACCTCCGGTTCAATTTTCACCGAGTGAGCGTCAATATTCCGTGAAAGTGAGGTGGACTGCAATGAAAATTGAGTCGCCTTTCCTCAGAAGCGGACACTATCAAAAGTTACATATCTGTGAAATATTAGGGCCGGTTGTATTTATATGGTTAGAACTGAAAGCGAACCCTTGAAACCGAAACACTTAGTTCAGCAGAATTTCCAGTTTCTAATCCTGTAAAATGATACATTATGGTCCTTTTGGTGAGCTGAGCAGTTTATCACCTTAGCTACCGGCGTTCTCTTTGGTAGGTTTTTCATAGCAACCTAGAGGTTGGGAGGGAATCTGGCAGTGCTTTCAAAACTCAACATTTCCGGCTGTGATTGGTCTCCGAGTGATGTCCTTCCCCACTGTGAACTCGAAAATAACATCATGGTACTGATATACCACATCATCGCCTGATGAAATTCCCAGGAGACAAAATTGGAAGATGAAAGTGTTTTGTAAACTTTATTAAATCATCAAGACGAGCAGATGCTATGTGACTGCCAAAAATGCTACGATGTTCATTTCGTAGCAAAATCGCCGGAGGCAAACTCTAAAACACTTGCAAGTTATCAGTCCGAGATGGGTTTCTTCTCGACTGGAGAAATCAAGTCTTCGAAGAATGGTAGGGAGCACGAGAAAACGCAAAGACCAGATTGATCGGGGAAGAGGAGGCGAAAGATGGTTGTCAGTTTTGGGATAGTCTGCGTTTATCTAAATACCTTTGAACTTTGCAAACCATACTGACGTCTGCTGAGTATTCCTCACTTTCTAATAACTCCATTGTTTAGCGAGATCTGATGTGGGCCGATCCACCCACTTGCTAGATTCGACCTGCAGTTTGACTCAACCACATCAAAGCGATGCGAAAACCCTCCAAGGTGGAGAACTCACATCAGACCATTACGTCAACTCTTCTTCCGTAAGTCCAGAGCAATGTTTGACTGCTACGGTGAATTGTATTCCGGTCGTCGGGTTCTCACTCCCAAATGTTGCAGGTCCCTACACGCCCAAACCGATCCGACCAGACGATCGATGACAGGTTTTTAGTTATGGGAAATCGGCAATTTCTCCATGACCACCAAAACTTTGCATGCTTTGAATGTTACACACGTCTCCAAACAAAGCCAGATAAAATGCTTTTTTATGCTTTTTCATACCTCAACACTTTCCTGTTTACCCCTGTAGTTTCCATATCATTCGACCAAACCCCATGCGACAGTTTGAAACTGATCCAAGAACCTGTTAAAACAGTCTTTTCGGCGCTGCTGAAATGCCGAGCAAGGGCATGATTTGGGTGCGTATTAGTCACTGCAACCGATTTGCGGGGAGAAGTCTTCATCGGTGCTTTTTCATCCTTCATATTAGTCAACCGACAAGATGTGTTGGATTGTGAGTCATTCATTGTGGAAGAGATCTGCGTAGTGAATCAATACTCTACGCTAACTTGTTCGTCCTTTTCAAAACCTTTTGTTGACCACATAATTCAACACCCTTCTTGCTACTCATGGATCTAGGTCTCCTCTTTGAACTGGTTTAAAAAAATTGTTGAGGTGCATTGATTTCTACATTTGAGAACACAGGAGAACACCTGCATCGAGTTGCCATCAGCGGAGTATTCGGAAATTATCGCCAAGTATTTTTGCTAATTAGCGTGCTGTAATTTCCAGAAAAAATAAGACGGTGTCCGACCCGTCTACACAGTGCTTTTGTCTACTCCAGTGAAGAAATTTTAGGGGATATTATGAGTCCTTCTGATGAAGAGATTCCAGGTTGTTGTGCCCAAGGTGACACTGTACGGAGAGTCCTAGAATAGCTACAACTATGTACCATGGATTTTTTTAGGTTACCGTTTAGAAATCTTTGACGTGTGTTGCATTTTGTGAGCGTATTGCGAAAAACATTGTGTGCCTTCAAGGAATGTAAGCCATCAACGTAATAGGTCAAAAAGGGAAACATTCCACTTGACAAGAATAGCGATGTTGCAATAAATCGATCGATCTAACGATTGGCCAGTGTTTTCACAAATCGATCCATGAAGATAGTCTCCTGTTACGTCTTTAATTCACTAACAATGGGTCTAATTCTTTAATGAGTGGTCTACCTTTTCTTGAATAAGATAAAAAAACCGCAGTAGTATGACAGTGAGACTCTGGTTGTTGAATTTAAATTAAATTTAGATGGTATTGGCAAACGGCAAGACTCACCTGAAGTATCGAATTTCCAACTGCAGTGCCAAACTGCATTGAAGGGGACTGATGAACTAAACGCTCCATCAATGGGCAGTATGTTGGAATATTGGTAGATCGGTTGCATTGAATGGTTATCGATTGAGTGGTGGTCGATCTATCACCCTCTCTGTTTTTAAAGCTCGGCAGTCAACCTCCACATGGGCAATAGCCGACTGCACTGATATGCGCTCGTAATGAAGCCGATACTGCTTCAGAAACATTGGTCGCGGACGTTTCAGGCCTAAAACACAACTGGTTCTCTAGGTTACTAGACAAGATTGTTTCGATCGGAATGAAAGTACGGCCTCATCAAGTAAAGGTGCCTCGGTGGTATTCAATCTCACGAATAAAATTCACAGTTTTTTGGCTCACAACAAATCTTAACTTGACTTCCACTGACCTTCGGATTTTTACGATTTACATCAGGTCAAGTTGAGAGATTTATTAAGACCTCGTTTTAGAAAATGTCGAGGCATTTGACATTAAAATGGTTTAATGCTATGATACTAGCTGATGCCTAACGTTTGGATAATTTGTGGACCATCTGATTCTGGCTGATTTATTTTGCAACACAGGTAAATTCACTACTTGCTAGTACAATTCAGTAGCATCATTTGGTAGAAAAAACTGATGCCGGAACCACGCATACGGATTATCAGGACGTAAGCCTGCGGCCAACATGAAGGAAGCCACCTGGGATTCGAATCCAGGTCAATGAAATGTTGATCGACGCTTCCGTTCACCAGACCAAGGCCCACTTTGATGGCTTTCCGCCTACTGCTGTTCTCAAGTGACTATCAAATTAGGATCAATATATTGACTTTTGAAACCGAGAGTTCGGGTCGTTTGTGCAAATTTTACGCATCCTTTGGGGGGAAAATTAGCAATCGCGCACTGATGACATATCATTGTTTACAGACAAAACAGTTGCGAGTTAATTACCAAACTCTGTGTACAAATTAAAAACCAAGAAAGGAAACCTGTCTTGACAGGGAACAGTTAGTCAATGGCGTCGGAGTTGTAAACGAGTCAAATTGTACAAATTAATTTCTAGAGTGAATCAATCCGCGTAGAAAAAACCGCTTACTGTCAGTCCCCTCACATACCAAAACGTCAAAATATCACAGTACAAAGGAATTTAAGCAAGTTATGGTTGACAGACTACTGTAGTTAGCCAGGAGGGAAAGTGGATCAGAAATCGATTCTACAACGGAGATAATTTAATCGTTAGAAGCCACTAGTTTAATGAACGATGTGGAAAACACAACGATAATTTGTGTTATACAGCCCAACCTTCTTATCTAGTGGATACCTCCGAAGAATTCAAAGATGTTTTCTCATGGAGGAAGTGCGGACAACTGTTGGGCATGCTTTGGCTTTTGGAGCAATAGAAGTCAATTCGTAGCCAGGTGACTTCGTGAGAATGTTGTGGTCAATTTCTATATGCGTGATTCACATGGTGCCCGAATGATGACCATTTCCAACGGTGATTCGCTTCTTCTATTCAAGAGCACTGAGAATTAGTGGTTGTTATTTAGCTAGGATCAGTTGAGATGGCGAGATGACTAGGTGGTCAGAGCGCCAATCTACTGACCGGAAGGTCCGTGGTTCGAACCCGACATCTGCCTCTGGACTTCCCCTGTCTAGGCTTGGGCAACCTAGCAGTATCCTAGCCCTCGTGCTTCCTTCGTGTAGCATGGCAGCTAGGCACCGGAAGGGTGCTACAGGATCAGTTGCACTACCAGCTTCTGTAACGGACCCATTCGATGTGATGGACGTTTGCGTTCCAGACATGTTTCCCAAGTCAAGTCGAATTCAAAAAATAGATTCTAAAGTGACCTGAACGGGAAGATATGAGCGCACCGAGCAAGAAACCAGATAACCACAAATTTTCGGGACGCGATAGTACTCCGAGGTAGAAGTTTGCACTTGGACCGTGTGCCAGAATTTGGTACGCCCTGGATAAAGATGGTGCTGATGTCTGTCAAGATATTTTCTTGGCCAATCCATGCTGAAAAGCCGAGGAGCACTGTATAGCTGTTTCATCCTTGATGAGAAACAGCAGCATTACATCTCTTGCGAAACTTTAGTAAGGAGTTTCGAGCCCGCGACCTGACAGCCGATGGCTGAACACTTGGCCATTCAGCCACGAGCTTCTGATAAGCATTGTGATTAGCGCTCGCTTAGACAGAATACAGTGCCACTCACCCTTCAGTCACGGAATCCATATCACGTGGACGTCTACCTGGTGTTTTCAGCGTCATAGTGTCCTTTTTCAATTTCATGTTTTTGACGTTTCAGTTGGATGCTTTAAAAGCCAAAGACTTCCTTGAATCGTGGAAAAATCATGGGGATTTCCTCCGATTCGTTGAAATGTAAGACAGTCAACTCTGCCTGAAGCAAGGCAAAACAGGAGACAGCTAAAGAGATTCAGAATACCTCAGGACATATTTTACAACACAATGGGTTCCTAAATCACCGTGGAATTATTTTAAAAAAACATGTAAACAGGAGTTGTATATTTTCTCCTTGGCCCAAACTGATCATATCGCATCCGAGCACTATATCATCAGAATCGTAGCTAAGATGGTGCAACGCCAAAGACCGGGTTTTACTGATTTAACCAAAAACGTTTATGAGGGCCACGCTCTGTTCGGACGCCAACTGAATGCGGCTGGAGCAAATACGGACAGAGAAGGTAACTTCTTTCCCAATACGTCATTACAGAGTCTGGCTGGATGTTCAAACGACGCCAGAAAAAGGCAGTTAAAAACCATAAGACACGTGAAACAACCAGATTCACAGCGACTGCTTCAAAGTGAACACCCCGGGACCCTAAGGTTCCGAAATACTGACGTTGGTAAATTTCCATTTTAAAATATTAATATCGAGTGCAGTTTGTTGCGACTATAGAGAATGGGGGGAAGACCGCATCCATTTAGATGAGTCTGGATGCTTGAAACGAATAACCAGGTTAGGCTGCGGGAAACATTGTTAAAACTGATGGTATACTGACCAGATTCGTCGGTTGCTTGGGTTTTCAGCTTGGTTCCACCACTGTTAGGCTGTCCCAGTCAGGGGGGTGGGGGTTGTTTTCGCCTGTTCCGTTGTAATTTTACTGTGCGTACTGACCGATGAAATCAAATGTGAAACAATTCATCTTGGTTTCGACTTTCCTGAGTCATACTGCATCGCCCTACCTACTTCTGTTGGCATTCAAGAGCTGGAACAATGCGAACCAAAACAAACTTTTTGTCGGTTCATGGTTGATAAAACGAAATCAACTTGGGCAATATGTCTGAATAATAGAAGCTCGGGTGAGTGTGTTGGCTATTGATCGGTCGACTGCTGATCTGTTAACCGAGCTTGGTAGCTGGCTTGCGATTGTCTCCTCAGTGTGCCAGGGACCATCGTCAGTGTGCAGCTGGGTGAGAAATTCCTCCACTTCTGGAAACTTCACAAACGAGAGGTTCAGCTGGGTTCAAGGTGAGTCTCTCGCAAAAACCAACTTTGTTTGCAAATGAGTGTAGTTCGCTAATTCCTCCACTTCTGTTTACATCTGCGTGTTTTCTAAAGAGAGGTTGATGGTTTTGAGGTGGATTAGCGCGCAGTTTGATTGGTCCTTTCGGAGCCAGTAAGGCACGACCTTATCGCCAATTGAAATGTGCTATTAAGCGCGCGTCTCCAGGTAACCGGAGTGGAGCCATTTCGCAGCCTATCTTTGAAGCAGGTCACACAGTTGACTTTCCTTGGGTGTTCAAAATTCCGCTGCAAAAACAAAACTTGGAGCTACTCACAGGGTTGCTGGAAACTCTTCGACAACAACTTTTTGAGTAGTCTCCTTTATGAAAATATACCGTGATAACTCAAATGTCGTAAGAAATGAAACATAAGGCGACCTTTGTATGAACAATGTCATAAACGAGAGGTTCATCTGAGTCCCTCGTGAATGCCAGACTTATATGTAAATGAGAGCATTGGTCGAAAACTTGAAGATGTTGGCTTTCTACGAGGCACGGCCAATCGGACCGCAACTATCAGCACCTGACGGGCAAGAACTATGGATCCCTGGAGCCTACTCTATTCTACATTGTGTCGCAAGACCTAGTGTGACGATCACTGTGTACTACTTTATATTGTTCGCTTTAAATATCAACCTAAAAGTTTTAGATTTGTGGTTGAACTAGACTACTTCAGATATTGACATATCGCAACCCGTGTCTGCTTACCGTTTTGACGAAGTAAATGAAGGCCATCCACTGCCTCAAACACTAAATTTTAAAGCTTGTCCAGCTCTAGATAAAATTATTATATATTAAATGTGGTCTCACTTCAAGCAAACTGTCTACGCAGATAGGCATTCATGGCCATTTTCACATACGCCTAGGCCGAAACTTCTCAATGTCCTTTCTATTCCATACAGTCTATGGGTACTGACTGACTCTTGGTGGTTTGTTTAACAGCCACGCGCATGATTTTGGTTGCTGTATTTGTGTTGCTGTATTGAATCCCGGTCCCCCGTCCCGGCTCTCAAATGACCCAGAATTTGAGCGAGACCACCGTCCGAGGACCTTGATTGAAACAGCTAGGCTTAAACGATCTCCAAAGTTGATGTTCGGAGGCCCCGTCGTGAGCACCAAAGAAATAATCTTTGCAAAACAGAAAGTGACAACCTGATAGAAGTTCGGCCAAAAACTTTCTGAACAACAGACATGCGAAAAGTTTTGTACGTCTGTATCGCAGCTACGGATGACTTGACTGACGAGGAACTATTAATGGTTCCACATGAACGTGGAAAAAAACGTTCAGCTGTAGCACCCTTTAGGTGCCTAACTGTTATGCCACCGAAAGGAAGCACGAGGGATGGGATACTGCCAGGTCGCCCAAGCCTAGTCGGGGGAAGTCGCGAGGCAGAGGTAGGGTTCGAACCACGGACCTTCCGGTCAGTAAATTCGCGCTCTAACCCCTGAGCCATGAACGTGGGCTCCATCGACATCAAATCTTCACGAGTGGGAAGCAGGTAAGAGGAAGTGATTTTGATTGAACTAAAGGATTGCAAGTGTTAAGTGAAGGGTGCACGCCGGAGGACACATTTCAGACTGCTGAAGCAAACCCTTGTCACAAAGCGCTATTGACCGAATGCTTTGTAACGAAAAGAGATGGGTCAGCTGACAGAGTGTTGGGAAGATGTAGAATGACCGGAGGAAATTCCAAGAACTTCGGAACTAAATCCAGAGTCAACATAGGTATTTTGAATGAACCCTTACAGGCCTAGTGGTCACTTGTATTGACGCGCAAAGCACTTATGTTTTTGTGTTTCCCTTTTGTTCTGCTGCCGTGAATTATATCTTGCCCACAATATCGGATGCAATTGGGCGCTTGCAACAACTTGGGTTCCAGCACGTTGCCTTGTAAGGTCCTCAGTAGTTTGCCAGATATAATTTCAGTTCAACCTATCCGGATACGCCCCTCATTTTGCAGATTCCATGGTTAACACTGATCCGTCTGGCTATTCGTGGATCACTTCTGGCGTCTGCCAATATTGCCGTCAATAATATTGGTCACACACTGTAACAACCGTGGATACGTCGGATTCATCCAACATCAAGAACTGGAATGAAATGGAGGGTTTTATTGCCTTGAATGTTTGCGCCAGAAATGTAGAGAGAGATCGAAGTAGTGTTAGCCAAACAGCCTATTCTTAAGGTTTCGCTTCCTCTAGGTCTAGAGTTTGGTACACATTTATGACTTTGGTCACTGTGGCAAACATAAGACTCAAAAAAATTGAACCCCCGAGGCAAACCATTTGTACAAATATGTCTATTACCATCATTTTCCTTCGCACGTGCATAAGGATTCCCGTCACTGAAGAATCCACCCAAACGATTCATACGTTGGTGTCTGATTTCACCCCATTAAGAGGGGTTACAACCGTGACAATGAAGCACAGCCATTCGCTAGCCACACCCTGACACTCTGCTCACTGTATCGGTGACTCAGCTTGGTGAGTGACGCAGTCAGCACTTGGAAGAACTTGAGCGACTGTATCTGCGGTAACACATAGAATGGATCACATGAATGATGAAACGAACCTGTAATATTATAGTTAGTTCTAATTGCGCTGGTTCGGGCAATCCCCAGCATCGCCTTGCACAGACTGACTATATTGACTTTAACTATACCTAACAGGTAGAACACTAATGGAAGTTTAAAAACCCTAGTCTCGTTTGTCACGTTGCGCACGCACAAACAAGAGGACAAAGGTCGATGCTTCAAGAGCTCAATCAAAAATGATGCATTCTGGAAGGTAGAGATAAGAGTCGTTGCAGTTGAAGGGCTCTCTGAAGACTAATCTGGAGTAGTTTCTTCAGAAAAGGCGATATTTCTTGCAGATACTCCTTTCAGAGAGAGGCAAACCATCAATGACCGCAATGCACCACTTACTGGTGCTTAATTGCCATACAACCAGGAGTGGAAAGAAAAGACAAGGGTAGGGATTTATTGCGAAGAAGCTCTGTACTGCATTGAAAACTGTCAGGTATGAAGCATCTACATGCTTAGACGGCAGTAAAATAAACACATATGAACAGTACGCGAGCATGATTGACCCAGCGTCCTTTATAAACCTGCCGACATAGGCCCAGCATACAACGACAGACGAAGTTTAGCTAGGTACTGCAGCTAGGAAATGGTAAACTGCGTACCCCTGTGCTGCAGACGTTTCAACCGCCACCGCAGCTAACTCTTACATAGACACTGGTGATCAAACACTTGGAGAAGCCCAAGGTCCTCGAATTGGAGGGGTAAAAGCTCGCAGACATGCAGTAAGACCGCAGTTGCCTTGTATATACGGCATGGGAAATCTTTACTTTGAAGGTGCAAAACGCATGTGGAAACATTGGTACATGTCCGATGTTTCGTCCAAAGTACTTTGAGTGCACAATTAATCCTCAAAGAACACAACGATCTCATCCGCATGATTCGAAACCAATGATCTCTCTCCAGAAGTGATTTCCATACTTAGATTTGTGGTCCCTAGATTTTGCACTCCATGACGACGCTGATGACAATATTGAACATGAAAAAGGGTGGGGACAACCCTGATTTACTCCACTAGTCGCTATGGCGCTTCTGAACATTCTTTGTACACCCTAACACGACCTGGGATATGAAACTAAAGGACACAAAGAATGCTTATATACATGAGCCTGGTTAGTTGGTGTGGACCGGTCAGCATGCAGACAGCGAACTGCTAAAATTGGAAGACACACCAATAACCAAACAGAAAACAGGTAGGCAGACTACGACACAACACGGATCACGAACGGACCAACTAGAAGAGAAAATGATGGACGGCCATTTCAAAACGTAGTGTGGCAATCGAACGCAATACAGATTAAGATCGAACAAACCGGAATCGAAGTGCGATTATTGTCAGTAGCCAATCACGTTACAGCGAAAAGCTGCTCTTTGCGACCTATGTAAGCGCAAGCGCGAAGAGTGGGATAACCTACCCAACAATGCACTGAAGATGTCTTCTCAACTGGTGACTTAACGTCTATGAGTCAGTTGCCAAGCTCGTCGAACAGATCAACAGCCAACTGATCAATTACCAACGAATGCACCCGGTATACCAATATTCCAACACACTATGGATTTTATATCTATTCATAGTTCCTGACCGCTTACTGGGAAGTTCCCTTCTAAAGGGTTTTGGGAAATTTAAGACGGTTCTCTCTTCAGTTCTCTCCCACTACAATCAGAAAATGAAGTTAAACCCCGGAGACATGATGTAGTAGAACGCTGTGTTGGCGTTCTACACAAGTCTTCAGGTAAGCAGTTCTGGACCGACGTAAAGCCGAAATAAAGAAGCGAAAAACGCACATTTGCGAAAAAAACTCGAATGCTTCACATACTGGGCTCCACGGATTCTTATTCAACAGCTTACTAAAGCTGAAACGGCCTAAAACCTTTTAAAATGAAGCCCGAATAATAAAACCTTAGAAACTATCAAGGAAATATTGTACCATTATGGTTTTTAGGCTTTCTTGCACTCGGCAACACCTTATGATGACATGGTGTTAACAATCAAGACGCTACTCTTATGCAGGGACACACAAACTGTGTTTCAAATCCCCAGGACTCTACA
>SJOL01013036.1:0-32029 GCA_004794785.1 Opisthorchis felineus | reverse complement strand
TGACAGTGTTACCCTCCAAGAAAGTCCCCCCACGAGAAAAGGACCCTTCTATTCAAGCAGGTTAGACTCGGAACTAGACGGATTATTATTAGAGACAGTTACTTCCAAGAACACGTGTATGCCTTTGAGGATAATCTCTGTTAATCATTGTTTACAAAGTATCCTTTGGACTGCCACTTGGAATATGACTGTAAGAGACACTCAAGCAGTGAGAGAGTACGTCCACGAGTTGAACTGCAAACAAGCCATACTTCACAGATTTTGTCAGCCCAATAAGCCCCAGGGATAGCGCTTTTGTCGACACCACAATTATCTCATTGCTCAAGGTACGGCGCCAAACCTCATAATTAGGGGCACATTTTTTCTGGAGTGACTGCGGCTAGCCTAGAAGTCGTACATTCAGGGTGACAGCCCGTTAGTTCGACTGCACTCGTGAAACATTCATCCCGGCTATTTTTCAAGAGTGTGTGGGACTTTATATTCTGTGGCTCTTTGAACATTCCATACCTCGAAAGTCTGGAAACCTCTGGACGACATTAGCAAAGTTGAGCATGACCTCACGACGTATGTCAAGATCTCAACCAAGAGCTCATGTTCACGTGGTCAGAGAGTCGATAGGAAGAAGCAAACCGCAAAAGCTTCTGAATTGTATGCGAGTTCTAGTTTATGCTTAAACTCAGCCTGATTCTTGAGTCCGTTCAAAATAGTTCCGTGTCAGCAGAACTATGTGATGTGTGAGCCATCACTACCTTCTCGAATTCTGGTTTCTCCGGGTCTCAGAGGATGACTTCTGACATAACAAAATTAAAGTAATTCCTTGCCCTTTCCTCCTGCAGAAATGACTCGGGCTACATACATATTTCCACATTCTTATTTCCCTTACATTCTTACAATTTATTCATCGGTTCCATTGCATGAACCTGGTAGAACTTATGATTTCAGGGAATATTTCCGCGCTACTCGTGAGTAGTATAGATGGAACGAAATTATTTGACATTCGCTTTTTCTGGGGATTCAGGCGAAACCACCCAGTAAAAATAAGCTTTAATATCGCTTTCGGACAGGGTGCACTTCAGTTCTAACTCATAGAGAAAGCCAGAAAATCACGCATAAGATTTAGTCAAACTACCAAAATTAGCAGTCAAGGAATGCCTATGTCCGTTCCTGTCCATTAGCTATAACCATGAGAGCCATTTGGTCGTGGCACAATGAAGCGAATTGAAGCGAAATTTCTCGATGGCTTTGTCGGGGGAAAACAAAGAGTTCCCTCATTGCGACTTACCTGTGTTGATGAATCGTGGGGAAAAACAGAACTTCACCTTTGGGATTATTCTGTGTGTGCACCAAGCCCAATCCACATGTTCAAAAACATTTATTGGTTCCCAAGATTACGATATAGTAACGGACGATTTAGAAACGTTTGATGCTTGGTATACACAGAACACAGTTGCGTCATCTTTTGCAGCAATGACGCTAGGCGGATCTGATTGTTTTTTAGCGGCCATTTCCAACATCTCTGGGACTTCCCACCCCACAAATCTGTCATGATAAGGGATTCTAAAACTTGGTCTAAAAATGTAATCTTGTGCATAATGTTGCATTCTCCGGGGGTTTATTATGGCTCGGCTAAATTTTGAGACACACATTCGGTCTCATTTGCTTCCAGTGGGAATAGTTTTCAGCCTAATTTCTGACACCCGACTAGACTTTAAAGAACACTGGCCCAGCTTGATTTTTACCGGGTTTTCGAGCGGATGAGAGTACCGTTTCGACGACCCGACATCAGTGGCACATGTGCCTCTTCCCATGTTGTGTCAGAATTAAAAATATGGAAAAAACTTTGACCTTGGATCGCAGCCGCGCTGGCTGCCAGATTTGCTCACTCCTTCTTTCGCAAATGTCAAGACAAAGTTATATTTAGTAAATACATGGAAGGAATAGACCTTGTGCGTCTTGGGTGAACAAATGGCATGTAGCAATTTGGCTTATCCTCGTGTAAATAACCGCCTAATATGTTTTGAATGTTCATTCAGTGAAAGAACCGCATGGTTTTAATCGAACTACCACAATACTCCGCCCCTTTGATCGTTTTAAATGACTTTCAATTAGTTCAGGAGTTCAGAGAATAACTAATGAGTGATATTCAGTGAAAACTCACAGTGTGAAGATACAGTGTCTCTGTGTAGTTTTGCAAGGTAGGACTTACGAATTTCATTCGTGTTAAAGACTTGTCCCAAAATTCTATGTGGATTCGATCGATTGGTCTACGGGGAATCCAGCGGCTGCCCCTAAATGTGAGGGGCCCCTTACTGAGGAGTTTTACTGCATCTTCTGATTAAACCACAAAGGCTTGCTCAACGGGCCAGAAATGCAAAACGTGCTAGGTAAATCAACTTTATACCAGACAATCTTACGTCCTATATTCTCATACCTGAATCGGCTTCCAATACACGATTTGGGGCACTTAGCCCCTCAAACCATTGAAAAGTAACTTGCGTGAAAAATGAAATGACTGGTTAGGTGATTCGCTGATTAACTTGTGACAAGCTTATTGAATGACGGTCAGTTTGTTACTGGATGTCCTCAAAGAGCTTCACGGATTACAATGACTTTACAACAGAAATACATTTTAGTCCGAATGCCGACAGAACCAAGTGCGATTCAAAAACGTCGGCCGAATCATAGCGCTCATAAGACGAAGTTTGCGAGATGTCCATGGGCAGTTAATGGAGAAATGATGTCTCTAAATGGTGTATAGACTTAGCTTCATGCGTACAAGTTTAGACATTAGGTACCGTTAATTTTTTAACCAATAACTGAAGTTTCAAGACAGCTTACATTAGGCAAACCAAGTGGCCCAATAATCTCCCTAGTTGTTCTAACCGTTAGCTGAATTCACACTTATATACTTGATGTACAGGTAGTTGATGAAAAAAACTTGGTCAACCGAAAGAAGAGGAGAAAATTTCGCCAAGAACGTGGCTCGTTTGGAGCAGCTGTAGCCTCCAAAGTGATGGCTAATTGCTGAAAGCACAAAGAACGAAGCAGAACTTCATCAAAGATCACGAAATCCATAAGTCTTGGGTTTTCTGCTCTTCACCCACAACTTTATAGGTCTTGTGTCGGTTGCTGTAAAAATGTTCCCTCAGCGTTTGCTAAAAAATACCGTAGCATTCAGTGGATGCAGCTGCTCTTGGATAGGGTCCACCATTGAGCAAAGTAACCAGGTAAATCCCTTTGATTGTTCTTCACACTCGTGTTCCCTACTTGCGACCGCAAGATGCTACGCGTGTGACGGTGTATACTACTGATGAAGCATGCCAGTAGTTTGTGGTCGGATGACCAAGCTCTGCCCCCGCATATGATGGAAAGCGAAGTTTATTACGAGAATTAGAAGGCCGCTTTGCAGTGTTTGTTTACCACTGTTTAACAGTCAATGAATGTCCAGGAACGTTCAGGAGGATACGTGCAAATGTTGGGTTTTCAAAAACTCTGTGCATATGAGACGTTTACTTTCATGTCTAATGGCTTGTAATCGCTAGTGAATAACTTCGCAGTCGAGGGCTTCACTCCTTTCGCCGAGAATAAGGTAAATTTTCCAATGGACAGATCTTAGATGCCAAAAACGAAGATTGGTTGAAGACTCAATGGAAAAATAGGTTTGGTTAACCAGTCGAGGGCGCCGTCATCTCCACTAATGAGCCGTAACCGTCCTCAAGCTACCTTCAGAACCGTTAAACAACGAGAACTTCTGATTTTGAAAAGAAGGCATAATTTCAGCACTCAAAAAGCCCAGTACAACTGCGTGATGTTGTCTAAAATATGGAGCCAACCAAACTGACTGGCGAAGCAGAAACTAAAACGCTTTTTGGATGGATAATGTACTTCAACGAAAAAGGCTGGTAGATGGGGAGTCCTGCAGGGCATCAAATATCGGGCTGAAACAACTCCATCCACAAAGATCACGAATGAAAGGTAACCGCAATCCCAAACACGGAAGTTTGTGGATATATATTTTTTTGAACACTCGATCGTATTAATTCACGGAAACTAAAATCTCAACCTGGAATCCCAAGAAATTTAGAACCAGTTTATCTTCGAACTGTTGACCAAACACTTGGAGGCATCTCAAAGATTACATCTAGGCCAATGGCTCAACCACTTTACCGTTGAAATTTCCCAATCCTAACGCTAAAATGCCCCGAAATACAGCCAGACTTTCTACAAGTGGCGACCTACGGAAGTGTTCAAAAAAAGGACTTGTGGGGGTCAGACTACTGATGAAGCATAGGAGTAGTATATTTTATTGCGAGAGTGTTAAAACGGAGAACTTGAAGTCTGAGATATAACCAGGTTTCCTCACCCACAGTTGGTTTACAACTGCTATGATCCCGACATTTTCAAGCGGTTTCATTTTCGGGTGAAATTATAACAAGGCACAATGAAGTACTTTCAAGGGAGACTAAAATATCCCCCCGTGACTTGAACGACAAGTATGAAACTTCTCCTAATTCCTTAACATCTGGATGACGAAGAGCCCTGTGTCTTCGTATGTTTTGAATGCTAGATACAACGGTGTGACGATACAATTCACTAGAGCGCAGTGTACGTTAGAAAATTTGGCATCTTTGAACAAGTGGAGCTGAGACGTCTGACTGCACACTTACTAAATCGTACGATCGATTCCACAGATTCATACAGATTCAAACGAAGTAGTATTTGGTTTCGTGGTGAAAACGCACTCTAAGATCAGAACAGAATGTAATCAATGAAAGCTTTTTGAGTCATGAGTCACATGTATTTATTTGTGAACAGCTTCAATACATGTTGCAAATTCAAGTCAAGTTCATGAGAGCTACCGGTGGAACTGCATTATTCCATGGTGCTAACGACACTGAGTGCCCCTGATAACGATCGACTTCCAAGAGCTTTGGCATTCCAGTAGTTCTCCTTGAGTTTGCCATTTCTAGAGCATGTGCGAAACTCGATTCCCCGAGTAGAATGGAAACATCAGTGTCCCAGATTTGTATCACCAAGGGGTGATGTTCACTTCTGGTCTAATTTCTCATCGGCCAATCGCCTCAAGAGGGATCTAGGGGTTTGAGGGTTTAGTAGAGGTAATCACGGAGAGTCTTCTATGAATAAAGATTCAGTAATTAATTCGCGTAACTACACACATTCTAAAAAAACGAAGATCTAATTTAGGCATGCTAATGCGGCCCCTCATTGTTCTTTTACTCAGCAATGTTCTATAGGACTTGAGGTTCCTCTGATGGCATATTTAATTATCCACTCTTTGTATGGGCAATAAACCCTAGAGAGTTTTGGCGAAATGCACTCATTAGGAAATGAAATTGGTGTTAACGGGGGACTCAGCTGAATCCCATCTGAACCGCTCGTTTATGGTTTTACTAAGCGGAATATTCTGCACACAGACCACCTCATGTTTCAATTGGTACGACATTCGAGATAGCGCAGTACATTTTCTTGACGCAACGCATTACTCATGTAGCTGTTGACAAACTTCAACAGTGTATGGCTAGTTTCAGCCCCCTTCGAGTGCACTAGGTAAGTGCAGTGACCAAGCGTCGGTCAACCTGATATTCTAACTGTACGTAAGAAAAGTTACTGCGGTATGGCGAATATCGCACCAATTCAGACATAAGGGGGCCCTTGTGTAACAAATCGAGTTGAAGAATATGAAGAGATCCATCTGGGATCCACTTGAGTCCCCATTAGCACCCACACAATTTTCAAATGAGTGTATCTCGCCCGTTGCGCAAAGTTTGGTGTTCAAATAGAAGGTCAGGATAACGGAATTTCGGAAATTGCGTCTACTCTATGGGCCCCAAGAAGGACGTAATCAGACACAGGCTGTTGCGTTGCATTTGACAACCAGATGAGTAGTGAAGTCCGTCAAAAAACTAAGCAGCCGTCTTCAAATGATGAGGGGAACGTAGGAAATCAGTAAGTTTTTATTATTATTACTGCTCTGCAATAGATGGAGAAGGTGGTTTTACCCCCTCCCCCTTTCCGGTTCTTCCCAGCAGACCAACTTTGAAACCGATTTATTGCCCAAACTTAAATTGTCTTGTGAAAACCGAATTTAAGGATGCTGATCACACCGAGCACCAATGAACTACAGTGAATGTTTTCCGGCCACAGCTGATGATGATGATGATGATGATGATGATGATGATGATGATGATGATGATGATGATGATGATGATGATGATGATGATGATGATGATGATGATGATGATGATGATGATGATGATGATGATGATGATGATGATGATGATGATGATGATGATGATGATGATGATGATGATGATGATGATGATGATGATGATGATGATGATGATGATGATGATGATGATGATGATGATGATGATGATGATGATGATGATGATGATGATGATGATGATGATGATGATGATGATGATGATGATGATGATGATGATGATGATGATGATGATGATGATGATGATGATGATGATGATGATGATGATGATGATGATGATGATGATGATGATGATGATGATGATGATGATGATGATGATGATGATGATGATGATGATGATGATGATGATGATGATGATGATGATGATGATGATGATGATGATGATGATGATGATGATGATGATGATGATGATGATGATGATGATGATGATGATGATGATGATGATGATGATGATGATGATGATGATGATGATGATGATGATGATGATGATGATGATGATGATGATGATGATGATGATGATGATGATGATGATGATGATGATGATGATGATGATGATGATGATGATGATGATGATGATGATGATGATGATGATGATGATGATGATGATGATGATGATGATGATGATGATGATGATGATGATGATGATGATGATGATGATGATGATGATGATGATGATGATGATGATGATGATGATGATGATGATGATGATGATGATGATGATGATGATGATGATGATGATGATGATGATGATGATGATGATGATGATGATGATGATGATGATGATGATGATGATGATGATGATGATGATGATGATGATGATGATGATGATGATGATGATGATGATGATGATGATGATGATGATGATGATGATGATGATGATGATGATGATGATGATGATGATGATGATGATGATGATGATGATGATGATGATGATGATGATGATGATGATGATGATGATGATGATGATGATGATGATGATGATGATGATGATGATGATGATGATGATGATGATGATGATGATGATGATGATGATGATGATGATGATGATGATGATGATGATGATGATGATGATGATGATGATGATGATGATGATGATGATGATGATGATGATGATGATGATGATGATGATGATGATGATGATGATGATGATGATGATGATGATGATGATGATGATGATGATGATGATGATGATGATGATGATGATGATGATGATGATGATGATGATGATGATGATGATGATGATGATGATGATGATGATGATGATGATGATGATGATGATGATGATGATGATGATGATGATGATGATGATGATGATGATGATGATGATGATGATGATGATGATGATGATGATGATGATGATGATGATGATGATGATGATGATGATGATGATGATGATGATGATGATGATGATGATGATGATGATGATGATGATGATGATGATGATGATGATGATGATGATGATGATGATGATGATGATGATGATGATGATGATGATGATGATGATGATGATGATGATGATGATGATGATGATGATGATGATGATGATGATGATGATGATGATGATGATGATGATGATGATGATGATGATGATGATGATGATGATGATGATGATGATGATGATGATGACGAGGATGAGGATGAGGATGATGATGAGGATGAGGATGAGGATGAAGATGATGATGATGATGATGACGATGATGGTGATGGTCTGCACAAAGCAGCATGAGTTCAAGGGGAAGTCTGACTGTGACAGAAACATTTTTTTGAAACCTTTGGACCACAACAATTATGTGAGCCTCGATTATCCGGATGAATGTAAAACTTCAAAATCTGGGTTATTTATGATGCCGATCAGTCTAAATCCGCATAAGTGCAACTCCCTGCCTAGGTGTTCCTGTCTTCAAAGAAATTAGTACAGATTTCCCTGGCTAGATCGTTATCCTTCTCAGGCTTGTGGTGAAAACATCTTCCGCGAAATTCTTGACTACTAATATGGACTAAATTAGACTATGAAGATCCAGCAGCGCGCATTGCGATCGAAGTGCACATCATGTGTATCGGAAAAAACCCAACTAGATGATATTTCTGTATGGTTGGACGTTACACGCAGAAAAACTATGTACACCAATAAGTCGCTTAGTAATGTAGTGGTCAATAGTAAGCTCAGTTGCGCATAGGCAATCCCAAAAGAGAGGCACTAACCGGACAGGTCATAGCAAGCGTTCCGGACCAGGTTTCCATACAGAATTCATTCCACTCGACAGAAAGTTTTACTTCCTCAGACAAGATTTTAACCTATTCATGAGAACAGCTATTAGCCGGACCGTTATTGATGCGTAAATCCGATAGCTTGGAAGGCAGTCTGTGCAACGGTTGTGATGAAGCACACTGTGATGACATCATCATAAACCTGATTGGCCGAGCTTGAATGACATCAGCTTCAAAGTCAGGGGCGTGCTATTACGTGTTGTCGTAATGGACAGCACCAAGCTAGAAGTCTCCGCTAAATTGTCCGGCTTGGCCTCTCTATGTATGTATTATTCTTCACGTTAGAACTGTCACTTACTGAAAATGTACGCGCCAGCGCAGCAGTTAGCGGATCCAGGTTTTAAATCAAATTTGGTCAACTTACACCTAGAACTTGTATAAGCCATTACACAGCAAACGTCTTTCGATTCCTTCAGAGCACCTATGATGGTGACAACTCTTTTCAAGTATATTCAGTCACTGGATGAGTTTTTAGGTTTCCGTCACTAATTGACAGCCAATGAGGGGGGAATCACGTAACTTCAAAGTGAATAATTATCCCGATAAGGCTAATTGGGAAAATGAGGCAGAAACAAGGGGAGTAATTAGTGTCATTCATTTTTGTAGGATACATCAAATAAATCGCGATCTATGCCACGAATAGTTCAGCTGTAGCACCTTTTCGGTGCCTAACTGCCATGCCACCAGAATGAAGCACGAGGGCTGAGATACTGCCAGGTTGCCCAAGCCTAGACAGGAGAAGTCGAGATGCAGAGGTCGGGTTTGAACCACGGCCCTTCCGGTCAGTAAATTTGTGTTTTAACCACTGAGCTATCTCGCCTATCTGACACGAAGCGACAACCGGATCTTCTGGGGAGATCTGCATCCAATTTGTGCTAAGACGCCATTTTGATTTTTGCAAAATATTTTGCTAAAAACCATTTCCTCGAATAATAGCAAGCCATTAGCAATATACTGGGGCTAAATCATGGAACACCCACGCCGAAGCGGCCACCATTCAGAAAAGGTAAAAGGCCCCGTGACTCGCGGATGCTGTTACTTCAGGAGGATTACCGTACTTCCCAACCCCTTCCTTCAACTTCATGTCGTTCGTCTGACTTTGATAGTTCAGATGCCTTCTGTGAACTAGTTATATCAACTTCTCTTGCACATTCTGGACAGAATGCCAAGACAAGCAGTCAGCTGCCTAAATCTCATAGTTTACGCTTCAAGTTTAAACTGCCTCGTTCTGGCAAACCTTAGAAATGAGGCTCTTGGAAACAACACGGATTCTTCCCACCAAGCGGTTGACAAAACGAGCTGTTTTTTCGGAGTTCATTCTATTGAAGAACTGCTGTGACCAACAGTTCGAGGAAATCCAACAAACGGTTCTGCTGATTGGTCCTAAGCATCTCCCACCGATGGACAAATGCCACTCTGACTAGTACGGTAGAATAGTCTACCTACCAGCCAGGGGTATGGGCTTGGGTCAACCATCGCATGTGCTCTGTCATTCATTTCACTCTATATGGGATGACTTTTCTTCAGTGGGTTTCAAGCCACCGACTGGTTTTTACATTGTGAATCATCAGAGTCGTTGGGGATGATCGTTTTCCGGTCAACAGAAACGGCGTATTCCTTGTTTCCAACACAAGTCGATTTTGTATAGCGTGGACTAGGTCTGCGGTCGAAAAATTCGCCCAAACAACACCTGTCTGACTGTAAATCGTCATCTGATACTGTTACAACTTACCGAACTTGGGTTTACCATCGCTAGCATCTTTCCTTTTGGTGAGCGCGAACGGAATTTTTAAAGCTGTACATTCTTTAGGAAGAATACTGTAAACGGGAGGGTGTTCGTACCAACACTTTACGAGGTTCACCATTAACTTGGCTGGGCTTTGACACAGAGCATTGGTAGTCGGTGAGTCTTAAATAGGGTGACTTATTCATATGGGAAAGCCCTCGACAACAACTTCCTATCCACTGATTCCTTACTGTCACTTCCTTCAAAGCCCGTTCAAGTCAGTTATAGAAATCGGTTCTACCTGCTAGCCACTGCAGCTGAAACGAATTTATCAGGAAGGTCAGATTTCTGAAAGCAACCCCAGGACGCCCGAAACCTACTGAGACCCTAACATTCCACCAAAATCTCAATAGGAAAGCCGGCAAGCATCCAGGCCGATCAAACATTCAATCAATTCAGCAACAGCCTGGATCGATGAAGGGTAAAGTTCAAAATAGCATGAGGTCCCTTGTAATTGTGCACTCACACGCAATCGCTTTTTTGCAATAAAGCTGTTGTGTTCCTTATCGATGAGTCTTTTTCCGGCACTAGGCACTGGAGCGGGTACACAAGTCAGATATAAGAGCATTCGTCTCCAGTTCGCTGACCCCTCCAGAACTAAACCGACGAATGTGCACATCCAATTTACATGCGTTTTGCTTCTCGGAACAGTGCCCACTTACGACACTTTCCACACTGCCTACTCGTATAGGCCGACAGGTCCCGGTCGATCCAGTCAGTTTTCCCTAGAGAACTGACCGTCAAATCAACTATTTATTGTGATTATTCAAAGAGGTAAACAATGAATCAATTCAAATATAGACGAAATTTCCACCTGTACTAACGCACTAATGATGCGTAATTTCCCTTCCTTGGATGATGGAGTGTCCTATTTGTCTCCAGGTGCTGTTACTCACAGAAACATCGAGCAGAGAAATATCGACATTCGTTCGACTGCTTCCAAAATTCTTCATCCTATAAGCTGTAGCACGAGATTGTGGACTGTTGCACCTTAGTGGTAGAACCTACAAACCAATATTCAATTTATCCCCGAGATCCCTGTGAATAGTCCCGACTCCGTTAACTCCCTTAAGATAATTAGATTTGCCTGAAACCAATAACATTCGTTTACTCCTCTTATGATGGCTGGCTCACGTGACCGCATCCTTATTGCACGATTATTCACGGTTTTCGAGCATACGCTCATGTTGACTGGTAGTATCAAATCAACCACTTCAAACATTTCTTACTACGTACAAAATAATGTCAGTCTCTCAAGAGTAGCTCACTAAAATGCTCAGCAGACCGATTCAAACAGCGTGAACAAAAACTTCAATCAACTATAAAAAATATGGCCGGCGGTGGCCTCCCCAGCCTCAAAAATGCCATACAGGCTCAAAGAAGCACGAGGATTTGAATTGTGCCTGTTCGTCCAGGCTTTAGAGGATATAATCAAAAGCTTATGGATGAATTTGACCTCTCAATGAGCATTTCAAACTTTAGGCTCCAATCTGTTCTGATCTGTATCGATGATGTCATCTCAACTGGTGATCAAATTTTGCAAACAAAGAGACTCAGTGAGTCTTCCATGAAAACCAAATTGATTTGCAAATGAGTGCATTTGTCGAAATCAGTCGAATTTGGGTTCAAGTAGAACATAAGGTTGACGGAAACTCGGGGACTGCGCCTACCTGATGAGCCCCAAGCAGGGCGAAACCGATCGTGAGCTGTCGAAGTGTTTTCAGCAACCTTGTGAGCGGTTTCTTTTATGAAAAAAGTCCCAACTCAGTTGGCACAATAACGAACATGACATGCGCATCGGAAAGGACTGTCAAGAATCTCGCTTACTCAGCTGATCGGAATCAAAACATTCGTTATTGATAACCGGATCGATTGATTTGGGTCACAAATCGTGAAATTGAACTTACCATTTGACAGTCCGGTCGATAACCAGACTTGTCACAATCCGTTTAAAGTATGGATGTCAGCAGCCTGATTAGTTCAAAGCACTTCAACACTACGTAATCATTCATTTTCCGGATGAAGTAAAAGAACTGTGACATACACTCGGGAAATACACTCATTTGTAAACTAATCTGGTTTCAGCGGAAGAGCTAACTGAAATCCAACTGCATCTCTGGTTTATGATCTTCAGGTATAACATAAGGTTGACCGAAATTCGGAGACTGCGATTACTTGATAAGCCTGAAGAAGGGTGAAGCCGGTCGTTGGCTACCAAACTGTTTTCAATTTAGACAGTTTACAAACCATAATTCGTAAAGTATCCAGTAAACTAGGTGCCAGAAAAACGCAGTCAAATACTATCTACCAGCCAGAATAACACAGTGACAACGAGAAAAGTGGTAAGGTCCAGCATTTGGTATTCTGTTGTCAGTAACAAGGCCGAAAAACGGAACAAACCAATTTTATTACAACATTCGGACTATGGATCGGATAGACTAGACAAAAACATGACCTGTTGCGGCACAAAGTCGAAGACAGCTTCAGAGTCAAGTCAAGTTACTCTTGATCACATAGCGATGCTTTGATCGATTTATTGCGACGGACACGGCAAACCGTGATGATGTGATTCTCAATGGGTGAAAAAGGATAGTGAACGTTGTGGTGATCGGATGTCCGACTGTAGATGACTGTGCTGTTTTCCACCGGCACGTCTATCCCGTATTCTTGGACCCAACGTAGCACATGCCCTCGCATGCCAGCGGTGAAGCACCTATGGGCTCCATCAATGTGACTTGCTCCGAAGTTACATATAAGTGACTTAGCTCTAATATTTGTTGCCCTTTGATTGGGGGTAATGGTTGCCCCTGAGTTTGGTTGAGAAAGTGTAGTTTTGCCACAGAGTGTGTCCACTTTAGTCCCGCCGCTCGGCCCTGCGATGCTATCTCCACTGTGCTGTCTCCCTCAGACGTAAGCTCCATATAGGTTGGCTTCTTAGATGCAGTTTCACCTACTCTTGGTTTACTCCCTTCTTTATCTCAAGATAGCTCAGTTGGAAGGGCGGGAACTTACTGACTGAAAGGTCCTTGGTGGAACCCAACCTCTGCATCTCCACTGCTCCTGCCTAGACTTGGATAACTTGACAGTATCTCAGCCCTCGTGATTCCTTCGGGTAGCATGGCAACTATGCACCGAAAGAGTCTTCAAACTGAACGATTTTCTTCCTTCTTTAGCGATTTCTAATGAAAGGTGAATGTGTTCATAAGCAGTTCCAGTTATTCGTCAGCGTAGAAATTTAACGTGCTGCGGTAAACAGCGTTTTCATCACGTTCCGTTTGTTCTTCACTGGGGTGAAACTGTAGGACTGGACATATTGACCCGCTCACTTGGGTTTTCTGTAGATACCACGCTCAGCAGATCCAACAGCCCCAAGTGCAGTCAGGATGTCATGGAATGGCATGGAATTATTGGCATCCTCCTCATGAGTTACTGCAAGATTTGAGTGAACGCTGTTCATACTCCCAATGAGTTGTATCACCAGGTTATCCTTTACACAGTACTTATGGTGGGCTACTCCCGAACTACACTTCACGAGCTGTCTCTCTGTTTTTAACATGTACCAAACCGGACTCAGGGGTTACCACCACTTTCAATCCAATGTGATGAGAACAAATCACAATGTGTACACCAAATTCTGAATGACTGTCAAGCAAGCTGCATTGCCTTAGAGCATGTGTCTCAGTGGATAAGAAATCTCTTTCTCAACTTACCGGACTGACTTTCTGGCAGCAAAAACCACAGTTCTCTACAGTCAGACATGTGGTCACCACAAGACATCAAGCTTATTTTACCGAAGCCGTTATCACCCTTCTTCGCCACCGAAATTCACGTGATCTGAGGTTTGCCGAGGCCACTGTGTAAATCGATCGAATGCCTCGCTGTGTGCTCAATGCAACTTGATGTGATTCTGAAGTTGCCTTGAACTTGGTGACGCGACAGGTCATGTTTTCATCTGGTCTCCTGACCCAATCGTTGTAAAAACCGGTTTTCTGGTTTTTGGCCACCACCAAATGCTGGTTTCGAACAGCTTCCTCGTTCTCAGTGGGTTATAATAACTTCTAAAGGAAAACAACTGTTTTACATATATGTTCGTTAGTTTGCCATTTTAAAAACGGTGGTTCAAAACTCGAGGAACACCATGATTTCTGTCCCTTTCTTGGAAATAGTTCGGCTGATTTTTTCATTGAAGTTTCCGGCACCGCTAACTGCAACAATGGCGGATTTTAGTGGACCAAATGCATTCAAACTGGGAATACATGTTACCCATTTGCTCAAAAAACGAGTGACACAATACAACCAACCCACAACCCATCAATCGAGAAGCACCATTTCGGGCTGGAACAGTCAAAGTGTGAACAACCTTCGAATGGTCTCACGGGTACTTCCAGTGACGGTTACCATTCTCGAAAATTAACTCAGATGGGTATCCACCAGAAACGAGAAAATGTCAGTCAGACAAAAACCTTTCGTGGCACATTCGAGCTACACTGAAAAATTCGATTACCCCAAAGAACGGGGACTTGCGCATATAAGCTAATTTGGAAATTTTGCGGTATTTTCCAGGAACACGAGCATAGTATTGCAGTTATTGCAGTGGGTAAGAAAGCCCGAATGAACTTTTAAATCGAAATAGTTTGTATTCAGAGCACTTAGAAGAACAGTGCACACAGCGGAGTCCTGTAAATCATGTCTGCCACCAGGCATCTTCTCGTTCATGCATGCACTTCAAAAATTACACACCATAGCAGTCGCACATGATTCGCATTGTGTGATGTTCACCGACTGAGTGCTGCTCAAGCCATAGAATGTCCTATTGAGCATGTAGCATGAAGAATATTGTGTTGTCCGCATACTTGGCACCTTGCTGCTTTCTGTCCACATCGAATAAGCAGTGCTGTTCGATTTGGCGAAAATAAATTCGCGTCATTTCAAACCGCTGGTTTCATAGAAGCTCGATGATAAATTAGGCCGATGAATCCAGCGAACTTAGTGTACTCTAACAAAAGACCCAAGTTGTTCTAGAAATGTGAAAAATGCAATTTTCACGACGATAATTTTGGACCGAATTCCACGTGGATTCACTGATAAAGGTGCTGGAAGCGCTGTATACTCAGTAGAATAGATGTCTGAACTTCTCTTTCATGGATACAACAGCAACAGACAAGTTGATAGGTGCAGTTCTTCCAACAACTCAGTCGCCCTAGCTCACTTTTACAATCGTACAGACCGGTCGAGAACTTGTCAAAACATGTTTCCTACTGATTCGATATTTGATGATTTCGTTTGCTAAAAGGCTGTGAACTGATGTAAGCCGTTTCATCCCTACCTGGAATTAACTCCTTAGAGGTTCGAACCCCGGACCTTCCGTAAACAGCCCTACTTACTTTAAACAACACGGTTTAAGTAGCTCAGAAGGAGGAATAAATTACAAGACGAGTCCACCTGAGAAGTCGTCACCCGATGAGCCGGCCAACAAGTTACAACGTGATTCCAGGTCTGAAGAACGAGTCTGTCTATCTACGAGCCAGTCAAACAGCTGATCGGCCGCTCGTTGCCGAACGACTTAATCTCCGGAAGGTTGTGTGCTCGAATCTCCCAGAAGACTCGTGAGATTCTCACTGCCAATGAGTTCTACGAAGGATGAGACAATTGTACAGTGTCCTTCAGCATAGGCTGACTTCATTAACAGGAAGAACTTTCAATTGAAACAGTTCCAGCGAGCTGCTTGGTGAGTTCATAGGCTACTAACAAGGTAGAACAAACACGAAAGATGGGAATATTTCAACACAAACAGAATAAGTAAAGTATCTTGTGTAATTCGTCCAGTTTTTACTGTGATGGAGAGTACTCACCATAATAGGTAATCACATATCAGCTGTAGCACCCTTTCTGTGCCTAACTGCTATGCCACCAGAAGGAAACACGAGGGCTGAGATACGGACCAAGTTGCCTAAGTCTGGGCAAGGACAGCTGAGATGCAGGGGCTGGGTTCGAACTGCGAATATTCCAGTCAGTAAGGTTGAACCTGAACCACTGAATATGAGCATCCCGCTTTATGGGTTGGCCTTCATAGCTGCACGTTGCATTGCTCTTAAGTAAACGTGTGAACATACGGTACTGTCACCTGGAAAACCGAATTTTACTTCCTGTGGTGTTCTCCCACACGCACGCAAGCACACACACAAAAACAACACCCGTTTCCAGAAGAGGCAGCGCTGAATTTAGGATTTGAAGGTCGTACTTGAATGATTGTGACCCGATCCCAAAATGGACAAAAGTACCAGATTTTCTGCTCTCATCCGAAATGTCTACAAAATAAGCTGGCGCCACTGTACGATGCCAGTGGTGCATCAAACGATGCACCTGGTCATGTTGGTTCACCTCTGTTATCCGTTTGAGAATGTCGCAACCAATGAGTAGTAACTTCGCAGAGAATAGACTTTATCAAGGTGCAATCGTTTGCGTGATTCAGCGACCGACCGAGCTATACTCGGGGTGTCCGTGCGACACTCGCAGAGTCGCTCATACCAGGTTGTTTAATGGTTAGAGGTCTGACGAACACAGTGTTCCGGTCCACAGGTTGGAGGTTGGAACATGTGTGGCGACTTATTCTATAAAAATCGTATTGCACCTGCATGTCCCGTTAAACAGTGCTGCCTTGCAGTCAGGCTTTGGGCCAAAGGCTTTGGTTGAGGACCCTAATCGTCCTACTGTCTGGGTCTGGGCGCCCTGTCAGTATCCCAGCCCACATACAACCACGTGCACTTTTACGGCAACAAGGCATTAGTGTTTACTGCTAATATTTTGATGTCGATGATGCTGGCTAATGAAACTAAAGGTTCTTTTAGCTTTCAGTCCCAAACAGTTGGCTTTGATTTTTGAAAAATGTTGACTCGCAAGCCCCAGTTTCAATAAACCAACGAACCGACTCTAGTACGGGTGTCATATCCCATCCGAAGTACAAAACAAGACGACGTGAAGCTCAGTGAATGTTTTTAAACAACTAGACGGCTGACATTCTTGATCAAACCTCATCGGGCGGCAGTAGAGAAATCGGTTAGTTAGCCCTTTTTTATGGCAGTTCCAGCCTCTTGACCTCAGGATAGGGCGCCCATAGACCGATTTTGTCCGGCTGGTGAATTTGAATTAGGTTTAATTCTTGGTCACATGATCGAACACCTTGTGCCCAGTCTGGCCAACTGTTTTCGGAATTCAGTCAAACTCCGACCTAATGGTTTATCGGGTCACCTCCAAGAAACGATGGCTGATTGGATAAAAATAACTTATCTCTCACAAGTAATCCGACTGTCTGAGTACGTTAACAACTGGTTCAACTAATCATTGCACATACTAGCACGATAACTGCTTATTCAACTGGTCGGTCGAGTCAGACGCAATGGTAATGGTGTTCCAATCGTGATTTTCATCCCAGCCAACCAATTCATCCACACAACCTGTTTAGAAAATCATGACCCAAGTAGAAAGTAAATGATTGTATACTTTAAAAGCTTGACTGACGGAGCAGGCATTGTAAGGTTGTACTTTTGGGGACACGCTATAAGCCTTACTAGTAACACAGCTTTGTCAGGCCTTGAGTCATTTCCACCGGCCCAGTAATTCGTAGAAAATACGAGACCTACTTAATAGCGAATAAATGTGAGGTATACCTTCTACAATGAATTCTTCATTCCTCTCCATTTATAAGTGAGTACGTGCGATTCCCTAACGGAAAATGATTGTTTCAAGTTAACCTGCAGTCAAGGCAAGCTCAAAAAGACTGGTAAGCATATAGAATTATCATAACCAGTTTTAAGTTACTTGTAAGTTTTCAGTTTCCGAGAGAAAAATTGTGGAAGTTGTCTGAAAACTGAAGTGGCTCTGTAGTTTACTGCCAGTATATTCCGATTGCAATCGCGTTCACGTAACCCTGAGGGGATTTCATTGGGGGTAACCAGGACAAATCCTTATTTCATTGGGTTTCTTTTGCTTAGACGTTGGGGCTTTTGAGGCAGCTCACCTATTTTGGTCCCTGACTGAGGCTTCTGCGTTTTTCCGGGTCACAGACGTCTGCACCATTGTATACTCGCTGTGCTAGCATACTATACAGGATCTCAATCAAGTGGATATCAGGAGGACGGATTGGCCAGTCCAACCTCTTCACGAGACGGAACTGAAGCTAGTTGTGCACGATGTTGGAGGCGCAAAACACTGCGTTGTTGCTGCTTTCAGATATCTCGCCCTCCTCTTGGCTCACGGTAATAAGTATTCCAGTGTCTGGACCAAGACATCAGAATTTCAATAACCATTGGATATCTTTCAAGTTGCAAACCAAAAATACCTCCAATTAAAGTGCGAGTGTATCAGATTTGGGACTGTGGTGCTGACTGATGGTATGAACATCAGGCACTTTAAGGAACGTTTGAACAGGACAATGCAGTGTTTACGCCTCGCATATCATCCGGACCTGGTCTCTGTTTTATCTCATAAAGCTGCTGGACTGGCTGACTTGAGGTAGTGATTACCATTCGACAGCAATCACAAAAAGCAAACTGGCACAATGAGCGTACAAAGATGCAGACGACCACTGAGTTGGAAACCGTCCTGATGCGAAAGTGCAGAGGTGACACCAACACACTCAACAGAACTGCAGCGAAGTGAATTATAGGGACTTTGAGATGACCAGACCAGAAAACATCATCCAAACTCTGACGTCATGGCACCATCCGCTGTCCCTATAATTCTATCATGCCCATCTGTCATCCCATCGTGCCTTTACGCCAAGTTAACAAAGCGATATTCTTATAAGTTCTGGGTTTCATATACAATCAGGTCTGTCACTTATTGAGTGGAAAGTTGCATTTGACTGCGGTGATTATCAAAAACTATGACAGTTTCTGGCGTCCTATGAAGGCTAACATCTCCCGTGGACTTGTGCCTGTATGCGGCAAGCTCTCTCCTGAGTTCACCACACTCAGCGATTTAAGGCAACAGCGCCCTCTACCGACCTTGCTCGTAACCAGTGTGTTGATTGGGTCCTTTCTACCCGCCTCTAACATCCCGAGAATCAAAATAATCCCAGAACGCTCGCTCACACAGATTGAGTACGCGGACGATATCACCCTCCGTGAAGCAGATCTTTTACAAACTCAGACAAGCTAAAACAACCCAAAGAATTTCTCTGCATGATCCGGTACGTGTTTCACACACGGAAAGTGTGAAATACTACTGCAAGACTGCATGGGATAAAACCCGATCGATGTGATAGATCAGTCCATCTGGACAACTGAATGAGTCTCGGTGGACTGGTAGAGGACGAAGCAACTTTACGAATCGGGAAGACCGGGAAAGCGCTTGCCAATCCCCAAGACGTATGGCGCCTACGTGACACCAGTTTGACTCTCAATGGTAGACTGTACAGTACTGTGATTCGGCCGGTCCTACTTTATGGGTCAGAGAGGTCACCGTTGCATGCACACACTTTGTTTCACTATTCGCGCATCAGAAGGATCACGCGGGTCTGATGGGAACAGCAGATAAGTAATTCTGAGGCAAGGTTGGTGTTTTTTCAGGAATGGCAGATATCTCGGTAGTTAAGCTGGTCATACTGCATGGGTTGCGCCCATAAGGCAATGTGATTCGTATGTTAGAGGATCGTTTGACTCGGAAAGTCCCCTACACCAAGCGAAGACGACCCATGGGTTCAGCCCGTGGCTTATTAACGAAGCGTCAAATTCCTTGCCAGTCAAAGCAGTCGCTTTGATAACTACTGTGGTGATATAAACGAATATTTACTGACCCTGACGTATCACGGGGGTCCTTCAACAAAGCTGCTGAATCCAACGCACAGCTCCCTCAATCCCCACAAATCGGACAATCAAACAATTTAACGCCAATGGACTGACCCGGACATCATCTCCGACGCGTTGCTCTCGTTCCCTTATTCTTCAGGTTCTTGGTGAGCAGCTGAAACCGCTGTATTTCGGCAAATAGTTCATAGCTGAAACACTGACTGAACCGACCGTCAGGTGCTGACCGAAATTCATCCAGCTCCATCTACCGGGGACTGAGCAATCATGAGAGACATGGATGATGCCCAAAGTTTGTCGCGTGGTACACAAACTCAACTATAGGCGGCCTCCGAATACAGTGTTTCGTATCGTATCCACTGAGTGATGACTACGAAGTTAACATAACCAGTTAAGATGTTGCGGAGTATATGTGGATCGGGTGCGCTGGTGGTTCTTGGTCTGTTCGCCGAGCTTGCCAGTTGGATTGCAACTGCCAAGCTCGGTGAACAGAACGACAACCAAGGATATAACCAGTGATAAAATAAAGTCAGCTAACAAGGACATGCTCTAAGGTTGATCCCTGAATAGGATCAGACTTCTCCAAACTTCACTTCTTACACTGTGAATCTGCGTGAAGGTCTGTTTTCTACCAAACACTGAGACAACGAATTTGTCATATAAGTGAGAGTTTGAGCAAACGAGGGCTAGTGATCACGACCATAACTTTTCCACGTATACGGGAACTGATGATGTATTCCATAAACTTAATTTGGATAAAACCTGTTACCTTTTTGTGGTAGCAAAATACAGCGTACGCTGCCTACTACCCGCCAAATTGCAAAACAGTCGTGTGATCTGTCACGAACGTATCTCTCGGCTTTGTTTGAGTGGCTATCGGTACAAGAACCGGTGATAACCTCGACACATGGGATTTATTTTTCGCGAATCCCAAACAACTGTTCAGAAAGAGTGATACTCTACCACCACACACTAAACGAACGCTCAAGTTCTAAATAAGTGAGATAAAAAATTAAGGAGCTATGCCTGACTGGTGAGCCAAAAGGGCGCAACCGTTGGTGAGCTGTACAGGAGTTCTCATCGACCATATAGTGGCGCATCAGAGGAGTGATGACTGAGTAGACGTCATTAATCACATCATAGATGTTACATATCGAAGCCCAGTAGTTTGGAAGACAGCGCGGATAGTCCCTCTGGTTGTGTATATTCGTACGATGGTTGGGAGAGTCCAGCATTCCAACCCAGGGGTTTGATGTAGTGATCCACATGAGACTGGTAGGAATGACGTTACTTCCCTGGACGACATTGTGAACCACCCAATAATACTTGGTTTGAGGTGTACCCTCAAGCATAAGCCGTGCGGCGATCATGCCACTACTTGCACGCATATTCTTGTTGTCCAAATACAGAGCAAATACAGAGCTCCAGCCACCTCATTGCGAAAAGGGCTCCGTGAAGGGGACGGTCTTCTATCATACTAACTGACAGGTCAAACCAGCAGAATTTATTGAGATTGAACAACGGATACAAAGTGGGTGAGTTATATCCGCAGCGCTGCCGAAAAAGAAATTGCAACAACCACGCAGAGAACCGTAGACGTTCATGACTACCCGTGGGTTTTTCAGATCGATCCGTCGTTTCTCAAGCCAAAGACGAGGCCAACAAATCTGCCCTCGCAATATCCATGGTCAAAATACAACGCGAGAAGCCGCAGCGAACTTAATGATCCAGCTCAATAGCCAACCGCTCTCCAAACCGCCAAACAGCCTCCATCATCATCGTCATAATCTTCATCAGCTGTAACAAACGCGTACTTGTCGTACAGTGGTTATAGCTGCCACTTTTTCATCCACCGAGGATATGGGGAGGTTGCTGTGCATTGGAGGTGGTAGCTGGCATAATTAACGCGTAAATACGGGATTGTCGGTGGACTTTTCATTGGGGACATTGGGAGGGCATTTATGCACTGAAGGCAATAGCATGGACGCACGAGCGTCACTGAGGGCGCAACTGTGCCATGTCTGACAGTGTCTCTAACCATCGATGTGTCCCGTCTCGAGGTCCTCATCCAGGGAAACGGCAATGACCAGCGCAGCTGAGTTTGCTGGTAATGGCTTTCATACTTCACCGCCACGTCATTGTTTAACCTCCCCTGGCTCCACTCTTCGCATGGTTGTGCGAAAACAGCCATTCGAGGAAGCCGGTCGACTGGTATACGAAACACGTGACCAAGCCAGCGCACCCTATGCCGTGTGATCAGTTCATCTATCACGTGCGAGTTAACTCTTCCGAAAACAACTCAACGTACTTCAGCATTACTGACCCGGTGTTCCCGCCAGACTCGGGTGATGCACTCAAGACATCGATCGTCAAACATCGAAAGTCTTTTGATGTCCTCAGGGCGCAGCGGCCAGGTTTATGACCCTTATAATAAAATGCAGCGCACCGCAGCATTGTAAACTCGACCCTTGACGGATAAGCTGATGTCACGCCTACGCCACAGGTGATGCAGGTTCATAGCCTCCACGTCGTACGTCATTCATTGCGTCGTCTCCAGCCACGGTGAATTGGTGAAGTAAATAAGTAATAACAGTCACTCAGTTGTAACACCCTTTCGGTGCTTAGCAGCTATGTCACCCGAAGGAAACACGATCAAACTTCACGAGAACAAAATGTCACCATATGAAAATCGTACCCTGGTGGATCACTTTTAACCGTGTTTAACGACATCGCTCGAACTCCTGGAGTTGTTTTGCTCGATATGAGCGTCCAATGGATCCCAATTAACTGGGGACATCGCAAAATCCGAAAATCTGCCACAGCGTTGTGTGAACTACCAGCGTACCAACTTGGTAGGTACTGTGGTCAAAACCTCCGCTATGTTCCTCGTGTATCCCTCAAAGAAGGGAGTCCAATATTGGACCAAATAGGTAAAGCCTCCATCCAAAAAGCTGCATTCAACAAATACGTGGGTTGTACCGCTCTTGGAGCAACTCTACACGTTCCAACAAATGAGTGTCGCTTGCATCGCCGACATCCGTCCACCATTTACCTCAGTCCATAGGAGAGTAGCTCGGTCCAACCTGAAAGCCGATAGCGTGTCGCACCACCTAAGCACGAACGTTAGCTTCCGCCCTCTCGTTTTCTCTTCCAAACGCAGTGTGCATGAATAGTGCACACATGGTAACTCCTGAACGACCATGCTTGGGCCATTTCCAAGTAGTCTCAAATTGTACGACAAAAAAACCTCACTCAAGTTTGGGCTACCGCTGCCAAACATGCCCAGTCTTACAGTATCATTGATGACGTGCAGTGTACAGCTGTTGGTCCACCAACCCAACTGAGGGCCGAAAGGGACACTGAATGCACCCTACGACCATGTACGCCTATGGCCGCCGAAACTGCTTGGTCCAGACTTCTGTCGTCTCGAGTCAGACCGGTTCAAAGAAGCTATCTCACTCGCCGGGTGAGAAATGGCCATAGTTAGAGCGCGAATTTACTAGCCGGAAGGTTCGTGGTTCGAACCCGACCTCTGCATCTCGACTTCCCCTGTCTAGGCTTGGGCAACCTGGCAGCATCCCAGCCCTCGTGCTTCCTTCGGGTGGTAGCTAGACACCGAAAACATGTCACAGGCGAACGATTACCGGGTGGGGGGAACCATGCAAGTCATTCGTGAAGGCTGTGGCAGTCTGCGTGAAGCACAATCCCAATGGTGCTTCTGGTCAACCCCGCAAACGTCGAACACCGCGGAGCATTAGCTACGCCCCCCTCCCCCCTCCCCCGAGATCAGTGACTACTAGAAATCCGGTAGCGCGTGCCTTTTCACATACCATTATTAAGCATTCATCAATTTTTTACAGGGATCCAGCTTACCAGACTACGGCACGCCGAGCCCAGGTAGCACCGCTGCCGCATATTCACGAGCACTTCTTTACCACGAGCAGCTCACTGAAAGCCAACCGCAAGAGAACGGCCAGTACTTACGACCTGGGGACGCACCCTAAGGCTGTAGCTGTCTGATACTGAGCAGTGTGTAATCGGGTCTCAGAACATTTTTGAACCCTACTCACCCCACCTCAGAAGACTGAAAGTGAAAGTACTTCCGATGGAAGAAAACATAACAAACCAAACAAAGGTTTTCCTACATCCGTAAACTACAGAGGAAAACCAGCCTCCGCGGGCATGCTAAATCTTACAACCCAAACATTCAAATGCTACTTGGAAGGAAGGAACATGTTCTCTCTTATCAACAGAGAGTAGCCTTTGTTAGGTCATTGTGTCTATTGATATACCACGTACTGGGACCGTAACCATTTCATATGAATTGCAAGAGGCAGTAAGATATGGAGACAACAGAATCCAGAATCCGGATGAGCGCTTCACCGGATAACAACCCAACCTTCCATTATGTACGATGAGAAAGCAAGCAAATCTGTGAGAATTTTAACGCTGGAAATATCATGAACGCAGACAAAAAAGGAGGAAGATATACAGGGGTGGAGACACAATAATCCAAGGGATGTTCGAACTCATCATATCGATGAATCGAGTAGTTCTGTGTAGAACGGATAATAACACACGTCGTGTCAACCAGCCTGGCTTTACAGTCAGGCAAACGAATTTAGCCAATTTGTTACGCTTTCATTGGGGCCGCACCGGCTTCTTGATTCGTCGCGGTTCCTGACGGTGCCGGGATATCTGTTCGAGGCCGGCGGAACAGAATTATGTGCGGCTCGGGTTCGTGGATCATATAGTGGACCCAGCCAGCTGACTGTTGAATACCAAGTTCCCGCCACTCGTATTCCGACATCAAACGGTTCTTCGGGACCTTCTTGGCAAGCTCTTTCGGAAGATGCACGTGTCTAATTGCGGCATGAAGTGATATGAGAGGTTGCTCACCTGTATTCGTGCAGATCATCGTAATACTTTTCCGAATAGTAAATATTCTTACTCGACATGAGGAACAACCGAAAAACCGCGGGAACGACCAGGTTAATTCTCGCACCGTTCGAACATTGAAAGCTTAGTTCAATAAGTTGAACGCTAGGGCGACTCGCCAAGTCATCCAGTTAAATTCACAGTGAAGCTCATAGGATCTTTGCGTGCTGCGATTGTAGGTGTTCGGGCACATACTTTGAAGGCGGTAAGTTCGAAATTTGGATTCGCTTTGGCTGGTGCAAACTCGTTAGCGTATACACTGAGTTCACTGAGTTAAGGTGCGTCAATTCGCGGATTCACGGATTTACGGATTGATACGCAGGATCGATGCTTTTGCCCAAGTTTCCCGGGTCAGTTCTGTTCTTGTCGTTCGGCCAATTTTTTACACACAAGTATAAACCACATATAACCTACATATCCTCTTCGTTGTGCACCCACTTATTAAAAAAACATGGGTAAAAGTTGTTCAGAACAATTGTCTATCAAGAACGAAACAAAACCCTCCACATAACTGGATGCTGTTTGCTGGACTCGAGGTTCAGTCGTCTGCGGAAACGAGCTTCTTGAGTTTGCCTCCAAGGGTAATACCCATTTGTTTTGTCGCCACCACTAAACGGGCCATGCGAGATTTGCAGAGGTCCTCCGGCGGCCGAAACGCCCCAGAAGCCCACAGAAGCAAACCAAAGCATATTCACTGCAAATCTTGGAACACTGGGTAAAAATAAAAGCCAATGTTGTGATATTCACAGCGCTCCAAGCAGCAACACTCGAAATTTTCATTCTCAGACAGGTGAACTATGTCCCTCAGTATCAAAATGACGATTTGACAGGACATCGAGGCGCTGAAATAAACCCCAAGGAAGGATTAGTTGCGTTGAAAGCACCGAAGCACAAGGCAGAACTAAGCTGCAGAATACTTTTCCTAGCCTCGGAATCAAAAGCGGCGCCGAATTATTAGCCCTTCTTAACTCTCTGGTGGCTTAATACCCCTGCAGAATAATCAACGTTGAGTTTTATATCTACAAAATTCCTCAGGTTTTCCGGCAGGCATTCTGATATTTAACTGTCGGCTCACTTTCAACGGTCATCCATAATCGCACTAGCAGAGACTTGATTCATACCAGATCTCTCTGATGTTGAGATTCCGATGGATACCTATGCCATTTTCCGGACTGGCTCGGAAAGCAGGAGAGCTCTGCGCTGTTTTCTACTTAGCCCTGTCTACTCCAATCGCCCTCCCAGACATCACCCCTACACTTCCTTGTGAAACACTGCATATTCAAATTCCACCGCACCTGACTGATTATTCTTTCCTGAAGTCATTTACCATTGCCTATCGATTCTGCCGGGAGGCTGTTTGTTCCCCACACAAACACATGAGCGACTCATTCGGCTACTGCTTTAAGCTTTGTTTGTTGTCAGGTGACCAACGTTCCTGGACCTCAAGGTAGACACCTCAGCGCTTCACGTGCACTACGTACTTTGCACCGATGCTGAAAAAGGCTTTTCATCGGAGCGTATTGACTCAGCAAGTTGACGCGCACCTTATATATCCCACGGACGTGCTAATATTCCTACCGGTCCTGGTGAAATACACTTCGTTGGCCAAGTGATAATTGAGGCTCCACTGAGACCTAGCGATTGGATTGCACTACCTTCCTGTTCTCCTGCTGCTTGGCTAGGAACCCTGAACCCTAAATATGCATTCCAAACTTTCCACATGCTAACTTTTCGAGGATTTCTATCATCTTTGATGAACCTGAACTTGGACCAGCTTTGACGGAGGAGTCATGTAGAACTATTGTGCAGAAAGCTCACGAACCTGAGGCCGTGCTCACTACATGGAAAGCAACGCGCGGTTGAACAAGCCAAAAGATATCCTGGAGGATTAGGCACCCTCTTTAAAAAGGTAACTACAGGAGCATCATAGGAATGGTTGGTATTACATAAGATTCGGAACCGCTGCAAATCAGAAGTCCACCAATTCCACCTACAAAAGTGGAGCAAAACTCTGAGTCTTGCCTGGAAAGACAAAAGTGTACGCCACTGAAGAAACCGCCTTCTCCTTGAGGCAAGCAAACGAAGATCCCATGAGTGACACACTGAAGATATCTGAGGCCCACGGGGAACAGTATACCGGATTGAATCCTGTTCCAGCAACGCCATCTTACCCGAAAACCCCTATCCAACTTGATCTTCACAGAGAAGGATATTCGTGACCACTTGCGCTAAACAAGTATTTTCAGGATGGTTGAGGCAAGATGCACCCCCCTCCCCAGTATCTTGAAACATCGCTCAGCTGGGCCAGACTTACATATGATGTTTCATCGGTCTCCTTCCCAAGGTAAACTTTCCTCCTCCTGGAAGGAAGTGATTTTTACAATAATCTACAACTGTGGTGACTGCTGGTCTCCCGGAAGCTGCAAGCTTACTGGACACTATCACAGCGCACAAGCATATGGAACGGATTGTGAAACGTTATGCGCTTACTCACCGCATTGATAACAACTTCAAACCCTTGGGCATAACGGAGTTTTCCCAAACTGCTCTTGCATGAAGAACACGACCGTGTTCCTGGACAGCTTAGGAGAAGTCAAAGACGAAGGAGTCGTATCGGATTTTATATGTTTAAAATATCCAAACGCTGGATCCAGTTTCAGGCATTCCACTGCCTCGTATGCCTTAGGCGTCAAGACGTATCCTCCTTATGACTCACGTAAACGACCCCTCCGATGTGCCCCCAAATCGGCGCCTCCTTTTTTGGATGGTATAAAATCTTGAAGTTCCTATGCCAGCGCACTTAAGAACGCTTTTGACGACAAAAAGCAATATGCTCCACTGAATTACGGAAAATTTGTCCATGTACATTTGGGAGTAGACTCAACCAACATCCTTGCCGTGCATGGTGGGGATGGACCGGATGATATTATAAAGCCGAACTTGAAGGAGTCCTTGTATGCCCATCTTTCTTATCTCTGTCCGTCTCACAGCATCAAAAAATGGTCCCATTTGTCGCTCTTTGTATGACTTGGGAAGCTTTCCCTGTCAGATGGATTGTAGAATGCGCCAACCAAGTTGATTATTCGATACGCATCAAGAATGTAAACCCACTGAGCGTATCAAACGAGCTGGTACAAAGAGGGCTGCAGGCAACAAACCCGCTGATTATTAAGAAACTCTCGAAATATTTCGTTTTTCCCCAAACTATCATCGCCCTCGAGAGACCTGAGACTTTCTCACCCCTCTTTGGGAAGGGTTTGAACGAAAAATTTTAGCCCCTGACCGTGCCAAAGTATGGCAGGCACAAGTTTAGAAGCCTTTCAAGATTATAACATGCTTTTTGTTTGAAACTATATCTATCATTTCGGATCGTTTTGCGTAACTAAGCCTCCTCCTGAACTTCTCCACAGTTCGTCGAAGACCCAGTTCAAATCACTTTACGTGGCTCTCTCGTAAGCCTCTGTGCCCGATGGCCTGAAGCCTGCGCTGAGGACTTAATGATCGGCGTTTCACTATTAAGGTAAAAGGGAGATTCTGAAGGAGAAAAACAAACGCAAAGTGGTAAGCTAGAACGAAGCCTTGATCCTGTGCATTAGTTCGTGAATTCACGATGCACACGCGGGAATTTGACTGCTTGTGGACCAAAATGCCAGTTATAAACTTTTTCATCGCAAATGAATGAAAATCAGACGCACAAGCTTTGATGTCCCGGAAGGCGTTGGGTACGGAGCAGACCGGAATTGAGGCAGTGATTTTCTAGGAATAATGGCCGTGAGTCTGTACTGTATGAACTTCAGACATTTTCACGGTGGGCGCTTTTAAGAAGTACGATCATCGACCGAGAAGAGGCAGCGTGTGGTAGAAATTAGCATCGGTGCCTTCAAAACACAGAGAAAATGAGATAAAGCGACCACTGGGGATCAATGCGTATGCTTTTCACAGTGTCCACGAAAGCAAAGAATGATCAAAAGAGTCATCAGGCTAAACCTGATGACAGCCGGACAGAGGATGTTTCTAGGAAGCTGAATTACGGGTTCTTACTCACTGCATGCACATCAGCCGTGGCCACTAACACTGGTCGAATTTTAATGCACCGGTGGCTATTTTGTTGAAAGACGATATGCACAACTTCTTTCGCTTACACCGATCCATGTCTTCTATCTATCCTCTGGTCGACTGGAGTAAACCGGGACTGGCAATATGTGAGAGATTCAATGATACTCCCCTGGATGGTTCCCGTTTGCATAGGTTAGGTGGAGTTTTCATGCGTATCTGAGTTGCTCCGAAATTAGACCTTCTTGTCCTCAGTACAGATTTACGGAACGCGGATGAAGAACGCCAATATGCTGTCCTTACATGTTATGCATGCGTTCACAGGAGATTGCGGAGTTCAGCAATGTTTTTTGTTCTGGCTGTTGCTTCTCTTTCTAGTTTTGCTGATTCAATATCGCAGAGCGGGCGCCAAATCCACGCGGACCCAGGTTCACAGATCTTCCAAATATAGCGTTTTATGCAATAGACCACAAACACGGTGTTTTATTTCTGGCTGCCGGTTGGCGATCCTGGACGTCTGGGTGAGATTCTCCGGATATCCCATCTCCTGCTAGGTCGCCGTCCTTTTAGCATTGTGCGGCGCGTCGTCGCGAAGTTTGTGGGGTACCGTCAACACCACATAATAATAAAAATAATAATAATAATAATAAAAATAATAATGATAACAGTAATAGATAGCGCGTGGCACTTGCGTTGGTGAAGTCTCGTTAATTTTGCAATGCTCAGTTTGTATACTTCCTGCAACTGGTGTACAATTAGGTCTTCATGTGTTACAGGCGTCCGAAAACGCGGTTTGAAGAACCGAATACATAAAGTTGATGAACACGCAAACAAAGTTTGGTTCTAGCGCTGATCGCTATCTTAGGTCGGGTGGCTCTGTATTAAGACTGGAAGGCGTTGCGCCTACAAAATCACCTCCCGAACTTTGCATAGCGTAACATGAGGCAACATGAGCAGCCGATAACGTAGGAGGCCAGGTTCCCCAAGGGTCATCCCGGGATGAGCTCTACGCCGAAATCAAAGTGAGTAACGGTTGCTTTTGACCACTGCTCGAATTCGAACACTCAGCTCACAGTTGCGCGTATCGTATCTGATGGGCACGAAAAATTCGGCGTGAACTTGCGCGGATATCGGACAAGATCATTACCGATCCGTATGTGCTGTCCAGCCACGGGTTACGGATTTCACAGCCGTAATCAGAGCTGATGGGCCGACAACGTCAGCAAGAGCGTGCGTAGCACTCCTGTATCAACAAGGATTACTGATCTCATAAAGTCAAATATCACCGACGCGGTTAGAGGAGTAAGGCTCAAACAGGAGATAAACTAACATTAAACGGTGGATATATAGCAAAATGGACCTCCCCGGTATCAGTCTCAAATTACGTTTGTCAATTGTATTAACCCGAAAATCAATCGGCCGTTCATCTGGCCACGCAAACAAAAATCGTATCCAGTGGGTAAAATTTGAATAGCCAGCGTATCGAAAAATGTCTAGGAGTTGCCGATCATATGGTGGATAATCAGTAATAATACTGATATTTATTCCCTACTGGTGGAGGACATATCGTCAGGAACTGTCATACTCTCACAATCAGAATAAAAGCGTGACTGGTGGGATTTGTGGGTACTGGGAATTGTTCGTAAAAGAGTCAGTCTCACAAGTAGTCGGTATTATCCGATGTGGTCGCGCCCGAACCAAAATGATCCAAGTGTGGTGGACATCAAAGGCAGGGAAACATTGTAATTAGGGCTTAGGTTCAGCAACTTAGGATAAAACCGCAACGGAAGTGGCTGGAACCAGGTAAAGAGTTTGTTCTTGGTTGCGGTAATGGAAAGGGCGGGCTAGAGGGCAGAGTCAAGAGAAGGGAGGGATAGTTTCGGGTGTGCCGTCAAACTGAATATGGCATTGCCATGCCATAATTTGGTTTCTGTAGAGTCCTGTAACGGGCTTCCCGTTTGAGGTGATCGGACTTGGATGTGCAATCCTGTGGGCAGAGAGAGTTTGGACCGGTCAGTGGAATCCGCAATGGTGGAACAAAGCCCATGTAACATTACAGGTATTTTTGACCCGGTTGGAGATCCCTTTGGATGTAAAGCGCAGATTAGTTGGGGTGGATAACGGCCAAACGGGGCGTTCGAGCAGGTAATGTTGGAGGTCGAAGCTTGGGAAGACGATAGAATGGGATGAGATCAGTAAGTCTTGGTGAGTTTGCGGAGGCATAAAATAGAACAGAGTCAATTATTAGAAGTAAACTTGGCGTTTACTACAATTGGTGTGGTGACAACAAGTGGCTGAATGATATGAGATAGGGGTAGATTTGTACGTAGTAGCCCAGCAATCAAGGACTGGCTAAACTTGCCAATATAATGCTATTATATTAATAATAATGCTTATTCCCTGTAGGTGGGTGGCGTATCGTAGCCATGATCATAGCGATACTGTCGAAACAGAGTGGTGCATTGTAGAAGAATAGTACAACGGAATAGAAAATCTCGAATAAATATGCAGAGATGTGGAGTGGTAATGGATATCAAACGCATAAAGATTGATAGGAGTAGATTTTTCGAGATGATGGACCAGTTTATCTGAAATTTATTACGTGAGTTGGACAGTATCACAATCTAGAATAGAAAGTGAATGTAAGAGGAAGGGCCACCAGTCCCCGAAGTACTGCGATCGGCTTCAATCAACAAGCGGTGCAATCCGAAAAGGCCCCAGGATGAAAACTATCAGTACAGGATTGAGGATCTCATTATATGTATACTCCTGGAAGAAGTAGGTATGAGTGTGTGTTATGTTTGGTTCACGAAGTAGACGTTGATGCGGTGCAACCTCAAGTAGGACGTAGGAGACTACGGCTTTGCACGTCGATGTAGGCCGTGGGCGGCGCAGAGTGTCTTAATGCAATCCCATGTATGTTTTCTAAGCTTA